>VXBA01001420.1:237535-324291 GCA_013399895.1 Serilophus lunatus | reverse complement strand
GCTGCGGGAGGGACGAGGCGGCTCCCGCAGCGGGGGCGCCCGCCCGGCCGGACCCCGCGAACGGCCCTGAGGTCCCCCAGGGAGGAGCGCGGCGCTCGGCGCCCGCGGCGGAGGCTCCGCTGCCCCCGCAGCACTTGCTTAGGGGTTTTGCTCAAAGACTTCTCCATCAGAAACGCGATTTCCAGTTATGCCCTCAGTCCGCTCAGGAAAGATGGAAAGTGCCTCAATGGCAAATAAAGGAATTTAAAAATTGATACTAAATGCTGTTCCATGGCAGAATTACTGTCTCGCAAAGAGCACTTGCGTGGTGTTTTAGGCAGCTTGTTGGAAGGGACTGTTACTGTTTGAGCAAAATTTCCCGAAGTGCTTGAATCCCAGTCCTGCAGGCTATTTAGGCACTTAGGAGCCTAAATTTAATGGGACTGAAGCTTAGCCATTTCACCTAAATTATTTATGCATTTGTTTAAATCTTAACCTTCAAATTTAGGTTCAATATCGATACAAAGATCACATTACCATTAGGGTGTTTTTTATAAAAATGACATTTTTTCAACTATTTTCATTCCCAATTTAAAACTACTCTTTGCTTTATTCTTGAGCATATAGGGCATTGTATAAATAATACATAACTGAAAAAAGAGACACGAAAAAGATGGAAAACTGACGCTAACTTGACGCTGTAAAAAAGCCTCACAGTGATACTTGCTGCTACAACGACAGTCAAAGATATGCTGGAGCTTTATTAGATTTTTTTCATCTGGAAGTTGAGGTCTCTACCTTCTTCCAGAACGTGGTAAACTTTCATTGCTGAAATTTGGCATAAAAGTTGTCCCTGGTTATAAGTGAGAAGCCACACCTCAGAAATAGAACAGAGAGCAAAAATTCAGAAGTCACACCTAATGGCTGGTATTTCTTCTTTAATAATAAATTCAGTTTTACTCAGCTGGTATTTGAAACCAATTCTTCAACTACCAGTTCACAAGTCTGAAAAGCAAAGCCAGTAAGGCCTTGAAATGCTCTGCCTGTTTCACACCAGATGTGTGTAAATATTCCCCCTTAAAAACTGTAAGTGAAGATGGGAAGACCTTTCCCTCCTGAACCGAGCTACCTGCAGGAGGAATTGTTTCAGGAGTGAGGCTCTTTAAGCCTCTCTGTGCCTTAAAAGGTACAGATCTGTTCTGAGCAGAGCAGGCTGGGGCTCAGTAATTCCTCAAGCCTGGGTGTCCCCCTCACCTCGGGTGCACCGGGCTCCTGCCGAGGCCCTGAAAGCTCGAGGGATGCAGAAGTGACAGAAGTCACTTGTGGCCCAAGAATTTCTTGGTGGAATGGTTGATAGCAGGACTGGGGCAGAGCTGCCAGTAACTCTGCCAGAGGCCTCTGGGTCAGAGGAAAAAGAAACAGGTTTATTTCAGGGTTTGCTGAAAACAGCAGTAAGTGAAATCTGGAGGTAAAAGGGTGTGATCCAGGCTCTATGTATGATGCCAGCCCTTCCTGGGATAGGGAGAGAGGCCAGAAGCTCACAGAGGCCTTAGCTGGTCATTCTACTGGCAATGGTGCATGAAGCAGAGTAGAAAACAACTCTCTTCACTTCAGCTTTATTGGTTCTGGAGTGCTGTCAGTACTAAAAGTGTGGTTTTTCAGTAGACAAAGCAAATCCAACCTTCAAGGCACACAGGAAGGCAATGTGGGCAAGAGTAAGATGCCATTTGTGCAGGGTCCCATTGCTGATGAGGAGACAGGAGGTATGCAGCCTGCACGGCTCTGCAAACACGTTATGTAAGCAGCTGACTTCAGTCCACAGCAGCAGGGATGGACGGAAAGAATCCAGAATAGATTTGCTTCTCGTTGGATCTACTAACAGAAAATGGCCTGACCTACTTCACCCTCCAAATTCAGCCCATGGTGTGGGACCAGTCTCCTCTAGGAGCAGTGGTCTGAAGCTCAGTGCATGGAGCACTCTGAAACACAGAGGGGAATCTCACAGAAAGTAAGAAACTACTACAAAACTGGGACAAGGTGTGCCAGGTGGGCTGGGAAAAGCTGTGCCTTCCCTTAGGCTTCCTTACAACTATTCTGGCTTCCCTTACACTTCAATATTGTTTCAATAATCTCATTGCCTTTCGCTTCTTGTTTTTAAAAATCCATTGGCACGAAGCAATGATTTGTTTGTTAAGGAAAGGAAAACCAAAAACAACCAAAGGAGTCCTCTCCTCGTGTAAATGTCTCATATGGCTTTGGACAACACATTGCACGGCTCTGCCTTCCCTTGTAGAGCAGGAATGCTAATTAATCCTTGCCTCTTTCACATAAATGTTGGAGAGTTTGACTAGATGCTGCCAGTATCGATGTATCTGTGCAGAGGGAAGAGTCCAGTGTTTTACTAAAATGACAGAGGAAACCTGTGATTGACAGAGAAGACAACTGAATTAAAATCGCCTAAATTTTAGTCTTAGGTCCTAGCGAGTTGCTAGACCAGTTCCCACTTCTTTGGTCACACTCCTATAACTTTTGTAAGGAACTCCTTACAGATTAATTTTCTACCTTTTTTTTTTTTTAAACTGTGAATCCCTAAAGAAATTCTAAAGGAGATGCACAACTTGCAGCCATTTTATATCATTCATATATACCTTGTTACAATTTCCATTTCGAGCAATCAAGGGTCATGTATGACCTTGCCCAGGAATCCGCACACCACAGGTAGAAAAATCACTGATCTACTACTTTTCAAGCTGTATTCTTTAGTTTGGAAAGATCCAGGAGATCTTGCTGGACCTTTGAAATGGGGTGCTGTGTCTTAAGGTACCTCATCCATTTCCCTGTCTCTTTCCTGATACAACGAAGGGGTCACGGGTTAAGGGCTGTGTTAAGGACAACCTGGTGTTAGCAGGTGAACAGCTGCTCTGAAGGAAAACAGTTATGAATCACATGCTTTGGAAGGTAGAATATATTTTCAGAGAGCAAAGTTCTACCTTGAAATCCCAGCAGAATGGAGACAGGGAAGGATATGTTTGGCCAAGAACCTTTATCTGCAGTGATAAACGATGTATAAATAATGTATTTTGAAACTCAGCTATGGGATGAATGTTTTATAGTGGAGTAAATCTTAAAATGACTAATGCATTAAAGTAATGAAGAAAAAAACCAACCAACCAAAGAAAGGGAGACCCCACAAATAAAACAAGTTATTTTTTAGTCTCCAAGTACAGCTATACATGGAGATGTATCCATTGCCTTAAAAAAGTCCTTACAGAACTGCTTTTATTTTTCTCATGCCATTCTCCCTCCTAAAATACTGTGCCTCCTTGACTCGCAGGCCACTCTCCTCTTGCTTCTGCATTTTTCCTAAGGTATAGACTTTTGTCTTTAGAACAGAGCTTGTGCATTCATCTGCTGATAAACTGTTTATCTTAGCTTTTATGAGGGCGCCTTGCTGCAAGGCAGCCAGAGACAGGACCCGGGGTGTTTGTCTTTTTTTTTAAAAGAGGGTCCGGGAAGTGACGGGTATTTATACCTCCCTTGGCTCTATATATCATGGGAGGTGGAACTCCACTGTCTCTGCTTCTCGCTTTTTCTCTCAGCAGTGTCTTCTGCCGTAAATCTGAATCTCTCAGAACAGAGTTTTCTTGGCTGCAGCCCCGCTTGGAGGAGTTAGTTTTATTTATTTATTTACGCAAAAGATTTGCAACAGAGAAAACCCAAAGTTTTTCTAATTCCTCCCCCTCCTTTACCCCACCTAACCATCCTACTCTTTTTGTGCCAAATACTCATATCTCAGTAGTTAGGAGAAGAGACCAGCGTCTCGCAGTGTGCAGACCAATTCATTATAGAGAGAGAGGCCAGTGGGAGAATTGGCAAAGATGAAACAGAAACCAAGGCATTTTTTATGTTAAAAAATGACACTTATATTTACAACCAGTGGCTCCTGATGGGGATTTGAATTTCCACACAGGCAACATTGTTTATCCAAACAAACTCCCTGTGGCAGCATATATTACATATATACACACATGACAGGTAGGAATGTATTTATCCTTTTTGGCCAGCCTGCTCATTAAGATAAACATCGATTGAGATAAACCAAATTTCTACCACTCCTTTTTTATAAAACACTAAAGACAACGGAGTGACAGAGATTCAATGAGGCGAAAAATACAGCAACCCCCCCAATCAAGCCCTGTGTGCCTGCGAGTGATTCATTGGTGCCAGCTACTGAATAACCCTGATACATAACATTTCTCACCTCTGATATTTAAAAAGACCCCCCTCGCCCTTTTAGCACCAATGGAGCCCTTCAAATGTTTTATTGCTAATTGTCTAATGCTATGTGATGAATGGCTGCTTGACTGAAAATGACAACCCCTTTTCTCTCAACTACTTCATTTTCCTGGCTCCAGTGGGGGTGAAGAGGAAAAAATAAATCCGATTACATCATACTCAGCCTGTTGGTTATGAATGAAAGAAAATTAAACTTATTTTAAAAGTACTTCTATCAACTAAGTCCTGAGCCCCCAGGTCCCCTGCACTCAGTAAACGTTGCCTCAGATTCTAGTGTAAAACGTTCCAAGAGACTCTTGGGTTTTGTGGAAGTACAAAGTCCCAGAGGCAGCTTCTAATCCTGATCAGAGAGCCAGGAGGAACAGGATCACAAATATATATAACTCAGAATCCCTGAACTAAATCTAGAATGGCTGCATTTTATGCTCACAAGAAGTATCTTGGCGGTGGTGTAATAAAAGAACAGATTTTAGCCCTTTCTATAAAACATCCTCCTGCCTACAGTTTTGCCTCAAGAATTAATGCAGCAGAGGAAGGTCCCACAAATTCAGAACTGCTGCCTTATTAGACATTCTTGAAATTTGCTCTGGCTAGAAAATGTGCAGGGATGAAGGGGCTTTAATAACTGGGAAAAGATTAAACTGCGCGTCATTCCCCAGCATTTTGTATTATCACTTATTTCCAGCTTCTTATGCTTTACCCCTGTAGGGAATTTGATCTTTTCAAGAAGAAGCAGATCACAATGATCAGCTGGAGTTGTGTGCATGGCATTATCTCTGCAGCCACAATGAAATGGCACAAGATGCACACTCTCAGTGACTGGGCTGGCTGTGAAAAGCTGGATGTTCAATAGGATACTTTTCAAAGAAACTTGTACCTTTAGTGGCACGTGGAATGATTTCCCCCTTCTCTCACAAATGATGAAACAGGCACACTCATGGGGGTATGGGATTAATTCAGATACAGAAACAGACACAAAAGAGATTGATTCCAAGCCTGCTCATGTTCAGTAGGAATCTCTGGGACGTGTTTCTTTGGTTTGAGAGATTCAAGTCTTTGCCTCTGAAGGCAAAGGGATCCAGGCGAGTAAAATAATGAATCTAGGCTTCCCAGACACAGATCTGACATTTGCTCTCTCCCTCTGACTCAGGCTTCGACTGGGTTCAGGGATTAATTAGGCCATGCAAACGAGTTAGGTTCTCTCTTCTGGCAACCTGGTCACGTAGGGAACCCCTACCCCTCCCCTTCCCCACACTCTCCTTCCCCATAATGAAGCATGACTGTAGTAAAACAAGCCTTTTGATGGTGCCTCTTCTCATCACTTTCAAGACAAACAATGTCTCAGAAGCCCCCCAGCTGCTTTTATTTTTCTTATATCTACAGTTACATCTTGGGTGTGTTTACTCATCCTCATTAAATATGTTGTTCCCCTCCCACCTCCCCTTTTTTTTTAATATCTTTCCTTTATTGCCATTTGCACAACTCATCAATTACAGGATAGAGTTAAAAGCTTTTGGAGCCATTCTTTGGTATAGAGCAACATCTCACAACACCACGGTCTCTAAAAGAGAATTGACACAGGGTATAGCAGGGTGCAGCGGGAAGATGAGACAAACAGCCCCACAGCACAGAAAGAGGAGGTCACAAATTGCTACCTTGCTCACAGCACAACGTTGCTCATTGTGCAGTTACCTGCCTTTGATAAGACTGAGTAAGGACTTAGTGTTTTTCTTTTAAATAAAAAAGATACTAACAAGTGACTATTATCCTCCTCCTTTTAACACAGATACTTGAAAAGTCTAAGATGGCACAGTAAGAAGAAACCCATCACAGGACTAACAGTCAGCTTAGACCTTGGTCAGGATCATTTTCTTTCAAGCAACATTGAAATAATCACTTCAACTGAGTATCCTTGCTCTGTAGCACATCTCCTGAAGTCACATCACCTTTTTAAGTACTTGTTCTCATAATAAACACATCAGCAGTTCAATAAGATGTCAGACACAATGGCATATATTTCAACTATTATTTGGATTTGCTCTGCGTGTGTGTGTGTGTGTGTGTGTGCATATGCAATTGCTCCCATGTAGGAACAGCCTTTCCATTATTCCCATTCTTGATAGAATAGTGTTCCAAAGGAACATGATCCTGTTCTGATTTAAAGAAAGATCAAAACCAAACATAAAAGAGCACTGCTCCGACCACTCTGGAAGTGCCACAAGAGTTCTCTATGCTTTGAATATGAAGGTTAACTTTTGTAAGCAAACGGAGCATTTCAACTCAAATATGAGCTATTGGAACAGGCCAGACAAGGGATTCAAAGAAGAGAGATGCCTTTGTAACAGAAAAAGCAGCAAAAGGAAGAATGCTGCATTTAAAGTGTCTCATAGCAGGGATGGCTTTTTATACCACTTTCACTTAAAGTCTCCCCAGTTTCCTCATCAAAAATGAAGGCAGGAATGGCCTTGCTCTGCAGACCCTAAGCTAAACCACTGTCCCTGGGGGGACAGTTCAGTTCCACATATGAGTCTGCCTGTCATCATTCTTGTGTGACACATCTTAAGTAAATAAGTAAATAAATAAATAGCAGCCTTTCCCCCGAAACCGAGGAGGGCTCTGGTGTCGCTGGGTTTGGGTCTTGCCCGGTGTTCCTGCTGCAGGACCTGAAGGGAGCGGGCGGGGGGGCGAGGTGGGGGCAATCACCCTCCAACACTGCGAACTGTTTGTAAATTACCCTAAGCTTCCCTTAGTCATTATTCCATTAACTGCCTCTTGGTAGATCTGTCAGTAACTAAGCTGGGACTTATTTGTAGAGAATCAGAGGCTATTTGCTGTACTAAGTGAGCCATGAGAGCGAAAGGGTTTGGGATTTATTTGTAATTACAGTCGGGATTTTTTTTCTTCTCCTTCTTGCCTGGACCCCACTGGTACTTTCATTCACATTCCCTAAGCTGAAGCTGGCGCCAGGATCACAGGCTGGCCCTGTGTTTATGTCATTGAGACTAGGACAATATTTCAGTGTGGAGCCAGACCGCAGGGATCCACTCTATAAAACCCTCACTAAAAATAGACAGCCGCCCTGCCCCCAGGCCCGCGGGCCGCCGGCACCCAGCGTGGAGCTCAGCCCTGGGTTGGGCTCGGCTCGGCTCGGCTCAGCCCCCGGCCCATGCATGGAGCTCAGCCCTGGGTTGGGCTCAGCTCAGCTCAGCCCCCGGCCCATGCATCGAGCTCAGCCTTGAGTTGGGCTCAGCTCAGCTCAGCCCCCGGCCCATGCATGGAGCTCAGCCTTGAGTTGGGCTCAGCTCAGCTCAGCCCCCGGCCCATGCATGGAGCTCAGCCTTGAGTTGGGCTCAGCTCAGCCCCCGGCCCATGCATGGAGCTCAGCCCTGGGTTGGGCTGGGCTGGGCTGGGCTGGGCTCGGCTCAGCTCAGCTCAGCTCAGCTCAGCTCAGCCCCCGGCCCACCCTGAGTGGAGCTCAGCCCTGGGCCCATGCATGGAGCTCAGCCTTGAGTTGGGCTCAGCTCAGCCCCCGGCCCACCCTGAGTGGAGCTCAGCCCTGGGCTGGGCTCAGCTCAGCTCAGCCCCCGGCCCATGCATGGAGCTCAGCCTTGGGTTGGGCTCAGCTCAGCTCAGCTCAGCCCCCGGCCCACCCCGAGTGGAGCTGAGCCCTCCCAGCGCTTCCCCCAGTGAGGGTCCCTGTGAGCAGCTCCTGGGAGCCCCTCAGGCTGAGGGTCCTGTGTCCCAGAACTGCATTGCAAGTGGATGTGGCTTTTGGAGATGCCCAGGTTCCCCTGGGCCCTGAGCCCTGCTCTAGCAATCCCTGACCAGCCCTGCAACACCCCTGCTCAGGCTGCAGCACAGAGCCACGAGTGATCCTGAAATCCCACTGGCTTTAATTGGGAGAGCACTGATATGCTTGAAAATAGCCTTGGACCTCTCCTTCCCCTCTGTAGCTTGTTACAGGCATTCAGAGAAACCCCAGTAGGACAAAACTGGGTCAAAAACTTCACCTCTGTCTGATAAATCTTTCCTGCAGCAAATTAAAACATGAGCTGAACATTTCCATCTCATAGCTGTCAATTTTATTCAGAAGCATGAACTGGGGCAAATCATTCAGCCTCAGCCTTTTCAATGCCAGTGGTGCGTGATCCCTCAGCTTGGGAGGATAAATATAACTAGTAGAGTGTTTATTGATTACTTAAATAGCTGTATAGATGAGATACAAGGCACTTAATTCATAGATTTTCAAGGTAAGAGCCTGATCCTCCAGCTTAGATCCTGATATTGGAAAGGGTTTAATTCAAAAAGCCTGTGAAGTGACAGAAAAACCTCACATGCATTTTAATGGGCAACAGAGCCTTCCAAAGACAGCAACAAAGAGCAGTCAAGTCTCTTGGTTCCCTTAGATCCCTGTTTGCTTAGCTGCTGAAAACGCATATCCAAAGGCAGCATTCAGGAGTGTGTGTGGGCTTGAACACACAGGTATCCTGAGAAAGGATACTGCCAATGAATGCCAATCTCCATGAGGAGCAACTCCTCAGAACAACTCCTTTGCAGGTTCCTGTCACTGAACAACTGTCCTGGCATAAGTCATGTTTATTGAATCAGTAGGACCCAGACTTGTTCAAATCAGTAGCAAAACTACAGTGGGAAGAGACAGGTTTGGTTTGCTAGAGGACCCCATTCCACCCTTTCTCCCTAGGCTCAGGCCAGCCTGACTGTTCTCCACCTGGACTCCATGGCTCATTCCTGATCCAGGTGCAACCAGCCACCACCTGAGCAGAGATGGTTGCACAGTCTGTGACAGAACTGAAAACTGAGCTCTGAAATCCCCATTAGTGCTTTAAAATCCTGCTGTGCTACGTGACATTGCTTATAATGAAAGTTGACTTTGATTTGATTGTTTAAATTACACCATTCACTAGGCAAAGAAGCCATTTCATACAAGGAGATAGAACTATTGTATCATGGACTGAGAATGTTGGAAAATAATGGCTCCTTGTTGAAAGGCTGCTTGGAAAAATCTTCAAAACACAGAGACCATGTACACAGTAGTATTGAAGGACAGCTGTGGTGTTGTGAAGAGATTTATCAGAGCCATTGGTAAGAGAATCCAACGGATTTCATACAAACCAGTATGTTTTCTGCACCATGCTATGGATACTGTTTGTCAGTGATTATTGTGTTGAGTTCAGGTCCTTCTGTCACTTGGCTTTTTCAGTGACATGTATCAGGTGAATGTCAGGGCAGTGTAAGCAGGGTCCCTTTGCAGGAGTGTTGGGCTTGTGTTGGAAAGCAGGTCAGGGGCTGAATTCTTGATCATCTCAATACATAAGGTAACAAACCACATTGTCCAAGCTCACAAAACAGCAAAACTGGCAAGAAGGTTCTATTTTCCTTGTTTAGGACCAATTCCTGTTTTTACAGAGTATCGTGTTGGCAGGGATAGACCAAAGGGCCTCATGGATTTTATTGCATGTTCTGATTTCATTGCACTGGAAATTACTCATCAATTAGCAATGTAATTGTTAGTTTTGTAGTGCTTTATCTGAATAGTCACTGTTTTGCAAATATCCACCCTGGAGATGGAGGATTGATGAGATGGTGTCAGGTAATAGTTTGGATTTGATGATCTCAGAGGTCTTTTCCAACCTAGTTAATTCTGGGATTCTGTGACCTTCAACTACCTTCAGTCAAAAGCGTAATATCTGAAGGAATGAAGCTGAAGGGTCTTGGTGTGGAGAGAGCACGTTTTTGACAATGGACCGTGTTCTGTCGTGTGCCATTAGTGTCTGAGAAACAGCCCTGAATCGTTCTAACACTTCGTGTCACAGCAAATGCCATTTGTTCCCTGTACTTTTTCCTACAGTCAGCGTGTGGACTTCCTTTTCCACCTCTGAGCTGCCTGCTGGTGCACCTGACAATGGATATACAGTGAAAGGAAAATGTTGCACAAACATCATTCCCTGATTTGTTACAGTGATTGGATGGTAGGTCCTTGACCCAAGCAGAAGACTGCAAGAAGATAAAGGCAATGCCTGCAGGAACCGAACATCGTCACAGAAAAAATGAATTCTCTCTCTGGGTTCTGCCAAGAATCCCAGTGCAGTAGCCTGGAAGCAACTGAAAACTTTTCACAGGTGGCCACTTAATGTCTATGTCTCATTTTCAAGGACGCTTAAGCTATGCAGCCTCACTTGGGCTCCTTTCATAGCAGGGTGTGCATTCACAACAGCTGCAAGTCAAGCCAACTGGAACTGGGCTTTGAACACATAAAGTCCTGGTATGAAATACCAGCTCTTAGGTGGTTTGAATAAGTACAGCCACAATTAGGGGATACTCAATAACTTTGACTGTAGACCATCCATGTCTTGGTTCTCCAGCCATTAAATGACATCACACTCATGGTGAAAACAGGAAGATGAAAAAAATATATCCTTTCAGATTTATCATTTATTTTATCATAGTACCTAAAAGCTTGGATGTGGACTGACCGTGTTTGGTGTTACACAAACGTGTAAGAAAAAAGTCCTCCTTGCTCCCTCAAAATTTAAACCCACAAGATAACATGGTAGGACAGAAGACAGAACGAAACAGAACCATCTGTTGCCTCAGCACACCTGTGCTTCAGCACCAATTGAACCAGAAAAAAAGCCTTTAAAATAAGTCTTAAAAAACTGCAGATACCGTGGTATGACCCAGAAAAAACTTCTGCACAGCCTCTGCATGAGGCTCTACAGTCTGTGCTCCCGACATTTCTGGGAACACAGTCTCTTTCAAAAAGTCAGCGCTGTGAACTGCCAGGGATCCTAAAAGTTTTAAATAATGCTGAGTGCTGGAGAGGTTGTCTCCACACAGAAAAGATCACATAGTAAGAGCTAAAAAACCTGTCTACACATTTTATAGAAAGACACAGTGATTGGAGTTTTCCACATAAACCCAAACAAAGTCACTATTATAGTTATTTGTTTATTCTTTGTACTGCTGCCTGGACACCCCAGTCAGATGTTAGAGCCCACTATCTCTCTGCCCCAAGGCACAGGGATTGCTCCTACCACAAGTACTTTATTATGTGATGGTTTTCCCTGCTAATTTGAAAAGCAATCATTTATCTTAAAAGAAAAGTTGTTCTGAATCTGCAGATCTCTGCAAAGGGAACAAGCAGACCTAAGCATTTAGCAATCAGCTGGATTTTATACATATTGCCAAAGTATTGCAGGTATCTGTTGTGGGAGCAATGTGTGGATTCCCATGGAAAGTTTATGGAAACACATTCTTTCAAATCATTACCCAGCCTTTCTCCCTACCCTCTACCATTTCAGGACAGGAGCACATATACAGTTCTCTCTTTTCCTTGGCATCTGGACAACTCTTCTACTGTCACTGCCCTGTAGTCCTCAGCTGGCATAAGAATTCCAAAATAAATGAGCGTGTTGTAATCAGGAGAAAAATATTGTGTCCTTGTGGTGTTGATGTTTTTGCAGCTCAGCTTCTCAATGGCCACCACAAGTTGAGCTGCATATTTCTTTACAAAAATACGCCTGCATTGGTCACTTGGCAGGACAGTGCTTGAATAGACGTTTAGCTACTTAAATGCTCACTTTGCCAACAACATTCAGTTGATGAACCAGGGGAGAAGAGGCACCTTGACAAGCAGCAGATGGTTAGAGAGCAGGAGGTTGGGCTTTACTGCAGGTCTGCCGGTCAAGAGGCGTTTAGAGTTTCTGTGAAACCCAAAAACTAATACAAGAGCAACATATTATAGCAGAATGTCTTTAAAGAGGCAAAGGTACTGACTAAATATCTCCTAAGTTTAAGCATGTTTCAAGAAACCACATAAGTGAAATAAGCCTCGGCAGATAATTTATAAACCTGCCCACAGGCAACTGAAGAAGAGCAAGAGCCAATACTCAACCCCAGCACGGAAGTACTTAAAGGTGTGTTGCTCTGTACAGTCACACAGCCCGAGGGGATGTATTACCCAGAGAACTGAAAGGGCAAGGATGGGATTTTTAAAGAACTTGCTGCTGACTCAGCCCTGCCGACTTTCACTCCTGCCAAACTGCATCCAAAAAGGCAGGTCCTACCTCTGCTTTATCTCCCAGAACTAACACTCTTATTAGGGCTGTTCAACTTCCAGTATCCTTCACTTCTTTCAAAAAGTGAAGTTCTGTCTCAACTTAACTGTCAGCGAAACTGGGTGTACAAAGCCCAAATTTATTTATTCTGTAGCCTCAGCGTTCTTACAAGTGTGTTTGCCTGCCCCCCATCAATTCACACTCAAACAACCTTCAAAGGGTGCTAATTTGCACTTTCGGTCTGTGCCTTCTTGCCAGCTTAGAGGGCACAGAGTAGAACCAGAGCTGTTTAGTTAAGATTTAAGTCAAGATCACTCACACTGCCAACAGTTTTCCAATGTCCTTTCCAGAGGTCCTCTGTCTGTAGATGGGGGCAAAGTCAGCACTGAGAGCTGGAGGAGATGCTCCCACAGCTGGGTGGGCACTGCACAGACAGGGTCACCCCTTGTGCAACACTCCCTGCTGAGTGACACAACCTGGCCTTCCAAGAACCTGATCCTGCCCCCACACTGGGGAAGCAGCACAGGGGAACTGGTGCACCACAGCTCCAGGCTCTCTGCACCGTCCCGCAGGGCTCAGGGGACAGGGCAGGGACAGAAAGGCCACAGAGGGAGAGGTACAGCCCAACTGCACCATTTTTTCCACAGCTGCTGATTTTTATTACAAAAGGGCAATGACTGTGTGTTATGAAAGTCCACCAAATACAAAGCTAATAATAAACTGCTAAGCATCACATGGAGGCTAAAGCTATGCCTCACTTCAGTGGTTGCTAACATGCAGGCTATTTAGACTAGTTAACAATGCAGACCAAAATAATTCCTGTATGGATTACAGCACGGGGAACATTAACTGTTACACCAGCAGGACCAGCTAAATTATGCTGAAAACATGTACACCAAATATACATGGGGAAGTTAGAACGGGGACAGTTGGTGTTTTCCAAAGAAATTTTACATTAAAGAGGGCAATTGCTATCTTTCATCCAATATGAAAAAGTATTCAGCAGATAAAACATTTTTCCAATGGCAAAATTCAACCCATTCTTCATTTTTCTTATAAATTTGCAAATAGCCTTAAAAAAAACCCTAAGCCAAAGCAGACCTTGGGCACACAAATTGACATGAAGTGTGACCATGTGAATTGATTTTATTTTTAACGCCTTCATTTATTTCCCTCAACTTTTACTGGAATGATGTGTGTGCACAAATAACACACACAGGGCCAATGACAAACTCTTTTGAGGGCACAGCTCCTAAAATTGTTCATGGGTAGTATATTTATCTTATGGTACATGAATTTAATGTACTTTTAGTGTTCATTACATCACGTTTTTTATTTTTCCCACTTAACAAAAGGCATTGGGAGGCAAATAGTATTTTTTTCATATTGAATAAGTGCAAATTTAGAGAAGCACTTCAATCTTCAGCAAGTTTCTCCAAATGTTATCTGTACTCTCTGTTTCTACCCCAAATTGCTCCACTACCCTGACATTGGTCTCACAAGGCAGTGTCTTGTCCATGATAGGCCTTCTATGATCCAAAGAGTTCTCATGAGCACATACTGAACAGGATGTGAACTAGCAGCTCTTAGTCACCTCTTTGTTAAATGAAGTAGAAAGAATTGCCTTGGTATCTTGCTCTAAGGTATGTTTTCCAATCCCTGAATCATTCTTATAAATCCTCTACTGATCTTTCTGAATCTTTCTGAAGTCTGACTTCCAGAACAGGATGAAATGCTTTATTACTTGCATTAATATACATTAATATGGATCTGTATGTGGTAAATCTGGTCATTTGGCAAAGAATTAAAGTTAAAATAATTGGTTAAACCACAAATAGAGGAGACATTTAGTAAGAAAAATACCAGCAAAAGACATTAGTTTCTCACTTCAAATGAGATTTTCTAACATGAAAGCTGAAAACTGGATTATTGTCTTCTTGGACTATAATCAGGGAGCTGAGGCTCGGTACAGCTGCACTCTGTCAGTGAAATGAATCTTCAGTTTGTTTTTAAAATTAATTGCCAAAACTAAAACATTTTTTCTCAGCATTGGTTGAACTTATTTTTCTGTAAATTTATTTAGGAAATAATACAGAACATGTTGAAAGTGAGATAATAAAGCTGTCTGGCACAGAAACAATGGCCCTCTCATCAGCTTGCACATTCATGGGCCCAACATCACAGATTTCATTTACTCCATTCTTGCTCCAAAGTGAAAGCTATCATTACATGTGTAAAGGATATTCTATTCACAAATGGTAACTATGGTGCTTTAAATATAATTTAATTAAATAGACTTTAACAGTGCAACACTGGACATTTGATGCAATCTCTGCAGAATGTAGGAGACCAGTGCATGAGATAATATCCTTCTGAGATGCCTCTTTTTCTGATACTAGGGGAGTTTGCAGATTTACTTTAAGGAAAAATATTACCATAAAAACTCCAGCTGAGTAAATGTGCTTTTAAAAGCCTGTTGCACTAAGCCTTTTATTTTACCTACATTGTTACCCAAATCCTACCTTGACAGATGGAGATATAAGAACTGTGGTCTTTGAGCAAGTCCAGAACTGCAGATATTGGTCCCATACTTATATTTGAACAAGCAATACCGTTTCAGTAGCCTCACCCTTTGAAAACCTTTAGGACCCAATGCCAGCACAAAACTCCAACAGAAATCGTTACCATCTGAGCTTAAGTAGGAGAGAAAGCTCCATCTCTTTTCAAGCACTGTGGATTAATGTTGGGGGAAAGTCAATAGTGCAAAATTCACCCTGAATGTTAAAACCACGGATTGCAGTGGCGTTAAGGGCCAGAGATGAATTTGCCGTGGTGTGGCCATGACTATCTAATTCAATTAACATTTGCGTTCTAAAAAAAAAACCCAAACCATTTGCAAGCCCTAAGTAATATGGTAAATATGGAACAAATTATCAGCGACAGCAGGGGAGACTTAAAATATGCATCTTGAGTTTGGAGTCGCTCAGAAACCTGCGGTGATGCAATCACTCACACAGAGTGATCTTTATGAGTCGAGCTTTGCCAAGAATCCCTGTGCAAACCATCTTCCCGAGGCTCCTCAGCCCGGGTGACACAGCTGCCAAAATGCCTCATCCATGGAGACCAGCGCCTGCATCAGGTGTTTCCCACCTTAGCGCGGTGCCTTCCAACCTCTTTTGGTTGGAAAACCTTTACAGCTTTCCCAAGGCGGAGCCCTGTGCAGTGAGTTTAAGCCTCTTGGGTTCTGGAAGGTTTCTGACGCTGCGTTGAGCCAAAAGCTGCCCACCCCAGCCCAGAATGCAGAGTGCATGAGATAATTTCCTCCTCAGTTGCCCCCTTTTCTGGTATTATGGGAGTTGGCAGGTTTACTTTAAGGAAAAATGTTACCTGTGTCGTCTGTGTCCCCTCGGATCCCCAAGCACGGGCATTACCTGGGCGGTGTTGGTGGCCGTGGAGGGATGAGCTTCAGCCCTGAGGGCGCCGTGTCTGAGGCGTGGACGTGCCGTGCCTCGTCCGGAGCAGCGGGACACACGGCGGGGGGTCCGGGTCCCACTCACGCGGGGGTTTTTGGATGGATCCCCCGAAGCCCGAGCGCTACAGCCCCCGCCGGCCGCCACTGCCGCGCGCTGCCAGGAGGGGGCGCGGCGGAGCCCGCGGGACGCCACGATGTGCACCGGGGGTGGGGAACGAACCGGGGAGGCCCGGGGACACCCGGACAGTGACCCCCGGGCTGCCCCTACCCGGGACATGGCACAGGCAGGGATCCCTGGGCTGCCCCTACCCGGGACATGGCACAGGCAGTGATCCCTGGGCTGCCCCCTCACAGGACATGGCACAGGCAGTGATGCCCGGGCTGTCCCTACCCCGGATATGGCACAGGCAGTGACCCCCGGGCTGTCCTTACCCGGGACATGGCACAGGCAGGGATCCCTGGGCTGCCCCCTCACAGGACATGGCACAGGCAGTGATGCCCGGGCTGTCCCTACCCCGGATATGGCACAGGCAGTGACCCCCGGGCTGTCCTTACCCGGGACATGGCACAGGCAGGGATCCCTGGGCTGCCCCTACCCGGGACATGGCACAGGCAGTGATGCCCGGGCTGTCCCTACCCGGGACATGGCACAGGCAGGGATCCCTGGGCTGTCCCTACCCGGGACATGGCACAGGCAGTGATGCCCGGGCTGTCCCCAGCCAGGCAGTGACCTTCTGGCTGCCCCCACACAGGACATGGCACAGGCAGTGACCCCCAGACTGTCCCCAACCAGGCAGTGCCCCCAGACTGTCCCCACACAGGATATGGCACAGGCAGTGACCCCCGGGGTGTCCCCACACTGGTCACAGAGCACATCCCGGACTCTCCCACACCGGGACACTTCGGGCAGCAAAGGGCAGCGTTAGCCCGTGTCTGGTGCGAGCCCCCCCTGAGCCTTGCCAGGACAAAGCTTTGTCAAGGCTCGGTCACCGCAGCAGCATCAGAGGCTCCGCGCGGCCGAGGTGTAAATCTGGTGTAAAGCTGTGTAACTCTAGCGCTGACCCGACGGGCGTCAGTGAAGTTAATCAGGACAGACTGACGCGGGCTGGCAAAAATACATTTCCCTTTCAATGAGAAATAACAGCGTTGCAAGGGGTGGAGGGTGATGCGGTGATTTACGATATGCCTGGATGGGCTCCGCGTGTGCTGTCCCAGCTAAGAGCGAGTCAGGAGGACACGGAGCAAACCAGGAGTAAGTCAGGAGGGCACTATGATGTTCGCTGCCCGTGTTGGAGGAGAGCTCTGCAGTGCTGCGCAGCAGAAACGGGCATGATTGAGCTGAACTGCTCAACTCTGCCAGGGGCTTCTGTAAAATTCACCTCTCTGGGTGGACATAAAGGAGAAGCAGAGCACGCCCTACCCTCTGCCGAGGTCCGTGGCACAGCCTGGTCTCATTTTACGGCGTTACTGCCCATGTGGAGCCGACCCCGCTCCGAGCAGCAGCGTGGATCTGTAGCCGAGCTGCAGAGCCAGGTGCAGGGCACACGTTTCAGGCCAGGACCACAAACACACGTGAAACGCTGGTTAAACGCATCTTCCCAAATTAGAGGATGATGAACAGCTAAAAACCGTGCCGGGGCTGAGTCCAGCTCAGCAAAGACCAGACGAGGAGTCGCCGTCGCTCCCTGGCTGCTTTACAACGTACCTGAAACAGCCCCTCCAGCTGAGCCTGCGGCGTGAATTTACACTGGGAGCATCTCACATCTGGAGACAGGCAGCGTGCGGCTCGTGTGCTGGACCCGTGCCAGGGTTAAGCCCCCAGTAGTCGGAGCTGGATCCCTGGTAGCACTCGTGATGGGAGGTCAGGAGCAATGAAAGAGCCCTAGTAGTTTGAGAAGGAACACACCAGCACCTCTCCTGATGGGAGGTCAGGCGCAGAGAGCAGGAGGGCCCCCCTCGTGCTGGCAGCTCCGTTCCAGTGCTTGGCTGGGCTCCAGAAGATTAAAATAGAGCCTTAGACTGTCCCCTCGGCAGCAGTGCCAGCCAGAGCCCTGACAATCCTGGGGTTGTACTCAAACGTGAGTCCCAGGGGAGCGTGGGCTTTGCCCTGAACAGCTGAGGCACTGAGTAGGTCGGAGCAGGCAGGGTTGTTGCTCTTGTGACTCAGACCCGAGGAAGAGTGGGATCAGGTTGGAGCCACGAGGGAGAAGGGGATCAGGACCGACCCACAAGGCACAGAGTGGAAAAGGAGCAAGTGTGCCCTAGAAAAAAGCCTGAAAAAATCCTTATTCTGCCAGGGCCAGGTTCAAAGCACATGTAGCCATGGGAATTGGGTGTGAACACTGTTCGAGCCCGAGTTCTGTTTTAGCTCCTTTCTGTGACTATTTCAGGAAAAGAAAAAACAAAAAACAGCATTTTCCTTTCTCAAACATTTTGCAAAGCAGTATGAGAAAAGATGAAGGCCATGGAGATTCATGTGAAGAACCCTGATGGAGGTGGGAAAATCTTCTGTGGTCCAGGGATGATCACAGCTGGGGGGGAACCAGAGCCACGTTCTCATACCTGTGTGAAGGCCTTCAACATGACAACTGATTTTCAGAAGTGAGGAGCACTCCCAAGTACCACTGAAATCAGCAGCAGTGGCAGATGTTGGTGATTCATATACAAGGTGTTTTAACTCTTACAGAATTATTTATCATCACTTAATGAAGGCAGCTATACTTGAAATGCTTTGCCTCAGGTCTTTCAGAAAATGATTACAAACAGTTATGGACAAAACATTTTGGTATTGCCTTTTTCCCCCTGAAAAATGAAATTTGGTTGACATTTCAAAATGATTTATTTTGAAAATGTCTGATAGATTGTCAAAAAATGCTGACATCACCAAATTCAGTGATTTTATTTTGATTTTTTTTGAAAGAAGGAATTTATATTTACTAGTATAAAAGGCTGTTTTGTCTTTAAATTGACTTTAGTATTAGTTTAGAAAGCTTAGAGATTGCTGCTCAGTTTGTTTTGTTTTTGTAACTATATATGTCAGCAGAGAGTGGAGGATTCTACCAGATTTTTTTGGTATGACAAAGATGAACTGGACAATCTGAATAATTAGATGTTATTCACACAGGTAAGGAACAGAAGTCCTAGTGATTAATTAGAACCAATTAATTAATATTTATTAAATAAAAACTTTAAGAAAATAGAAACCTTTTAGTAACCCTTTTCTAAATGAATATATATTTGAAAAGAGAAATTGAAAACAGCAGTCTGGGGAAGAGAAGAGTGAAACTGATTAATAAAGATTTTTTGTGTGTTTGCAAAACGAACAAAAACCCCAAATCAAACCCAAAGCTTTTATTTAAGGACAGAATTAAAAAATAAGTTAATAGTTTGCTCAGAGAGATGAGAGTTTATATAGGTCAATACATCGGAGTGGAACAGCGAAATGGGTTTCTTTTACTGTCAGAAGAGTGAGTCAGAAACATGCCTAGAAGAGTTTGTAACTTCTTTCCAGCTGGTTTAAAAGCATTTCAGTAAAACAGCAGAGAACACAGAGGCAGGTATAGAACAGCACTGTCCTTCATGGTAGATGTGTTAGAAAGGTTTGTAAGGATTGCACTGCTCACTTACTGATCTTCTTGCAGAAAGAATAAATCTCAGCTTGGGGCAAGCAAAACATATGAACAACCAGGCTTCAAAAATGCTTGGGACATGCAAAATGCACCAGAGTAATTGAAGTGCATGCACACAAAAATCCTGCTTTGTCTTGCGGTGTTTTTCCCAGTTAATTTCTTAATTAATTAATTTCCCAGTTAATTTCTTAGGTACACTGTACATGACTAATTATTTGTATTTTTTTTTCTTTTACTAACTTAATAAATGCAGTAATAATCATTAGTGTTCTGAAATTAAAAATAAAGGACGCAGAAATGACAGTCACATTTTATCCTACATTTTAAGATTATTTTGCTCTGCTGTGTAACTCCACATTGGCTGTGTTTTGGTTAAAGTGTTTCCCATGTGTGAAAATGTCCACAGACGCTGCAGTAAGATGCTGTTATTCTGAAGCTGGCATTGAATTGGCATGTCCTGCCTGAAATACAGACATTGGTCAGCATGTGCACTGCCACATGTGCCTGTGCACAAGGTATGGATAATAAACTGGATATAACCAGGGAATTGTGTCCTTGCTCTGCCATGAGCTCTCAGTGTCACCTTGGCAATGTCACTTATTTCAATTGTAACATCTTGTGATTGTTGACATACATTTAGCAACCTGCCCATCTTTGAAACCAGGTAAACAGTGACCCAGAGCAGAACCCTTCCAGTTTCACTTCAGCACTTAAAATGCCGTTCTTATTTCTCTTGCTTACATACAGTAACTCAATTCCAGACTGCATTAGAAGTGTTGTTTTGCTTTTCTTTTCCCTGTATAAGAATATGTGAATAAAATTCAGTTTCTGTTGCCTTTGATTGGATGGTATTTGCCCCCACATACTGGGAGCCATGCCCGTTTCATTCAGATTTCTGAATTGAAATCAAAATCTAGAGACCAGATTTGAATGCTTGGCCTTAGAAAAAGTCACTTTCCAGTAAAAATAAAGGAATTCAGGGAAAAACATAAACTGCATTCAGATTTTCTTGGGTTGTAAAGCTCACTTGCAGGGGTACCTGAAGATGCTTAAATAGGACATGTTTCTAAAAACACCATTTAAAGATTGTGCACATGTACACGTGGTATTTGGGATCATGTGAGTGTACACCCCAGCGTTTGTTTGTAAATGAGGGAGAAGACTTGAAGTCCATAATTTTAGAAGATCACAGGAGTTGTAAGCATGCAAGAGCAATTCAAGTCTTCTAAATCTTAAAAGAGCTGAGTTTCTATGATATTAGATCAAACAAAAAAAATCTATGTTAAGAACATTTTTATGACAATGATTCACTTGAATAAACTCAAGATTTCTTTTACCAACCAATTTCTTTTTTTTTCTAAAATAGTATTTAATATCTGAAGTTATAAAAAATATTTGTAGTCTTGAAAATTATTTTTATTGTCTATTTTATGTACTATACATGCCTCTTTCAGGAATTATTAAAGAAGCATGAGTCATACGGCACTCATTTACTCTTGGCTCGTGGCCATCCTCAATATATATTTTGCTATTTTCAAACCATTCACAGGTACATATGCATGAAAATGTTGTTGTGTCAAGTCTCAGGCTCACACTTAGCACAGCATACATTGCTCATCGAGATATTTACAGAGTTTTAAAGCACATAAAATTGTGCATTATTGTGTAACAAAGTTTAAACTTTAACATACGCTTGGTTGCATATATAGCAACAAGTTACAATAAAAATCTGAACAAAGACAACCAATAAACAGCCAAATTGCTATGTACAAACAAGGCAGGAAGCAATTAAACACTGCCTCGCACATTTCACTTAAATTACTTTTTCTCTGAGGGGAAAAAACAAACAACCCCACTTCCCCTCCCCCAAGTCCCCAATAACCCTATTAAGTCCTCGTTTTTATCAGCAAAATAACTGGAACTCCCATTGCATTCAGTAGGGGATTCATTTGCATAACATGGGAGAGACATTTGGTCCCTGTTACAAGGAGCAGCAGTTTTTGATGCAGGGTGGGCTCCCCAGCTCCAATGGTCCCTGTGACCTCCAGGGCAGTAGTCCATGAGATAAAACCCCTTTTGTCTTCCTCACATGTATCATTTCTTACACCAGCGTGAGTGTGTTGTTTTCATGAAGAGTCCACTGGTGCAGGTCCTGACACTGACCCTGTGCTGACCTGTACACAGGAACACCTGGCTCAGCTCTGGTGGAACTGCTCTTGATATACACCAGTGCAAAAGAACCTGGAGTGAGGTCCAAGGGCAGCAGGATTGGGACCAAACAGACCTTTCTAGAAAGTAAAACACCTAAAGCCTGTGCATTGAGCTTAAAATCTGCTTAATAAATGACTACAGTTCACAGTAATAAGGTAGATTAGTGCTACGCCAATCCTTTTCTCCAATGTCAGATCAGTTTCATGTAGTTTTTCCAAGAAAGAAAATGAAAACAACAATAAATGTAAAAATCCTGTTCTTATTATCGGAGAAGCCAAATAGGAGGTTTTGTGTAGCCTAATGACAGCCAAGCTTAGTAACACATTATCCCTATTATGGGATGACTGATGGAAAGGCTAAATCTTGCCCAAGGTGCTGCAGTATGAAAAGACTGAGGAAGGTGTCCTAACCTGGCCTTTTTTCATCCCAAAATCCCAGACTGAGAACCAGCTGAGTCAGAGCTCATAGACCAGGACCAAGGAGAGGTGACCTCTGAGCTGGTGGGATCTGAGCAGCATCCAACCATGATGGGGCTGCTCCAGAGCTGGATCAGAGCAACAGAACTATTCCTAATGGCTTTGCAGACTCTTCCTTTGCTGGAGGGAGGCTGTGGGGGCTGCCTGCACCAAAGAGAGTGTGTGGGTGGGTGGGTGACCTGGCCAATTCATGCTGCCAGGGAACAACGTGCAGCCCATCTCAGGGAATGCTGTCCTTGCTTTCTGCAAAGAGTATATGGGGCCAACAGCTCCACCTCTCACTTCTGGGCATGATTTAGCCTTGTGAATTCTACTTCATGGAATCAAAAGATAAATTATACTTACAAATAAAGTATTCTAGGTATTTAATGTTTTTCTGTAGTGGAAAAATCAGAGACCCAACCTGATGAAATCTCTGTTGTCTGAAAATTTGAGGCCTGTTTACTAAAAATACTTTTTGCTGATCGCAAAGTTCAACACCTCAGAGAAATTCAGAGAAAGTTTCCAAGCTGTATACTCTATTTTGAGATACACTATACCCTTGTTGTTTGTAAGGCTGTATTGAAGTTTCACATAACAGTCATGAGCCATGCATTTAAACACCTTAAAAGAGTTGACCAGCAACTTAATGCATTTCTTTATACCATAGAGAATTTAAAGATGCACCATCTCTTTCTGAAACACTCTAAACATAAATTTTCAGGATAAATATTCCATATCCCCTCTCCCCATTTAATGTCTGTACTTAAAAACACTATTTTATAGATCTCTCAGTGTCTTACTCTGTACAAAATTCAATTCTTAATATCTATAGCAAAGAAAAAAATAAAAGACTAGGAAATAAATGCTTGAGCCACAGGCAAGCTGCCCATGGGCAGAGAGCCTTCTTGTGGATGCAAGGAATTTTAAGTGTAAACCTTACAGTTTACCTATATCTCACTTCCTACCAGCAGAAACAGGAAAGTTTTAGACCACTAAACGAGGAGATATCTTTTTTGTTTCTGTGGAGTTATAATATTAAAGGATCATATTATTTTCTAGCCAGACCAAGTCTTGTCTAGAAATAGGAGAAACTCTGTTCAGCCCAGGGGAAAATATTCTCCCTGGAAAATGCAGGACAAAGGTTCTGTGACAAGATAGATGAGTAAGAGAGAGAGAGATCCAGCAGCTGCAAAGCCTAAGTACCCTTTTTAGAGCAGAGGTTCATCTGGTACAGAGTGGGCACAGGCTGAAGGAACTGTGAGCTGGCTCAGGAAACCCTGGTGTGCTGAGGGCTCTGAGCCAAAGCAGTGCACATTTCTGTGCAAGAGTCCTTGGAGGGGCAGTTGAGCTCAGACTAGAGAAAAGGTTCCCAGTAATTAAAGCAAAGGACCGAGTTCCCAATTTTAATTTGATTCCTGACTGTGAGTCTTCACTCAGCTCTACTCAGAAGAGTCATTTGTGCCTCTGTGGAGTGGAGGTAACGGTGCTGTATTTTTGTTTTGCAGGATTCTTCTAAATTGCTGTAGTTGCTGGTGAGATGTGTGAGTGATCTTCCCAAGAGAACTGCAGAATTATTATGATTAGTATTATGGCAGTACTCAAAAGGCACTGCTTTCTGCTACATATTTATCTCTGGGTGTTCATTACTATTCTTTTAAGGAGACTCAGAATAGGAGGGAATAAAATTTTTTAACAAAGAACATATATTTATAACCAGAAGTATTTAACCCCAGAATTATGAATAACTATTTTGACTATTAAAGTATGTGGAATAACCTTAATCTAGAAGTTAGAGGGTGAAGGAAGCATCTCCCATTGGCTGTCACCTACATTCCACATAGCAAGGTTAAAATCAAGACAAGGCAGATTCTGGCTGGTGTTTGCACTCCCAGAGTCAAATTCCATCTCAGCACATAAGATTGTGAAGTCAAGCCCTTCCTACCAGCAAAGAATCCAGCTACATGGCTGCTTCTGGAAAATTCCAGCAGCAGGAGCAGATAACAGATTTTTACATCCTTATCTCACCAGCAGTGTGTGCCTGTCTTCTTGCCCTAATTGTTCCTGATGAGCCAAAGAAATGCAAGGTGGGTTTCATGTAGGAACATCTTGTTTTATCTCGTCACTTCCTGCAAAAACATATGGCCTCAGTGTATTGTTATTTTTATTCTTTAATGGACAGTTTTATGGCAGTTTAACTTAGAGGTGAAACAGATTACAGGAGCCTGGACACTAGGAAACTGTGTAAATTATTTTGGCTCTGCATATGAGCATTACATTGTCTGTGTGTCCCTGGTGCAAAGCCTTCTGCTAATGAACAGAATCTAAAATAGCCAGCTGTGAGTGCCTTCAGTGACAGTCAGACACCTCTGCTTGGCTCTAGGGTGTGAGTCAGGCTTTCCTCATTGCCTCTTCCATACAATGTGTGTCCTTCTAGCTGTGAATGGGTACTGACACTTCTCCTCCCCCTGCATCCTCTCACCCACGGGAATTTTCAGTGTGGGTCTCATCCAGACTCTGTGGGAGTGAATGGAAGTCTTTCCATCGTCACTGGGCTTTGGATCAGGTAATGAATGAATATTTTTGGTGCAAGAAGTTAACTTCCCGCTCCCGAAAAGAGAAGTTACAAATGTAAATCCCATATAGAAAGTTTTTGCCCTTCCTATCACTGCAAAGACTCTTCTTGGCTTCCACATACTGACCAAGCGTAAAATAGTGAATAACATTTATTTTTGAATTTATGGATTGAGTTCACAGGGATTTTAATAGCACTGGGGTTATGGAAGTGCTATTTTAATAAGGACCACAGATCATGGGCCCAAATCCTTACCTTTACCTCAAGGACTTGTAAACTCAACTATTTAACTCAAATCTCTTTATTGGGGGCCTTAGAATGTATCCACCTGGAGGCTGGAAAACCGAAAGGTAGAAGGCTGCGCAAACATGGAGTGAGGGAATTTAACCAGCAGGAATGTGGCCTATAAAATTAAACTTCAAGAACTGTTTAAGAAAAATTAAAGCTTGTGCAACAGCTGGGGTTTCTCTCCACATTAGTTCATTTCTTAGTGACTCCAGTGTTATGGTTCTCATTAATATGGATTTAATTTTTGAGATCATCTTCTGTAGTTGTCTAAGTCTTACTGTGGTTGCAAAGGACAAAATCATGACTCAGTTTGATCTGCCTTTAGACAACACGGGGTGCTGACACACCCCCTCCCACCTTCCTTATGATATGAGTATTTATTTGGAGCCCAAAGAAAAATTCTTAGGTTTAAATAGCATCCTAGATTTCCTTAATCTGAATTGCTGGAATATCCCAATTTCAGACATGGCAAGCAAATACCTCTGAAGTTCATGGTGAATATTCAGGAACAAAGTAGGGGTGTTTCTTTCCAATGGGTGTGTGAGAGTGATGCCAACATAATGAAATATGTTCTTGTGTGGTGGGCAAAAGAAAACACCAAACTTTGCTTCAATTTCACACAGACCCTGTATATTATTCCTCCAGAACCTGGCCTCATTCTGCCTGCTCTTGACCTCAAAGGTTCACCTCCTACGATTTTAAAATAATGTGCTACTTAAATAATTTGAAATCTAAGCTCCTGGAAAAAAACCACTGTAATAATTATATCAGGCTCTGATGGCAGTTAGAGATGGTATTGACTGCATTTTCTAGATATTGAAAGAATTTTCATTTATTTAAGTGCTTAGATACTCTGGGTTATCTGTGTTACTAGATCAGTTAGCACTCTCCTTCTATCCAACCTAAATCCACTCGAGAAGGCTGAGAAGTAGAAAAATTTACAGAGAAATAGCGGAAAACAGGTTAATAGAAGTTAAGGACACAGTCCTAAAATGAGGACACCAAGGATGTTACAGTTTCTGTTAACTTGCAGGCAGAACCAAAATTTTGCATGCTCAGAAAAACATGGAAATTAAGAGACCTGCAAGAATTGATTCTGGATTTGCAGCCACAGATTGTTCTGTTATGTGGTGACTGTTACGACTCCACCTGCAAACCTGCACTTGCCAATAATAATGCTCATACCGTGACAGATGGTACCTCTGTGACACCAGCAACCTGGTGAGGAAGTGAAAAAGTTAGGATTCTCTTGAGTGGCATGAGTTGCTGCTTCAGGAGCTGGATTCTCACAAGTGGTTTTGTAGGTATGGTCCTGTGTGCATAACACTTGTATCTCACGGGAAGCCACGCAGGATTCTGGGGTCAAAGGGTGCTGCTGAAGATTTCTGGGACAACAGAACTCGACTGCTCATCTGGCCCCGTGGTCTGTTGCATAGCATTGTGCACATCTGTGCGTTCTACAGACTGTGTGCTCATTGCCCAGGACTTGCCCTCTTCATCCAGGAATGTCGTTTCATAAGACTCCACGTGTATCCTGTGGACATTGTGCCTCAGTTCCTCATACGTGCCTCTCCCATCTTCTGGAAGGCTGGATGCATGAGGAACAAAAGTGCTCCGAGACCCATCGATGGGAATCTTTAACTGCTCATTGGAGGTAGGTTCTTGAGACAAATCTGGAGATCTCATGAGATGCTGAGTATAGACACCCTCGGACAGAGAGCCGGACTGTGTCTCGCTGTGCACACGCAGCCAGCGGTGCTGCCGGCTGAAGTAGTTGTAATGTTGATGCTTCCCGAGCTTTTTTTTCCCTAAAAAGCTCAGTGGCTGCTTGGAGCCGGAGGACTTGTCTGTGCTTTTTGCTGTAGGCCCTGACACCGTTAGATTGCTCATGTACTCTGTGCAGCATTCAGCACTGAAGGTACTGCACTCCGCTGGGCCTTCCTTCAGGCTCAGGCAAGGCTTCATGTCGTGGGCTTGGAGGACGTCGGGAGCGCTGCCTCCCAGGCCACTGCCAGCCTGCTGGGAGATGTCCTGGGACGAGGAGTAAATCAGGTCCAGCTCTCGGGGGCTCAGTGCATCGCTGGAGTCATAGTCACTGTCAGTCGGAAGGAACACTTCGGAGCCGCCTTCTTCATCTGAGCAGGGCTGGGAGTCTGCAAGGAGAGCTGGTTAACACTGAGACAGCAAACACGGGAGAGAATTTGCTTAACTGGGATTTGTGGGGTATTTTTTTGGTCTCAATTTAGAATCAAATGGACAATTCTGGAATGAATGTGTGTTTCCTCTGTGGAATCGCCATGGACTGAAGTGACAGCAAAGACAGTAGATGGGTAGGATGCATCAGGGGAGATTTACAGGTGTCTTGGAGAGGTGGTGGTAGAATTAGCAAAACCAGAAAGGATTAATTTATTATATGAAGTACAAGGAAAAATGTTGAGTTTGAATTGGGATTAAGTTCTGAAAGGATCTATTGTCTTTCCTCGCTTTCATCAAATTTCATAGAGATGGAGATTTGAGAGAGAGAAAAATCTATAGTCCAGGATCTGTTTTTGTTAAAGATGTCAGTTGAGTTATCTAGATTTATACCTCTGTAATTGTGAGCAGGGTGCATCTGCATGTGTGGTGAGAGGCTCAAGACACAACATAGAGGCTGATGAACAAAAACTACCCTTTTTCCTATCAGGTACATGATGTGCATTCAAATCCAAAGCAGACACATATAGTTCAAATGTGAATTTGTGGACCAAGTCTCACACTGGCACTGAAATCACTGCTGTCTTTTGCTTCAGAAGGATCGGTAATGTAATAAATAGTGTCATGTGTGATAGATTGGATTGATGCTCCATTGCCCTGGATAGTTTATATTAGATCCAAGGGATAAAACATAGATTTTATGTTGACTGCTCACTTTAAGCTGGTGTAAATTGCCATATAGTCCACAAATAATGAATCCAGCTCATGCAGGACAAGACAATGCTCCAGTTTGCACAGCACCAGAGCTGAGGATTATTCTGCATTCATGGTCTGTAATACAGGGGAAAAATAGCTTAGGGAGGGGTGGGGGAATGAACACCATGGTGTAATGGAGCAGATCAAAACACCATCTTCTTCGGGTTTCTTTTCTTTTAACCTAATGAAATCTAATCAGAATAGATTTGTTCATTTTTCTTAACAGCATAAAACTGCCAATTTGAAAAAACCCAAATTATTATTACCAATCATGGCAGTTGTTTAATGCAGCATCTGTGGCTTTTGTTTCCACTGCTTCATTTACTTGTTGCTTAAAGACAGCTCAGCAGAATGATGGTTTATTTTTTTTCTCCAAAGTCCTTATTCTGTAAGCAAAATGGGTGTTACTGTTTTGTTTGCTTCATCTTTATTTGCTGTGATCCATTTCTTTCATCAGTTTCATTTTCTGGCTATGCAGAGAAGGAATAGTGGTCATTACACATATTTGTGTAAATCTGTGTTTTAAAATGCTTGTCTAAACCTCTGAGAACACTGAAGTATGTGGAAACAGCTGTTAGATTGGACTATTGGCATGAAAATTTGCTCTATCAAAACAAAGCAGGAGGGACATAAGAAAGAATTGCTGCAAAGCAGAGGAACAATCAAAGCTTGGGTAGAAAATGGCTGCAATATCAGAGAAACAGATGGTGGCAAATGGAAACTATGGAAAAATCTGAGTTAGATTCTACCAAATTAATAGAAACTATGTGGAAGAATAATATATACATGAGTGATGAGAAAGGGTCAATCGCTTTTGCTTAGCAACTCATGTTTCATCAGTCCTGAACATGTGCACAATTAATACACAGGCATCCTCAGAGCCCTGAAGAGCCTTTGACAAGGTTCTTTACCACAGGTTCTGCAGCAATGAAGCTGTAAATCAGATGAAGAAAGCTCCCTCTGTATAATAAAAGCAGATTGTTAGTGTAGGCAACAAATGAAGCAGTCAGCTTTCACCATGGATGGATTTTACTGGAATTCTGGACATCATGGAGAAGCCAGTGATAGCACTTGTCCCTTCCAACCTGTCCATTAAATGATCTGGAGCAGTGAGGTGACAAAGTTGGCTGATAATGAGCAGTTATTCTGAGTAGCTGAAAGCAAAAAACGGTTGTAAAGGTTGTACAAGGATCTCAGAATATTGAGTGGCAAATGATTTGTAAAATGATTGTTAAAATACCTTGGCAGGTATGGGAAAAAATTTATTCCTTTTATAAAAAGGCATCCAAGAACAGTTATAATTAAAACTGAGTTCAAAGATTGCACTTGGTGAACAAAGGAAAATTCTCTTACCACTCACAGCTTTTCTCCTCTGGGTTCTGGCCTCGGGGGAAGGGGGAGGTGAAGGAAGACAATCTAGGTGTGAAGAGGTGGAGCTCATTTTCTTTTGAGACCGTTCTTCTGAAAGATCCACAAGCTTCTTTATGGGCAGGCCAGCTGCTGGCTGCTTGTATCTTGCATACTGTAGTGCTTCTGTGATCCATCTCATTTCCCTCCAGATCTCATCAATTTGCTGTGGAGAAAAATATGGCAAAAAATTACAGTTGTCTGAATATTAATTCTACCTAAGTGCGTACTTTCTTCAAGTGCCCAGGTACGTTTGTAGTCACTGCCAAGAGAGAGCAGCAGGATCCCCTGACAGGACACTTCAGATGGATGTGGTCTGATTTTGGTTAAGTGCTTGTTCTCCTCCACCACTGCAGAGCTTGCCTGGAGCAACCAGACTCCCAAATGATGTACCTCAGTTAAGAATGTGTAGTTAGGAGGGAAGCATCCAAGCCTAAAATCTGAACGGAAAGAAAATGAAAATTATGTTCTGATCAATTTGCATTTAGGTTTGTTTGTATTTATGTATTTATGTTTGAGCAACACTTGAAAGTTGTTTTCATTCTGTACTGGAAAAAAAGCAAGACTTCTTGAGCACCCTTGGCAAACCCAGGTGGTGAAAGCAAGTGTGCTCAGTTCAAACCTAGTTTTTAACAGATGAAGAGCATTCACACATGTGGAAGAAGACACATACATGGAGGGCTGAAGCAGATCTATGAGCCAAACTGCAGATTTCTTATTTCATCATTTTGGTCTGCATACATTTTGAAAGTTTAAATCTACAGAAAACCAGTTCTAACACATGCCTGTTGAGGGCATTAAGAGACAAGGGCCTAAATCAATAGCAGGATATAGATTTAAGTATCTCTGCAGGGAGGGAAAGTGCTGTTTAATGTGGATATGAAAAGTCTTTTGATAATGGAACACTTTTAACATCTTCAAGCCATTCAAGATCTTTGATGACTGAGCAAATGTTGCAACCATCAAATGACAGTAGCTATCCTATCCTCCTGCTTCAGTATCCTTTCTGGAGCTTCTCTCACACTTCTTCTACAGAAGGTTCTGCGTTTAGAGTGAGCCTTCATATTAATGTTGCAGTGTTTGAGGGAAACTGCTTTGCAGTCACACGAGAAACATTGTGGAAGAATGAAGAGAGAACCCTGGGTCAGTAAATGGAGAGGCAAAAGCAGGGGGAACTTTGTGCAGTGACGACGGTCAAGTAGGGGAGTGACACGAGGATCACTGAGAAGGAGAGTGGTGTTCTAAGATAGTTCTCCAGCAGATACTTCACAAAATGCACATTCAAAGTGTGAAATTTATTCCCAAGGGATACTGTAGATGCCAGATTAACTGGGGTAGTTCTTGGTGAGCCGTGTTGGAGACAGGACAGATGGATCATTGTTTTGACCTAGTATGGCCATTTTTATGTAAAGGTGAAATCCCCACTCCAATGATGTCAGTGCAAGCCTTGCCACTGAGTTAATTTGAGCTAAGAATATACACTGATAAGAATAGCAAATGGTTCAGGGATTAATTCATAATCCTGCATCATTTCAGGACTTCAGTGTAGTTCATGAAGAGACTGCCCGTTAGCTAACATCTTATCTATTTGATTTTAGAGATTTTACACTTCCTTTGTGTGATCCTCCCTCAACCCCAAACAAGAATCATACTGCATGCAGTTTAATAAAATGCAAATCCTGTTGGCTTTCCTCCTGATGCCATTCTGCAGGTCATTTTAATGAACTGCGGTTCTTTTACAATTTAGAAACATTTGAAGCATTACTGTAAATTCCTTTCCATGTTTTGTACCATTCTGGTAGAGACTTCAAGCACCTTATCTTCTGGTTGGTAGGTTTTTTTCTTCTATTTTTTTAATAATTTTTACTTTTCAGTTGCTCTCTGACTCCTTTTCAGAACTGCATTTATATAGACTCCCTTGCTCTTTACAATGTTTGGTTTGTGTAGTGACTTCAACACTGTCTTAGATCTCGGATCACACAAATGCTCTTGCGGTTTCGTGGTCACCACTGAAGATTGAGGTATGTGGTGGGCTCAGAGATTTTTGCCAATAGGTGGAATACAGCTGGTTTTCATTTAAGAGGAAACCTGACAAGCCTAATACACTGTCACAATAATTCAGCACGAAACACTGAAGTTAAAAATGTTCTCCCATATTTTTCCCAGTGTAGATATGTGACTCAGACACTTTGGAGAAGAGGAACATAGAACTGTCTATACAGTACATGCGTATTAATATACATACATTTATTTTTGATGTGAAGGATAAAAATTTTCCAAATTCTCCTGCACACTGCAGGAGGCTAGATTTTCTGAGTGTGAGAATGGAAAGGTGAGAAGGAGGGAGGTGATTGAGAGGTGAGAGTACAATGGGACATTCCTCTCTGCCCACCCGAAGGTTGCCAAATGCTCCAAGTGGACAAGGCAGAGGGGATCTGAATACAGAACAAAGAGGAATAGAAACATAATAATCTTTTTGGTAATTATGGAGGGCCAAACATACTGTCAATGGGACAAATGGTTGTCTTGGCCCCTGTTCCAACAGAAGATTGCTTGAATATTGAGAATATAGAGCTGTAAACTTTTCTGCACCTCAGTTTTAGAAGGGCAGATAACCACGTCCATAGACACACTCTGCAAAGGTCGTGAGATTTATCTGTAGATAATCAATTGCCACAATGGTTTGCAAAAGGACAGCTTTGCTCTGAGGTGTAGTTCAAACAGCCCTGAGTTGAGTAGGTAGAGTCTTAATTTGGGAAAATCAGTGTGAGAGACACAGAATAAGCAAATTGGACAAATATGGTAATATTTGTGATCCTTCTGGATTGGGGGACTGAAGCAGTGCCACTGCACGGTGCTGGCCAGACTCAGATGCTTTTGGGGTCAGTTTGCCATCTGAAATGCAGAGCTGTGTCCTTCAGCATGATATTGTTGATGAAAATTGTCTCCACAACCTAGTCTGAATATTCATTTTAATTTTTTAATTGCCACCTTATCATGGTGAAAAATGTTCTCGATTCATACAGACAAAAAAAACCTCTTACACAACTGAATGCCCAGACATGGTGCTAACTTACCTCACGTTAGATGGGAGGGAGTTTTACAAGCAGACTGACACATTTTTTTATAACAGTCTAGTATAACTGTCATTTGATTTTACCCATAAAAAATCCTTCTATAAAAGCAACAACTAAGGAAAGCATGTTCTGGGTTTGAATTTCATAAAAACAGAATTGCACTTTTGATACAACTGCTCTTTTTATTATGTCTGTGAATAATTCTCCATTTAGATTTCAAGTTACAGCCCTATGCAATTTTTAAGAAAGCCACCTTAAAATCTCCTTGGAATAGTCAGAAACAGACTATTACCTGTATGTAGTCTATAACTTGCTGGTGTCTTTGTTTAGCTGCAGCGACTTCACTGTCTGAAATTGCTTCCCTTAGGGATTGCTGGGTTTTCAGAGAGTCCAGCTCTATGACAGCAGAAAGGCGGCAATACAGGCTTATAAATTTTTCCTTGTAACAGCAAAAATGAACTGTGAAAAGACCAAGTGCAAAGGAAAATTGTTATATTCTGCTTATGAAATATGAAATCCTTAGCTTTCAGAACACAAATTTTATTAAATATAATGACTAGCTCTGGATGGGTTACTTTAAGCTAGAAATAAATAATACAGGCTCTAATTCTCCTCATTTACACTGGATTTACTCTGTAACGTCACTGATTTCAAAAGAGTCATTTTTAATTTATATCTAAGTGAAGGGATAATCAGGTCCTTAGTATGCAGCTCCAGAGGCTATCTTGCCCTTGATAGCTTTAATCAGAAAGGCTGTTTCTGAGGCTTTTATAGCTCATCATTCCTTTTATCAGAAAGCAGTGACATGACTGGAAAATTAAACTCATCCTTTATTTTTTTTAATTGAGCATTTCAGAAGAAAAGGATCATTTCCAAGGCTGGTAATTTTCTCTTGGGCTAGGCTGGCTTAAATCAGGAATTTCAGTGTAAATGACTCATCGGGGGAAGCATTGCAGTGATATCACAGTTTGGAGGAAACAATATTCTTTTAGGTATCCCACACATCATCCACCGAACTCCTCTGTAAAAGAGCAACACAGAAAAGTTCAGACGTGATCTCCTGCTTTGTGTAATTTGACTTGGGAGTAGCACAGAGCTATTGGAGCTATCAGAGGTGACAGAATAGCTACAGTGCCAGGAAGCTTCACAAATGTTAATTTACCTGCTTCTTAAAGCTACATTATTCCAGAACCTGCAACTGCTCAGGCAAAACTTAGCAGTTACCTCTAGGAATGGCAGTACAGACATACTGGAACTTGCTGAGGGAGGAGGACAAGTTTTCAGAAATACTTGCCCATTCATTGGTGCTTCAGAAAATGCAAACAGACAACATGATCTTTTTAGGGCAGCGAATGCCAGTCCGTTCACTGCTGCTGCTGTTCTGCATTGGGGCATGGTACTTTTCAGGGTGTTTCAAGTGCAAATTACATATATTCTTACCATAAATATTAAAAAGGGAAATGAAAACAGTGTCACGTGTCTACTTATCCCTTACAAGCTACATGGCACGAATAATTGAGAAGAATTTCTCAAGCTAAGGAATCCAATCACAGAAACAGTGTGGGCATAACAATAAAGGCCTAATCTGAACACAGAAATCTCGCAAAAGAAGAGTGAAAGAAAGAATTCTGCCTTGTGTTTTCAGTGATTCCTAGGCATTGCAGGGATCCAGTCTGAATGGTGTGTGGTCTTACAGTACATATGCCATATGTGGTGGACTCTTGAGTGAATTACAGCCGCGGTTTCGGCTCCAGTGCTGAAGTTTCGAGCCTTTGTGGTTTTAAGTCAGACCCTTTAATGTTACTTTAACAAATGTTACTTCAAGATAGTCTTTTGTGGTTATGCAATTATATAGTTGGTAGCCACCAGCTAATGGGGAATGGAAGCTTCTAATATTTGAGATGTGAATCACAGTCACTTTATAGAACATCAGGGATACATATATAATAAGTCATATAGAAATGTCATCTGTCTTTGGCTAGAGGATTGCTTAAAAAACATTTGAAAGTAAAATTCAGCTTTCCATCCTGTTTTCTCCACCATGAACTGCTTTCCCACTGTAGCAACCTTGCTGAACAGAGGCTGAAATGCCTTTTGAGAGATGGCTCTGTTGCATGTTTACCTGCACCACATCTCCCCAGGCAGTGTCTACTGCTTTACCAGCCCAATGCAGGTTGTGTCCCAGAAATGAGAGTGACTCTTGCTTGCAGCCTCTGTGCCATATAACGAGTGTTAAATAGTCTGCACAACCTCTAGTGTGGAGATTAATTTCATCAGAGACTAATATTCTTCACGTATTGGTTTGCACAGTGACACAGCAGTCCCCTCTCACCGGGAGAAATGATGTGCTCCCTATACAGAGACCAACAGGCTTCAGGGTGCCAGGGCAGAAGATAAATCTGGCTTTAGGGCACTGCAGCCATGGCCATGTGACCCAAAGCACTGCAGCAAATTCATGTTCAATTACATTAGCTTTCCCTTGAAGGGTAACTTTTCCTTGGCAGACTACACCAGGTATTGTCTGGCTGTACCACTCATAATTTTATGGCAGCTCAGTTGGCATCTGTCCACCCACAACCACCATCAAACCCCAGGGCTGTCAGAGGGTGTGCAGAGGGTGTGCTGTGGCTGATGTGGTATAAGCAGAGTCAGGTATTCCTGCCTGATCCAATTGAAACCTGTGTTGCTGGGTGATGGTGGGTCATGGATTTGTTGTGACTGCACAAACATTGTCATGGCGAGATCCTCCATCAATACCTAACCTTCATTCTACATCAGTAACTCAAAGAGCACTGACAGACAGGAGGTGTCACATAAACCCCTGAGAGAGACATCACTGAGGACACAGCTGCCACCAGAGGCCTATTCTATAGTGGCTTCTGGTGTACCATCTCCAGCAGTTTTGATTCATATCTTTCTCTCTTTTCCAAGGCAAATGGAAGAAAGATACCCAGTTTTACAGGCCAGAAGGAAACAGAGCAGACTGATGTGTAAGGCTCAGCAGTCTCCATACTTAAATATAATTTTTAAAAAAAACAACTATTAAGTCTTTATGAGGTGCTTTTATGTGGAACCTTTCTTTTCTCTGCGGACCAAAGAAGAAGAAATGAGAAATAGAGGACCTTGGAGTTAAAGCATCTTATGCCTTCTGTGAAACAGCTGGAAAACTCTGTTTTGGGGAATTCTAATCCAGTCAGCAATGCAGTGGAACAGGAGGGCTGTATCTGCTACAGTGCAGGATGTGCTCCCTAAAGAAAGGGATTCAAGACCAGTGCTTTGGCATTTTTCATAACAGGCTTTTCCTGCACCACAGCAATAGGACAATCTCCTCCATTTTTCCAGGAATCAAAAGGAAAAAGATGACCCTCGCATGGGAAAACCTATTCAGACCTTTCACAATGCTGTGAGGGAGTCAGACCATGAGTAGGACCATCTGCAATCAGGAACTGCAAAAACTGTCGTTACAAAACCATTGATTATCCTTGTGACAATTTAGAGGGATGTTTTTTGCATCTCCTTTCACACTCCAACCTTACTATGTTGTGCGTAATTTTTTTGGAGGTGTTTTTTTGGAGAACATCATCTTCCAAATAAGCTTATAGACACATACTGGATAACTGTGGGCTCTGCTCTCTGCTTTGCATTTCAATAACGATGGCTACAGTATATGCTTTAACCACCCAGCTCCCTCTGTAACTTGTACACAGTTATAGGTAGTGTTGTTGCCAAAGCCATCATGTGATTTATTGACTCTCCACTGGGACAAGGGGGAAAACAGATACAACTTTGTGATTTTATTATAAGGAGACTGGGTTAATATTTCTAGGTGAAGCAAGCTACTATACCGAGTTCAAACATCTGAAGAGGGAGGTTAAGAAATCCTGAGTGTGGGGTGTAAGGATTATTCTGTCCTGGGGCAGTGCAGACGTCGTCTGAGGCGGGGAGCAGGAGAAGAAAGGAGACATTGTGACCCAGTTCCAACACCTCCTGTGTATACAGACGGAAGTGCTTAGCCTGTACAGGGACACGCGCGGGGGAAGGAATAGGAGAGAATTACAACATGGCACTTATATAAACAACACCCCAAATGATATAAAACATTAAAGAAAATTTGCACAACATCAAGCTCGGAATTTTTATAAAACATAAATATTTGGGGCGGGGGGTGGGGGGAAGGGGGCCCCTAAATGTGGGTTCATGTCACTACATAAAATAAAGATTTAAAGCTGCAATGTTCCACATTAAAACAACACACACAGGCACAACCCCCCTGAAAACAACATTTATGTTTCTTATTAGGCAGAAAATGATCACATGCCATGTGCTTTTCAAGATTATGATTGCATAATTATGTGAAAACATGAAAATGGATTCAATTAAAAACCTTTAAGATTCAATTTAGGGTTGGTTAAGAGAAATATGCAGCTCTCCCTCAACAGAGCACTGAAAAGGTTTAACAAGTGCTGCAGCAAGGGGAAATGGCACAGGCAGGAGCTGGGCTGAGGCTGCTGAGAGCCTCTGTGTGCAGCTCTGCATTGTTCCCTGGGGGTGCACCAGTGTCACTGTCCCTGCTCCTGTTCACCACCAAAATAATAGAAATAGAAAAATAAATCTGTTGAATTAAAAATTCAATTCATTAACATAAAAGTTTGGTCCTGAGCCATCAAACCTTTTGCAACTGTGTTGAACTGCAAGGTCATGTTGGTATCTGTCTCTCATGCACAATAGAAGAGCTCAAATGCTTGGCTGAGCTGCAGCCTCAGGAACATATTGCACAGTGATTTAAATATTTTAGTCCCTAATTCTAAAGGAAAAAAAAAATGTACAAAAGCTATAACCTCCAAGCAAATACAGTAACATAGAGACCTGTACAGAGCCCTATTGAATTAGAGTGACTGACCACAAGGCAGCACACCATCTGTCTTGATTTTGGATTTACTTGAGTCTTACTTGGCTCTTCCCAGGCTAGAAGGTGCAGCACTGATGGATTCCTTTTAAAAAGCAAAACCCAAACCTTTCAAAATCAAGAAATGTAGAAACAGATTAATTTGTTTTAAGGCCACATCTTTCTAGCTGCACAAACAGACCTTGAAGTGAATATAAAGATTTACTTCTACTTTAAGACCTCTTTACTCTTGTAGACCAAAATTAAATGGAATTCATGTAAACAAGAAACAAACTTCTTATTTTTTCATGGATCTTTCACATCATAGATTATCTTCCCTGACTTTATTTATTCACATATACGTTTCTTGTACCTAAATGTAAAGCCAGAAGCCAGATATCTCTCCTCACCAAAAGCAATCTGGAGGTCTGGAACTATGTGTTTTAGAATTGCTACGTTTATCTGTTTGTAAAAGAACAGCAAAATGCTGTGTCATTAGCAGGCCTTTCATACACCCTCACTCCCAAAGAACGCTTCGTCAACCTGCCTGCCTGGAAAAATACCTATTTTTCTTTGTCAGTGGAGTGAAAGTGCTCAAAACTACCAGTTCCATGCAGTTTCGTTGCACCTGCCTGAAGTGTCACAAATATGCTAAAAGATGCAAAAATAGGAGCCCATTGAAATTTGTCTCTTAATCCATGTTCATGTTCATATATCCAGAACAATCACTGCTTTATTAAAGATGTTCCCCCTCCACACACTTGGAATATAAAACTTCTCTGCTTTGCTTTTCTTCTAACCCTGACATTGAATCCCTACTCAAGAGTCACGCATTTTGTAGGTTTTAGTTGTGTTCCTAAGAATCAGTTTTTAAAAAAGTGGTAAATACCACAAAGGCAAATACCTGGTGCAGAGGTAGATTGATCTGTTTGAGGAGAGCTTTCACTGCCGTCTGGAGCTCATGCAAGAACAATTGAGTAGGGCAGTCTGAAGTATGATCCATACTTTCCACAGATTCTGAGCCAGAAAGTGTTTGGATCCATTCCCACTCATCTCTGTATGTTGAGTCAAGTTAAAATTAGAAATATAACAAAAGTTCAGTGCACAAGCAGGAATTCAGTGTATGTGCATTTGGGATCTGTTGATGGTTTAATCCTCATACACCAAACCATTCTGAACTTGTGCAGTCTTGATTGTTTGTGGCTAAAAATCTAACTTTGAAAAGTGTAATTTTTCTAGCACGTGCACATTAGGCTGAACATTCATTGCAAACCTCTCAAAGTCCATCTGCCTTTGAAATATTTCACTAAGTTTTCTCACTCCAGGTTTTGTTTTTCGCATTCTTCATTCCCTATCTACCACAATGCCTTAAAAAACATGCATTGGAAATGACAATTAGCAGGAAGTTTAATCTCTGTGACAGACTCTCTTCTACTCACTGCAGCCTAAGAGCTTCCTGCTTTGTTCCAGATGTATCCAGTTTGAGACCTGATAAACATGGGAATCATCTTTCTGGATCAAATCCTTAATTCACCCTGCCCAGTATTCAGTCTTGAAAAGCAGCCAGAATCAAACATTCAAGAAAAGAAAGAAAATGTACAGGAAACCCCACTACAAGACAAGTAATAGATGAGGTACAATCTGCTCCTAAATAAAGATCTGATCTTAAACTTCAGGAGTCAGGGGTTGTTATAAAGTCTCAAGCATTAGGCTTTATATTCCTTCCAACATTGTTGTTAGTATTAACTGCCACATTCTGGATATCCTTGTTATCCATGTAGATATCTAGTTCTTTTTTCCTCATGCAAAATTCTCAGCTGGTTACTGAAATGATACGGGATTAAAAAGGTCCAGAAAAAAAAAGCCAATAAAATGTGTTGCCCACTAGGCAAGGAGCAGGCAGTACAAACAGTTCACTTGTCCATGGATAAGGGAAGCAGTGGACAAAGGAAAAATGGCTTTTCCAGAGCATTGCAGTACGTTGGCTGGTCACATTTGTAAATACAAGTTTTCAATTGCTGCATGTTTGCCATGGTTTAGAGTGACAAACTAGATATGACACAGGAGAATCAGCTGAAAAATCCCCCACACCAACACCCCCTGGTCAGTGAAAATCCACAGAAAGGGTGGCACTGAATCCACTAAAAGGTGAATCAGGGCTGCAGGTCTTCAGAACAGGTCATTACCCCTGTGCCAAATTTCTATAACCACAGAATATCATCCTTAGATAGCTCATGTGCACATGTTGTGGATTGGCCTTCAGACTGCTGGAAAATCCAGGTGCACCTGTTCAGCTCAGCACTGATCTCTGGCATGGCCCACACCTATGCCAAACCTTGGTGCCACTTCAAATTTTGCAGTGGCAGAATTGCCTGGCATTTACATTTCATCAGTTTCAAACTGAAACCAAATGTCTTCTCTGTGTGTGTGTGTAAATATAGGTATATTCACTTACTTGGAGACATTGCTGTTGTCTCGGATCTTAACGTGACACAGGACATTGGGCAACTTCTGCAGCACCAGCACTTTGATTTGATCCACAGAACTGCAGAGCTTAAGGTAACCCAGATACAAACCGGGAGGGAGGCGTTGCTGACTTCGTTTGTGATAGGAAAGTATGTCCTGTTTTAAGGGAAACAGTCCTACATAAAAATCTCATTTTTTTTTTTTTTTTCCACATAAGCAGAAGAGTTTGGGATCAAAAAGCAACAAATGTTTTTACAGCCGTCTTTTTGTTTCAACTCTGTTCCCAATTCACAAAGCTTTTAAGCACATGCTTAAGCATATGAATAATCTCTGGTAGTTTGGATGCACTTGGACAACTTCTTACTTAGAGCCATGCACAGGATCTCTAAGCTCTGCATGTCGTGCAAGAATCAGCTCTAACAAGCTGAAGTTTCAATCTTCTACAACTGTAGTGTTTAAACTGGCTTAAATAACCCCCACCTCTACCTCCTGTCTGATCATTTCAGCAGTGAGCTGGGTCAGGGAACTGATTAATTTGAAAAACAACTAGGGAAAAGGAGCAGTTGTTTTTCAGCCGGAGCAGTTCCCTGGTTCAGGTTTTGTGTGTGGCTAAGAGATGGAGCAGAGCAGCACAGGGAAAAGCTGGAGCAGGTGGGAAAGAGGAGCTGAAGGAGCCAGGACTGTCCCCAGAGAAATCCCAGCCTAAGTCTCTCCAAAAGCTGTTCTGTATCACCCGCTGTCAACAGGAAGATCTCTGTGAGCATGGGGGTTAGTAGTTTACAAAATGTAATTAGTGGCAGCGTTTTCTGAACAAATATCTTTATCAACAAATACTCTTAGAAGAAATTAGTATTGATGATGTATTTGCTGAGGCCAGGAGACATTTTCCAGGCTGTGTATAGCAGTCCTCCAAAACTACCCTAAAAGTGATGTCTGCTGCCATCCTGACAAATGTGTGCTTCTGTAGTGGGCGAGGATTAAGACACCTGGCCTTGTGCCTTTACTCTTGGAACCATCAAATTATCTGCCAGTGCTATGCTTGGCTCTGACCAGTGCAATTAGACCCTCATTTTCACAAGCACTTCATGAACAAAATACCCATTCGATGATTAAACAAGTAATAGAAGAAAGGGTGGGCATTAGATAGGAATGTGTAAACCATTAGGGGAACATTTTTTCCACTAGGATCTCTGTGGAAATCTGATCAGGCCTGTATTTTGCTTTTCCTAATATAAAACTTTTGCCCAGATTGACATTTTTCTACACCTTTAACACACTTTAATACATTAAATCTAACATAGATCAGGTAAGTTTTATTGTCTTTTGGAAATTTTTTAATGTTCCCAAAACCTGGTAACATATATTTTGATTGTCCGTCACTTCCCAGTATGAGAAGCAGAGTCTCTGCCCAAGAAAGTGCCTCTAATTCAAAAATTAACCACAGCAATCTTCCTGAGAGTGCTGAAGAAGGGACTAAGACAACGATTTCTCTTGTATTTTGGGTAACTGTGCAGCTGAGTTTTAGAGAGACTGGATCTTGACATATTGGGAGACGTGGGTTGCTGTTACCTACAGAAACTACATATTAATCTTAACATGAACAGTCTCTATTTAATGTGAATTTACAGATACCCCAGTTTTTGAAGAGCTGAACTCCCCTGGCTCTCAGTGCTGGTAACTGAACTGATTATGCCAAACAACTTCCAAGGTCAGTCCTTACCTTGGTATTTTTCTAATTGTAAGTCTATGAGCACGTTATGCAGAAATTAAAGGAGGGTTATGGTCAGTAAAGAATTCTTTAGCAACTATACCAGGCTCCAAGGAACTCTGAACCCCACAGAACAAGTTTATTAAGTAGAATAGTAAAGTTTAAAACCTAGATTTAGTTTTCAAGGTTGGATGGAAAAATCTTGTGGAGTGTAGAAATTCTACATGTCTGTATAGGTGCTTAAGAACATCCCAGAGAATTTTAAAGCTTTTTATATCCCTTGCTACAGAATTCCATACCCTGGTTTCCCGAAACTGATAGAAACTACTATTCTCTGCTAGGACTTTGAAGTAATTTCTTTAGAATCTCATGGATATTTTGCATATTAAGGATCTGATCCCAGGCCCACTGGAAGTAATATAAGTCTTTGCTTTCAATGGGAGCATTGCCATTAATTTTATTGGGCACTGGACTAAGGCCTAAAATTCTACAAGACGCTTCCAAAAATCAGGGCTCTGGCACAGGCTTTACAAAAGCAAATAACATACAGTAAGAGAAGCAAAGCATTACCTGGATTGTTATAAGCAAGATGTCTAATGCTGTTGGCTCCTCTGGAGTTGAAAGGGATTTCCTCTGGCTTTGTAGTTTGGATACCTGCATCCATTTGCCATTAAAAAATGAATACAGACTCTCCACTTCTCTTACAGTGACTATCAGCATATTGCCATGTCGATCCTTGATTGGCTCATAGAAAACTCTGCCTAAGTTGTGAGTTCCCAGCAAATTCTAGAAAAGAAGCAAATTATAAAATAGAAGTTATTTATCGTGTATCAGGAGAGTAATTTTTGAAACTTAACTTTGTGCTCATTGACTTCAGTCCTATTGACTTCAATACAAACTAGACACACAGTGTTTCTCAAATCCTTGCCCTGTAGTCGTGTCACTTAGTGGCAAAAGGAGAAGTTTTTCCCTAAGCTGTGTTTGTAGATTGAGTTGTGGGTCCTCTGGTGTATTTGGTCCAGCAGTGTTTAGTCCAATGTTGAATGGAGAACATCAGAAAGACTATTATGACCCAATGCCTTTGTAAAAGGAAATGCTGCAAAGTAATTCACTTATTTGGGCTGAACTTCCTGTTTTTTTCCCAAACACGTTAAAGGCAAAGGATGCAATTTTCCAAATACACTTGGTGTTGCTCTAGTGATGATTCTTTTAAATTGAACTTACTGAAGAGCTTGGTGTTTATTTGAACCTTCCCAGAACCAAATATCAGAGGTTATATAAAATTTTTCTTCTTTCTCCAAATCATTCATAGCGAACACTTTAAATGCTTTCTGCTATGATCATTAACTGTGATCTCCATTTTATCTTCCCTGTTTTCATATTATTTACAATATTTTCAGCAACAAAAGCAAGAGACCCTCATATTTGTGCTGGATGTATATAATTCTGTAGCTAAACTGTGGATTGTGTTTGTGAAGAAACACAGGATTTGAAGAGACATGGACCCTTTTCATTTGACTTCAGATACCAAGAATGTGCTAGACAAAACAGGCAGAAACTAACAAAACTACCAGGGCAAAGCTCTCCAGGAAAATATGTGAGGATTAAAGAAAAGTAATTTTAAAAGACTCCACATAAAATACATATTTTGGTCAAAATCCCTTTCCTCACACAGTAAGGCATCTGCTTATAGGTGCAAACACACTCAATCCAGTGACCAGCCACTGAAGAGATTCCCAGATGTCTTAAAGAAAAATGCCTAACATTTAAAATATGCTCATTACTTTGTGATTTTTCAAGAGATCTACAGTAAGCTGGATAGGGAATGGGATAGTTTAAAATGAAAACTTGAATTCACAATGAAGCATATTGTATGTTTGGGAAGTGCCCTGCATTAACGTAATGAAATTTTAAACTGATATATTATCTTGAAATTATTTATCTGTACTTAGAAGGGAACATTTACTTATAAACTGTATTATTGAACTGTGTATAAACTGTAGGTAGTCAGCACAACGACTGGTCTTTATGTGGCATAATTTGGTCGTTTTAGCTTTATGTCCCTTTCCAGGGCAGGCTGTTGGTGTATGTATAGCACCTCCACTCTGCCTTTTTTAATTGTTGTGCCTTTTGAGGTCAGTCTCCATCTCTGATTAACACTGGCTGCCCTGAGTGTACATTTTGTATTAATCCATGTGTCTCCAGCTGGGATAAGTCTTTGCAGCAGACATAGCCATCTAGTTGTCATATTAATCACTGCAACACATGAATGTGCTGAGATAAAATCAACAGTTCTTTACTGTCAGTGGGTGTGTGCTGTGAATGGATTCCGTCATCCAGAACAGGGGGCCTACTAATATCAATATGAAACTGATTAATAGACTAAAAAAGTTTTGCGTCTGCTTAGCTTGGCATCCCTTCACTTGTGTTTTGTTTGCTTTAGTTGTCTGGTGGCAACAACAGGCAAAACTGCAGTCCCTGTTGCCTCTGAATCTGCTGATCTAGTCCCTTAGCAGCTGTGTTGTCACTGATCTTTTCCATTCTGTCCTAAATTCCTGGGGAGCCAGTCTATTAGCTGCCTCAATAAAATGTATTCAACCATATAAACTTTATTGAGATCCTTCCATTGGTGGATCCCATTAAGCCACTCACCGTTAGAGGTTGGCAGATCAGTGACAATCCCTGTGTTCATCAGGGGACCAAGACAAAGGAACAGACATTAAGGGCAATAAATTTGCCAGAAATTCAGGAGAGCAATACACCACATGGACACATTTGCTGTATCTCAGTGCTTTGCATCTCTGGTAACAAATAATAACATGATACACTGGGAATGTTGGTTATCTCCAAGTGCAGTCCATGCAATATTAGCAATGCTCTGCTAAAGGGAATCTGCACAGGGGGAACTGAGCAAACCAAAGGAATACATGCTACCTGAGCTGAGCCAACCACACCAGAGGGAGTATTCAGCAGATATAGTTAAAACTTTCTCTAGTGACAGCTCAAAGGACTGACAAGCAGCTGCTGCTTCACACAGGTGGTCCTCCAATAAAGGTGCAGCAGGCTGGCATTCCATATATTTCGGGGCACTTTGGGGAAATCAGTCAAGACAGGTGGTTGCCCAGGAAGGCTGCTCTCCTGTGCAGCATTCTTTGCCAAAAGATGTAAAACAAACCCCACACGGATATTCTTAATACTGGCCCCACAGTGTGTGGCTCTCAGAGCTGCTGTAAACCAGGTTATTGCTCTGACTGGTCATAACCCACGAGGTGATGTGTGGCCAACACGTGCCCAGAGACGAGGATCTTCATTAACTCCATGGCTGTACCACGGACTTCTGGGAAGCTTTGGCGACTTTACTCAGACAAAAGGCAGCAGAAAGTGAGGCCTGGATATACTTTTTCTGTAAGAATCATGCACACAGCTTTTCAAAAATGTATTTTCCCACAAGAGGAAATATTTTAATGAAAGTCTCTGCCTTCCAGCTAGAGATTTTATGATATCATGAAGCCCACCTTCAAAGCTTTACCATAAATGTCAAAATGTTCTGCTGGAAAAAATGTAGTTTCTATTTGCGTAACAAATAGTGGTCTGAGACACAGAAGGTTTAAGTGACCTGTTCAGTACCACTCAGGTTGTACCTTTAGCAGAGGTTGGAATAGAACAATTCTAAGAGTCACTGCTGTGCCTTAACCACATGGTATGGGTAGTGGTGCTGTCCTTACCACTGGCAAAATCTATGCACCTACTTAATCTCTCTCAGTCTCTGTTTTTGAAGGTTTTTTGTTCTCTGCACAAAGGTACATTTTGCCCTAAAAATTTTGGCAGCTCGGTGAAGAACTTAAGGATAAGATTTGTTTTTATTTCCCTGCTGACAATCCACAAGTCCATTCCTGTTTGTCAAATAGTGCAGTTCTGCCCTTGAGTAGTTCGAAAGGTGTGGGAGAATCAAGAGCAGCATTTTGGCAACTTCAACAATCTGTTTGTCTTTCCTGTCAGGGACAAAATCTGCCTAGTGCTGCAGGTTCCCACATAGCATAAAGGAGTGCTAAATCTTACCCAGAGTTTAAATGTTTCATTAATAGATTAATAATTAATAATGAATAGGCCTTGAAGAGGCTTTTGTGCAGCAAATATTAGGATTATAACTCTTGAATTCCCAATCTGCAAACCCACAGGCTTATCTGTGGTCATTATTTCATACCTGTTTATTTCTTCATCTGTCACTATTGTTTCTTGTTTCTTCCCTTTGTTTTTCCTACTCTTCACTTTTAATGTAACTCCTTCCTCCCAGCTAGCAGGAGAGGCTCAGTGCCCCATTTCACTGCTCCAAGGAACAGGCTGGAGGGACAGCTGGCAGCACTGTCCCTTAGAGAGCAGAAAGTCACTGAATTAATAGCCAGGAATGTGCAATGGAACCCACCTGTAGCTGTGCTGCTGCTGAAAGCATCTTCTGCCTGGCCTGAAGTGCTGTGGATGAGGACATGGACACAGCCATATTCTGCCTCAGCCACCTGATATCATCCCACATGCAAGACAACTGCAAAAATACATCCAGAACAATCAGGCTTTGTTCTCAGCATTTACAAAAGCAGAAATGAAACTAAAAAGCCTTTTGGACTTGGAAAAATCAGTAGATATTGCTCATTTGGAGGTTCTGTGGATGGCAATGAGCAGCCTGGGTAAATGTGGCACAGATACTGACTCAGACTCATGCACCTGTTTCAATTGATTTTGGATTATTGTGAAAAATTGATTTACTGTTTTTTGGGTATACAAAGGTAGTGTGAAGACAACTTGAATGGTGGCATAACCACAATAACAAATTTAAAATTTCTAGTTATTTCTTTAGGTTCTTTCTTTAAATGTTCACAAAATCTTTATAGGAACCACTCATCTACATTTAAGGATTGTACATTTAAGAGTTAATTGTGCCACTGCCAGTGACCCAGCCAAATAAATGGTTTGTGAAAATTGCATTAAACATGAGTGATAAAGCACTTCATCATTTAGCTTTTTAATGACATCATTTCATATATTCAGAATGATGAGCTGAGGTCTATGCATTGCCAGCAACACATTTGTAGAAGCAATGTATGAAATTAGACTCTCGTTACCTTTGTGAACCACAGGAAATCCTGCATAACTGAACTACTGTGAGTGTCATCGATTTCCACAATTGGGATTTGATCTTCATTGGTTACTAACAAATTGTCTTTGTAAAAAAGGATAACAGATAAGTAGAGTCCCCTAAAGAGAGAAGGAAACACTATCAAACACCCTTCATGTCTATTTATATCCATGCCAAATTTAGTCAAAGAATCATAGATGTCGAGTTACGAGCAGACAAATCAGATCATCTGGTCTTAATTTCTGTGTTATACAGATCATGCAACTCCAGCCAGTGGATTCTAAAATAATATTTGGGAAGCTTATCGCTTTAGATGATGCAAGACTACATGAATCTAAGAAATTATGAATCTGTGCAAGCCATTGACATCAGTTTTAGTGAGAATTTTGCCAGAGAACACAGTACATAAATGAAGGCTTTATACCCTTTAGAAATCGGAAATTTTTTTCTAAACTTATCATTGTGCTTGGTTCTGCCCTCATTTACTTCAGAGCAAATCTGAAGTAACTCAGTTGAAATCAGGCGTGTTATTATGGATTTACATTAGTGTAATTGAGTGCAATTTGGCCAACATATCTGCAAAACTGTTTATGGAGATCATTCCTTTCAATATTTACCCTTGCAATTAGTTACATACGTTAAGTAGTTGCCATAGGGAATTTAAAGACTCTGGAGAGCTCTTCTGAAAGAATCAAACTCTTATCAAAACACAAAGAAGAGAAAGCAAACTGAACACTCCTGGCAATGAAAGAAGAAATAGTCCAGCATAAGCAATTTCCATTTTGCTAAAACAAATTATCAAGGCTAAAGGGTTGGGTCACACTGGACTGCAAACCTAACTAAGGATGTTGGAAGATTCTACATGTGTAGCTCACTGCCAGCAGTCTGTTGAGACGTGCTGTCTGAGCTCTGCACTTTATATTATCAATGAAATAAATGTCATCATTTCATTACAGAGCATCAACAGAGGCAGTGCTTCCCAAAAACCTCAGTAGCTGCACTTTGTGTCTGCATAGAGTATTTCACTCTGATACAATTTGGATCCATTTCTGGCGGTAACAATGAACAGATTCCGTTGATGTCAGTCGAGGCTGGAGCTTTATTTCCCTGTCAGCTGCTCCAGTCTCACACATAAGTGATCTTATCAGGTTCATTCTGATCAATTGCTGTTTCATTGCTAGTGGCATCTTCACACATATTTCTAAGGTGCTTTTCATTATTACCAAAGAACAACAACTGCTAAAACAATGTCTGGAAGATAAAATAAATGACAAACCGTTTCAGAGTCTTCACAAACTTGTTTGATGAATGGAAAAGGTGCTTCAGGCTTCTGGAAACTGATTGCTTGCGACCAGCATTTTGTAATTTAGAACTTTCTAAAATGGAAAAAAGAAGCAAAGCAAACCCAACTCTTAAATTTCAGTCAGTGTGTCGTAAAGAACCTGTGTCTAGAACCACAATAACAAATTTCAGTCAGTGTCTGTTACATTCCTTTCAAAAGACAACATTTAGAAATTGCTCAAGTGCAACCCTTTGTATTTTCATTAACTTAGTGATACACAGCAGCAAACAATGTCCTTACCTGCAGCAAACTCAGACCAGATAGAGATGTTCTGCTCCTAGGCAAGCTTGAACCAGCACTACGTACTCAATACTCTGAATGGATGTGAATTTTCAAGTTGCCTCAAAAACCCAAGAAGAGATTTGAACCATCAGTCAACATTTTAGGTGTTGTAATTCTCCACTTTCTGTCCAGATATAGCTTAAGCTTCTAAGAGCTGAATAATTGGTGCCCTGGCAGTCAACAGCATCGCCAGTCTAACCTAGAGAAAAACTTTAAGGAGACAATGACATCGACCCTCACCTTTCTCTGCATCACATTAAATGCTTTTGCTTGGATTTTTTTCCCATTACAACTTCCAATCACCTGTATTGCTTCAGAGCTTTCACAGTTAACTTTGATCCCTAATAATCTGGAATCCAAGGAAGAGGTGTTTAACTCATCTATTTGTTCACTACACGCCAAAGCTGAGACCTGCTGTGTGCCTGCCAGGACCTCTGAAACGGTTCTGTCAATAGAAGAATTTTGTAAATTCAAATATTGGCCCAATATTCTAAAAAAATGTTAAATTTTTATTCATTGTATTCTTCACTTTGATGAATTTAACTTAATGTCTTTCCTTCTCTCATGCATGGCCTTGTAAGCTGAAGAAATACCTTGCCATGGGAATTGAACCTCACAAGCTCTGTGCAACAGCTGTGAACACCTGTGTACCTGGGAGCAGGTTTGGAGAGGATGCCAATACATGGAAATCAGGGACATGCAGGATGGTACAATATACTGACAGATGTCCACACATGGAATTTCAAAGCAATGGGCATTAACACTGATTTTTTTTTTTTTTGCATTGTCTTTTGCAATGTCTCTCCTGTTTAATGCTGTCATAAGAGAAATAGCAGGAATATTTAATTTTAAAAAAGAGTTAATTCTGATATTTACTGTGATATGAAGAGAGAGACAAAAAAGAAAAATACAACTATAAAAGTGCATCTCAGTTTCCCAGGATCTGACTGTTTATTTGGATGAATCATGGATCCCCATCCAGATGGAAGTGTGAAAGATTTTGAGGGATACCCTTCTCCAGTGGGAAAAAAACATGACTCGTGAAGAACCATTTGCTGGAAGCTGCTGATCATCTGCTTAGGTGTTCTCAGGGTAACTTATTTCCCTCTTACCTCTGGTGCAGAATAGGAGGTGTCTGTCTGTGTCTCCCTAATGAGTTCTAAGTTTGAACATTTAAAGAACATCTAAATTTGCTGTTGTCAAAACCCCATCTGTGGAAGTGCTCAGCATATTTTTAAATGCTGAATAAATTTGCACCATAATTCACACACTGAAAACCCCAGAAAGCAGACACATTGTTAGCAGTAATTGCTGCTCTGTGGAACAGCGAGTACAAAGAGAACAAGGTTCTATTGGGGGTGAAATCATAAAATTCAGATGTATGAGACTTATTAGATCATCAAATCCATTGTCTTTCCAGTGCAAACTTGTTCTCCATGGCGTATTTTCCAATGGACTGTTCATCTTAGTTTTAAAAGACTCATCCAAATCCATGACTACTCCTTTGAAGCCAATGACCTTGTTTTCTTTTCCTTTTAAAACTATCCATTTACATTTCCATCCTTATCTCCTCAGATAGCTGTTATTTTACTGTGAACATTTTTTAGGGTACTGCAGTAATGTAAACCAAATGCTACATGAAAACTCCTGTCTTACTATTTACTTCTTCCGAGGTTAAGACCAATTTAGGAATATAAATTTCATTCTAATTATTTTCTTCTATATTTCCTCCATCTATACAGAGGGAATGGAGGAGGAAATTGCTGAAGGAAAAGCAACATAATTCTGTATAAAACACCCAGGGACTGCAGCATTAAAATAAGAGGGCACATTACAAGTGAAATATATGTTATTGGGCTATTCAGTGGTTTGGGTTTAGTCCACAGCTTGACAGAAGCCAACAGCAAAAGAAATAATATAAAACTAGATGGAGACTGTAAACTCTGCTACATTACTATTTGCTTTTGTTTTACAGTATTTTGTGTCTAGGAGCCAGAAAACATGGAGCTGAGATTAGAGGATAATTTGGATCTGCAGGAAATGGAGCTTTGTCCATTACTTAATTAACTAATAAATAATGTAGAGTACCCTTCATAGAAAAGTACCAGTAGCAACACAGTAAGTTCATATTAATAAATGATACAGCAGTAGAGCTGTGAGCTCTTTTAATAGAAGCCTAAGAGTGAACACATAGATGAGATGAGAGGATTTCCAGTGATTAGATTTAGATCAGAAGCTCTCAAACCTGGGTTGAAATAGGCAATCCAATACAGAGGTGTATTTATGACATTGGCAGGCTTTCTCTTCAAAGGTAGAGTGTATAAATGTTTCTTTGCGTTTTGCTTGAATGCAACCAATGCTTAAAAGCAGGCTTGTGGAAGAACAAGAACGAAGTTTCCTGCTCGTGCTCGTGTGTGTCTGGGGTCTGTGCCCTAAGGAATGTCTGTTATGCTGTCCCTGAGGAGGGGGATCAGCTGGGATTCTTTGTCCTGTCCCTAGACAAGTGGGTGCCTCTTCTCAAGTGGGGCAGATGTGAAGTAAATGGAATTACCTCAGTGCAAAATTATCTGAGATCTTAGATCTTAGCTTAGCTAAGCCTGTGGAACTGCTAAATATCTTTTGGAGTGACCCTGGGTTGGGAAGCAAGCAGCACAAGAAGGGCTAGGTCCCACTGAAATCCCAGTGGAGGGCATAAAATAGGGTTTAGGGTTTTCACTTATTGTGTAACCTTATGAAAATACCTCAAATGGCTGGAAACTTCCAGATGAATTCAAACTCAGTTTAAAGCTGCATGTTTTCAGCAGTGCAGACAGCTGACAAGGGGATAATGGGCATGGAGACATCATTCTACATAAAAATTAAAGGCATAAGTAGTGGCCTGACACCTCAATAGCTTGAGGCCATGGTGGGTTCTGCATTACCTCACCTCAAGGTGGAATGTCTTTCAAAAGAAAATTCTGTATATCATGAAGAAGCCTGCCAGTCATATCAATAGGTGGTATCTTTTGAATTACAAGGCAGGCTCCACAGCTAAAATTGTAACTTCCTAAATTCCCTACCTGAACTTCTCAGTCTGTAGCTTGGTTCCCAAGACTGCTTCTGTATATTCTTACATTAAGTATAATCTAAACATTTTAAATGCCCCATGGAATCAGAGATTCTTTTCTTTGTTAAGGGCAATTAAAATGATGTGCTTTGTTTCTGAATCAAATTACAATTAGAACGTTTTTATTTCACTTCTGCGTTGACCAGTAAAACACATTTCAAATGAATTTCAGAAAGAAAATGCCTGGAAGAATTTTACTGAAGAGTTGGGTTCCTTTCTTAATGAAGCATCACACAATTACTTAATCCACTCAGAATTGTTTAGAAAGAATGATCTACAAGAAAAAAAATACTTAAAAAATATATTTGAAGTGTTGCCAGGACATACAATTGTAGTAACTCAGTTATGATAGTCCATAGCATGGTATTATGAAGACAAATGGATGACTGTTGTTTGTAATCATCAGGGTTTTCCAGAAGATTAAACATATGAAAGCAAAGCTTCCTAAGTAATTCCCTAGGAGGTTTCATCATATCACAAAGCAGGTTCAAAAGCAACAGCTGATCTAATTCCAAAAGCTCTTAAACTCACTGTACATTCCAATGCATTCTTCCTGGTATTTTTGTAGGCTTGTTTTCTTCAGCCCCTGCAGTGCAAAGCACAGGGCAAAAAGCAGAGCCTGAATGAACAGACTTGGGCAAAGGATCTGCCTGGAATCCGGGCAATGTCCCCTCCCAGATCCCGATGCAGCAGCAGCACACAGCCTTGCCCTTCCAGCTCCTCTGTGTTCTGAGGCTTTGGCTGGGTTATCCAAGTAATCTCAGGCCTTTCAGATTGATTACCCTAATTTTTTTCCGACTGCAGTCTCCCTCAGCCAGCCCGAGCACGAGCGGGATACCCCACACTGGAATCACTCTGGAAACAGCCAAGGTGCCTGGACACCAAGTTTGAGTTCCATCTTTCCTCACTGAGCTTTAGTTCATACAGAGCTTGATTCTGCTCTTGTTTATAAACCACAGCAAGTCAGTGGTTGTAGGCAGATTCAAGGAATACTTTTTCTGAAAACTTTGTTTTGATTCCTTACCAAGTTAGCGAAATACAAGGGAATGGCATCAGTCATATATTTAAGGCAAGTTCTAAAGCTTCTCCTATGATGTTGCCATCCTGATTTATCCGAAATATACTAGTGTGTAATGCTAGCATTACAAGCAATTATGGGATTTTTATTTGGTTGGAGGCAAGGGTGTAGGCTCAAGCTGAGTCCACAGTGTGGTACTGCCCCGTGAGAGCTCCCACAGCCTTTTGGGCATACAAGAAAATGTTGGGAGCTAAACAGATTCTTTTGTATTGTTGTTATTTATTATTTAAGAAAACGGAGTCAGGAAATCAACAACAGAGTTGCTTATGCTCTGCTTTGAGACTGGGGTTAATTTCTGAAGCAGTGGAATTTTATAAGAACCAGGCACTGGTGTCAGATTTTCAAAAGGAGGAGTTTTCTGCATGTTGTTTATAACTGCTTCTGTTCTGGGCTGTTATATCAGTAAAACAATTTATACTGAGAATATTTTCAGATTTTCCATCACTTACTCCCTGTTGAAGGTGGCCTGAAAGACCTGAGATGGGCACTAACTCTAGAAAGAAAAAACTGTGCCACGGAAAAAAAGACTTCTTTAATAGCCTGAAAAAGCTGTGTTAGAGATAGAATACATAATCTGTATTTTCAGTACCAAGACCACCTGCAAGTGATAATGCTTGCATGAATTTTAATTAGGGAAACAACATTTTCTTGCAATATCTTCTTGCTCTTTCCAAGCACCATAGATGAATAGTTTAAGTTGCTATGGTTACAATGGGTTGTGGCAGACTGTGGATCATCTTGATGGTGACTTATTTGCACGTAAAGAACAAAGGCTGCATCTTTCCATTTCAGCCAGATGATTTTAGCCTTAAGTATTTTCTATGATTTTAAATCAATTGATGCAGCTTGACATAACAGTCATACTAGGTGAAGAAAAATGAAAACTTCATGGTAGTTTAACTTTTCAGTTTAAAATAAGTCCCTTTGCAATGAAGCATTATTCCAGTTAGAAGTTTATTTTAAGAAAATAAATAGCACTTTTCAACAACCCGTATAGAACAGGAGTTTTTATATATGCTTTAAAAAGAATGCCAAGCTGTTGCCTTGGCTCTTGAGCTATTAAAGGCACAGTCTGTTTCTCATGAATGAAGATTGGCTGAGATTCGAACTCTCTCCTAGTTTTGATCCATTCTATTTCGAAATGTAGCAATCTTATCTTCCCACTGCATTGTGCAAGTATTTTTCATTATGGATTGGCATGACATCCACTGGAGTACTTAGTGTCTTCCATTTGGAGGCAGCCAATTCCCCTCTTTTGATCCAAAACAGTTGTTAACTCTCTAAAGCGTTTCTTTATGTGAAAAAATAAAAGAGACATCCTTGAAACATTTTAGTGGAATCTTGTGTGAAACTAGTTCGTAGGGAAAAACAAATCAATTGGTGTGTGGGGTGCAGAGGGGGAAAGGGTGTGCCTGTGTGTGTTTGCATTCTCGCTTTCAGATGTCTTCATCCAACTAATTTCAAGGGTTAAGAGCAAGATAGTGTGCTAAAGTGATTCCAGATGGGCCAATATTAATATCTTTCTTTTCCTGATGAATGAGAAGGTATGACCTAGTTAGAAAACTGCTAAAATTACAGGCGCCACAGAGGCTTCAGCTGGTGCCCTACCACATAGATATTTATCCTTACCTCTGCAATTAGAGTGCTGATGAGCTGCTCGAACCTGCTGAAGGAGGCGTTCCAGGGCCTCAGTGTGTCCCCTGTGCCGAGGTTCTCTTCCACTGCAGTCTTTCCAGTCTGTTGAACAAAGGAAATAAACAGAAATGAAACACAAAGGTGCAGGAGAAGGTCTAAAAATATTTTCTTGCCTCTGGTACTCCTTGGCTTCAGAGGAGTTTTATATCTCGGCAGGCAAGAGTAGTTGTTTGTGAGTCTGCTGTTGTTACTCATACACTGAGTTTTCTTTGCCTTGTGCCAGCTGGGTAATTAATCATAATGATTATTAACAAAGAGCTCACAAGCAGCTCCTGTAGTGACAGACTAGACAACGGCTATTTCTCTTCAGTACATGAATGGACTCTGCTGCTGCAGCCAAAGCTGCTCTCAGCCTGTCCTGACACTCAGCCTCTCACTAAGATCACCCTGCAGCTCCTTCTGCCTCCTTTTCAGACCCTGGGAGGCTCAGTGACTCGCCTACAGGAAACTGCAAAGCAGGGAATGAACATCTCCCTACACCCAGAGCTTGCTCTGTAGCCAGAAAACATGCTCTGAGCAGAATCACTTCTGGAGATCTGCTCTCAGCAGAGGCCTGAACAAATGCTGGCAACTCCTGCCCTGGAGCCCACAGGCTGCTCAGCACTGCACTCCTGAGGCAAAACGCTGCGGTTTCTGTCCCACAGACCTCCAACCTCCAACAGACTTTGTTTTCACTCATTTGCTGCTGGTGACAATCTCAGTCTTGATTTTAAGAACCCAACATCACAAATAGGAAGAAGAAAGTGTGTGTATCAGAGAGGAGCTTTTTAATTCCAGACTTGGCTATTTTCATACTTTGATTATAATGAGAAAAGAATATTGCACCCATTTCCTGACCCAAAGTAATGGTGAATTAAGGTATTAAGAGATCTGTCTGCACAGGAGACATGCTTCCATCCTGCTGGCATAGAGGCTGTGTACGTACTCACAGCCACCAACAGTTTGCTCACTCACTAAATATACAGATCTAGTTTCTAGTGCAACTTTGGAGTCAAACATTCCTTCCAATGGGCTCACTATGCCAGGGTTATAAATACCTATTTATTTACATTTAGTAGCAGCTAGAGTAAGCCCCTTGAAAGGCTGGAAAGAGAAGACATTTGGTATCCCGATAGCCTGTGGGCAGTGTGACAGCTGCAGAGGGGCTGTCCTGTGTGTTGTGGGCTATTGCAGAGATCCAGGGCCAGCTGCCTTTATTGCTTTGTGTGGGGATAATGTCCTTGGATCTCCTGTGAGCAGCCAGGAGGGACCAACTGGAACTCACCAAATCTCAAAGTGCTTTGGTGTCATCAAACTGGTAGAGTTTCAAACAACCTCATGATTTCTCTATCCCCCCGTGCTTTCCAAACATTCTGAACCTCCAGATTGCTGACTGCCTTAAAAATGACATAGAAATCAGACCAGCTTCCCTCACTGTTATCACTCACCTGCTAATGAATAAGCCTAGAAATATTACAATCTGCTATGATTTCACAAAGCAGCTGCACAACTGGCACAACCTTCCAGGCTGCTGCTGCTGTGTGTGTGTGAAACAAGAGGACAGTGGCAAATGTTCACTGTAATGATACACAGACACGTCCCCAAGGATGTCACTAACCTTTGATGCTCTGGGATGGATCAGCATTAGGCCCTGAAGCTTCTATTTCCCTTGCATATTCTTCTGGCTGCTGTTACAGACAACTTTGCAGAGTATTAATGCATTCACATTTAAATTTTAGCTTTGGGCCATTTTTTGTTATGCAACACTGGTGTAATGTCAGATTGCTGCCTTCTTGCCAAGCACAGATCTGCTGGTTTTCAAAACCAGTGGTGAAGGCAGTCACACGGATAAAGAAGTTCTGCCCCCAGTTACTGCAGTGATAAATGATATGTTGTCTCTCTGATGTTAGAACTATTCCATGAAAGAATTTGCATTTAGGATCTGCTGGTCTAACAGTAAAGCTTAAGCAGGTGTCACTGGGGTTATTTAATGAAAACACCACATTCTTGGCAGCTATGTATACACAGGGAGCTGAGTCTGCCTGATGCTTCTCTGTTCATCAACAAAGAAAACATATATGTATTTAGCCATCAAGAAACATGTCTCTGCCATAAACTCACAAAACATATGTATCAAGTAATGCTACTGCTTTCCTACAGGGAAATCCCCAAACCTTCTTTCATTACCTTGGCTGCCTTTCAGAGAAACACCCCTCTATGATTGTCCCAGGAACCTCAGGAGTGCTCCTGTGGATGGTTCCAGGAGCTGCACGGAGCTCTGAGCAGCTGCACATGAGAACTTGGCCCCAAAGCCAGCAAGTCTAGAACTTTCTGCTGCTCTAAAGCCCAGAATCCCTGAGACACTATACATGGGGAATGAACTGAATTCTCTGCATAGCTTTTGTGTATCCACTGGAATCTGAAGGAAGACTTCCCTTAACATCCCAAAGCTTTGGAACTGGCTCATTCCAGAACTTTAATAACTGCTCTATAAAAAGGGAAGACAATGCAATATGGTCAAGGCAAGATCCCATCATACAAAGCTGCAGTTTTAAATGCCACTTGTCTTGCCAAGAGTGCCCCTTTTTGGGGATATTTAGCTGAATTATTTGCAGCTACTCTAAAAGAATCTGTCCCTCAGCCGATATAAATTTTTAGTTTGTCCTGTTTAGTTATACCGGGCTACAGTCAAGGTAATTACACGCCACTAAATTATTTAGTTATCCACATAGCCAAGAGTTCTTGTCCCATGATAGTAGCACATTTTTGTTCTCAAACAGGTTATTTCTTTAGCCTACTTCTGGTATTATTCTGGTGCAAACAACAGCAAAATTGAAGCTAAATGAAACAATGGTACTGCAAGAGCCTTCTCTATCCACCCCTCTCCATTGTGATTACTGAGAGCAGCTGCAGCTTGCTTATTTTCTCACATTAGCATGCAAGGTTATTAAATCGCTGCATTAGCCTAATAAACACTAGTGTTAATGCAATAAAATGAAAAGTCCCACTTTACTGCATTAATCAATACAAGGGGAGCTGTAATACACTGAGCCAGTTTGGCAGGAAGCACCAAGTCTGGAAAAGCAATTAACAATACAATGTGATTATAATAGATTAAAAATTACGAATGACAAATCATAGTCCTAATGGAGTCTGAGAAAACCTGTCAGAGGTTGGAGAGGGAAGAAACGCTTTTGGACATATCTGGAACATTTTAGGTGTTACAGGAAACATCCTCTCAACACGTGTGTCCACACCAGAGTATTTTACATACAGCATTCTGTAAGAGTGCTCCAGTAAATGGGATCTGTAATGCTACAAGGCAGAATATAAAATTCCATGAGATTCATGTATTTTCCTTCTAGCAGCTCAGATTCATGTTTTGATCCATTCATATACTGAAAAATGAAGTTCCATATATCGGATCTCTTTTCAGAGAAATGAAGTTCAAAATATTTCTCATTTTTTGTAAGTGTTAATGACTAGACAACAACATTCTGTCAAAGGACTGGAGAAGAATAAAAGCTAAGACATAAATATACATATATGATTATTTTGCTTGGGTTTTCAGGAGTTTTTTAAATTTCTCTCCTCAAGGACATCACAATTACATCTAGAGGTTCAGGATATTTGACTTTTTCTGTTCTTTGAAGAGGGAGAAATTCTTACAAAGCAACATCACTAATCAATCTAGGAGGGCAGGCAATCTCAACCTACTTGAAGGAGAAGCATATTCAGGAGTAGATTTGCGTGAAGGTCCCCATCCTCTCATGTTGTATGCTGAAACATGGACATAATACCTCTGGCCCTGCAAATGGAAACAAGTGGAATCAAAACTGTCCCTAGATTCAAAATCCTGTCTGTAATAACTGCAATGCAGTCCCTCACAAAGGTGTTTTCTTTGAGAAACTTATAGCTTTAATATCTTACATGCACCATGAGAGACTAAAACATACTACAAAGATTTGAGAACAGATGATCTGCTCAGGGTTATCAGAATACACCAGTTCCAACTGACAAACCACAATCTCTTCAGACAAAGCCATCAGAGTAAATGCATATTGTGGCTCAGCTCCCTGGAAGAATGTGCTTCAAGTCACAGATTCCTTGAGAAAAAAATGCTAGGAAAAAACCCAACAAAAATTTCTATTCTATTCTATTCTATTCTATTCTATTCTATTCTATTCTATTCTATTCTATTCTATTCTATTCTATTCTATTCTATTCTATTCTATTCTATTCTATTCTATTCTATTCTATTCTATTCTATTCTATTCTATTCTATTCTATTCTATTCTATTCTATTCTATTCTATTCTATTCTATTCTATTCTATTCTATTCTATTCTATTCTATTCTATTCTATTCTATTCTATTCTATTCTATTCTATTCTATTCTATTCTATTCTATTCTATTCTATTCTATTCTATTCTATTCTATTCTATTCTATTCTATTCTATTCTATTCTATTCTATTCTATTCTATTCTATTCTATTCTATTCTATTCTATTCTATTCTATTCTATTCTATTCTATTCTATTCTATTCTATTCTATTCTATTCTATTCTATTCTATTCTATTCTATTCTATTCTATTCTATTCTATTCTATTCTATTCTATTCTATTCTATTCTATTCTATTCTATTCTATTCTATTCTATTCTATTCTATTCTATTCTATTCTATTCTATTCTATTCTATTCTATTCTATTCTATTCTATTCTATTCTATTCTATTCTATTCTATTCTATTCTATTCTATTCTATTCTAGTTTTTTTAGGCATACTTGTATTTCAAGAAGATGTTTTTTCAACAAATATTTTGCAGATCAAAATTCTCACGTACAAATGGTCCTGAACAGCCTGTAGGAAAAAACTGGTCAAGATTATTCTGCTTAAGAATCCAGATGAATATTCATCAGCTTTCTCTATTGCTGACCCAGCTTTCACTCCAGTCTGTTCTGATCTCCTCTCAGAATAACTCGTAGAGTGGTTCATGCTGTATGTCTATTCCTTTGTGACTTTTGGATTATGGTTACCAGGCATATTGTGCTTAATCACTGGAACATGTTGCTCCAAGAAAGGCACTTCAGTGATTACTAGTGGGCAGGGATACAAATTATCCTGTCTTTGTATCAGTGGGGCCATCAAGATCTAAATGGGTCCTTTGACACTCACTGTTCTGAGACCCGTAATGGAGCACCTCAAAGACTGAAGATTATCCATGATTATTTCACCAGCCAAAGGAGAAAAGTCTTCTGAAGAGCTCCATTCCACTAGGAAACAAACAGCAGGAGAAAATCAAGTCAGATGCCAGTTCAAGCAAAGAAATCAAGGTACTTGAATCACTCACAGGTTAACTTTTCTTCTAGCAGTTTCCCAGTCCCTGTGGATCCTAAAAGTCACGTTTAACAGTCATGTTTAGCAAAAGTTTACACAGTAATTAAAATATATCTCTGTGTATGGGAGACAAAAGCAAAATATTGTTCAAAAGCTTTTCAGGAAAGAATGCTTAAAAATAGACTGCAGCACAAATTACATTCAGTCAAAATTTGCCCTCATTTAAACAATTTCCTTTTAAAGAAGGAGAAGTAGTGGAAAAGAGAAGTTAGAGGAATTGGACCTGTTAATGTAATTTGACAGTTTATACACCCAAACCAACAAAAAGCACTGGTTTGCATTGGATCTGCATGGGCAGAGATTCCTTTTGGCTACACATTTTCAGCACCTACCCTTGGCTAATTTGTATAGAAATATCCTCTTTGGACTACATCCTACACTCGTTGAGCCTCATCACTGGTTTCAGTGGTTCTGGCTCTGCTGTCCAGGCCTGATGCTGCTGTGGTCACTGAAATTACAGAGTTCCACAAGGACCTATTAAGCTGTGTCCAGTTTTGGAAGGAATTAAGTGATGCTGGGCTGACAGATCCTTCCCATCTGCCCTGCAGCCTGAATTACAATGGGCACCTTCACCAAAGTGCTGCTGTCACTCATATTCCTGCTCCAGGGGTTATGGAATTAGTGGTCCTGCTGGCTGTACTCTTCCTCAGTACTTGCAAAAATTAATGTGCACATAAAATAGTATCAGACCATGAAAAAATACTAGATGAAAAAAGAATATGTACAAGTGATGAACTGATGGCTGCAGGTAGGAAATCAGTCTTTTTTCCTTAAATTATTCTTTATTAATGACAGGTGCTATGATTAGAGGATAATCCTGGCGTGATACCTCTGGGATTTAGTGCCTTGTACCTTCAGACTCAATCTTCCAGAAAAACCTATCAAAACCATACTGGAATTAATCTCTTGAATTATTCTACAGTAGAAGCTGGGAGATCTCATTAATTTCCTGGATTTACACCAAAGCAGAGAATTCAACACAAAGCTTTCCTTTTAAGATTCACAGAATAGTTTTTAGTTACTTTATTTTCATATCCATTAGTATTGGAGTCAATAATTTAGACTACATCAGAAGATATAGGTATTCTAATTTCAGCATGTGGAATTTTCATCTTCTGGCAGTGTCATACTGGTATTTTCACATTAAAACAAAACGGCTTCAGAGAATTTTTTGCTCAGCATATACAACATTTAACTGCCAACACATTTTTCCAAAATAGCCAAGTATCAATAGCACAACTCATTTATTTTTTCCCTCTCCCCTAGTAGCTCCTTTTCTGTGATTGCAATTTGTGAATGCACAGCATGCTCTGCAACATTTTTCTGTTTGCTGCAATGAAAAGAATATTAGGTTTGTCTGTTTTCTTTGAACTTTTTCACTGTGTTTTTCACTGTGTCTAGTTTTCTATGGGTTTTAAATACCTAATTATTGCCACCTTTAGTGGAAGCAATCTCTGTGCATTCGTATGAAAATGTAGAGACTGTTACGGTACCATATTGTAAGGTTTTGTTGACAACCTCATTATAGGAATACTTACAAGTAACACTGAACTTGATGGCCTGTCAGAGTTTCCATTGTAAACCGTGATTTTCAAGGTTTGTAACTCCACTTGCATTAAATCATTGAAAACACTGTACACATGCTGCAAACTTAGACAGGTTTTCTCTTTTCCAGAAGGAGAAACCAGAAGGAGAAACATTGTTCAAACTGCTGAACATGTTGTCAACAGCTTGCACTCACTTCAGACACCGTTTTTCTTTTCAAAGATTCCTGACAAGAATAACAGTGTCACTCAAGACAGATTCTGCCAACAAATCCTGCCTTCATGGGAATCCCCAGGCACACCTGAGTGTCCTGCTCCACATGAGGGGCAGTGGGAGGGTCACACTTAAGCACCACAAAAGTCAAGGGTGAAAGAGGTGGCTTTAAGCTGCTTTTGAGCTTCCCAGATTTTTAACTGTTCTATGGATTGGAGACTGCCCAAACACAAGATGGTAGTTCAAGAGGCATTTTAAATTTGGGTAGCTTACACAAATAAACATTGCAACCCTCTTCTTGATGTGGGTCTCCTTCTCAACTCTTGCAAGTGTATTTGGCATTTAGAAGAGGGCTCCAATATTTAGAGGTCCTGACAGGAGGCATTAACTACCTTGTCTAAACAGGATTGCAATCCTACCTGTTTACAAACATGTGACCAGCAGGAACACCATGGTACTGGTATTGGGACTAGAGACAGTATGACAGCTTGTTCTCAGAAATAATCAAGACCCACTGAGTTCAGAGAGAGAAGCTGAGTTCCCAGGAGTAGAACAGGCTGACAGCCTTCAAAGCCATCTCAGGAACAGCAGGGAATGGGTTTTGTGATGGTAAATCAGTTTTGTTCTGATGTTCTGGGACAAACTGCTGCCCAAACATGTGTTGTTCGTGAACCCCCAAGTGCAGGGCAAGTGCCCTCGTCCACTTGCTGGATGACACTGTGGTCTCCCAACCCCTTGGAGGACAACTACTCCTGTCCTGAGGTGCTGAGGGTGCCACCCCTGTGGGTACCCCCGACCCCCTCACCCAGCCCAGCCTTCCCTGGCTGCCCAGCTGGGGCTCAGCTGTGCTTCTCATTACACAGCCAGGATTGCCAGCATTTTGCACTTACTTTATTTTAGCTTTCCCTGTGGTGGCTGAGACCCATGGAATTGAAAACATAGGAATATGATATTAGCTTGTGGATCAGGTTATGGTTATCATTATGACTGAGAACCTCCCTTTTAAGGGATATTTACCTAATAAGATGGTGCATCCAAAGTTACTCAAAACTTAAATTTCCAATATATTTATTTAAAAACCTCACTTTTGGAAAAAACCCCATCCCCCAGTTTCAATAAAAATTTCCATAACTGAAAAATAAATATTTTTTCAACAGCTATGTTGGAATAGTGCCTTCTTTTTCCCCTCGTTTCAAAGTATATCTGTTGTAAAGGAACCCATAAGAAATTTTGGAATTTTTTTGCTTACTTTTGATTTTAACAAACTTTTTTCGCACTCATGATTTTACTGATTTAAGTGAGAAGAAGATGACATGGTATAGCTCTAAAGAAATGCAAATCAACTGAAGTAATTTATCACTTAAGCTTATATCTCCTGCTATACATTGACAGAGTTCAGCTTTCTAAAATAAGTCATAATATTCTGCTGTACTCATTCATTGGGTTATAAATCTTTTAGAAGAGGAATGTTCTTATTTTGTAGATGGGCAAATGAAGGAAGGAGAGGTGGAACAACTTGTTCAGTCAGCAAGCTCCAAAACAAGGGCCAAAATCCTAAAACCTCTGTTACATGAATCAGGCCAGTGTTGCTCCCACTCTTTAGTTCTGTGGGATATACACAGATCTTCCTGGTGCCAATACAAAGCTACACATCCATGGTCTTACCCTTGTGATTAAGCTGGATCTAAAAATTATGTAACCTGTGCATAACAACCCATCAGGAAGATTTATCTAATTCTTTGCCTCCTTTGTGAGAGTGTTGGGAGAGAGCTCTGCTACTAAACAGAAATTACCAACCATTTGTGTCATGCCAAAGTACTTGGGACTTTAAGAAAGAACAAAAGTCTGCCTAACCTCAGCACATAAATGCTGAATATAAACATGCTCAAGTATAGAAACTTGAGGATGAAGAGGGTCCTTTATAAGAGCCCAGGAACAGGAGCTGGTCTTGTAGACTGTACCAACTGTGCTGTAAAGGACCTGAAAGCTGTTGGGTGAATTAAGGATGGAGCATGTTCCAGTCCTGTTCTGAACACCCCAAAGGGCTGCTTTGTTGTGAACGCTGAATGTCTTTGCTGTTGCGGCTTTCCATCTGACACTTCATGTTATGTCAGAGCAGGGTTTTTTTGTGTGTTTAATATATTGGTGACTATGTGTTTTAATGAAGGTGCCCTGTATTCCAGAGCTAGCAAATGCACGATGTGTTGCTGCGGTCGCCAAGATAAGTAGTCATTTTTAAATAAACAGCAGTATAAACAGTTACATAAAACTCATGTAAATTGCTGGCACATAATTTTAGACTGGCTTAAGTTATGTAACTTACTTGTGGCCAAGGTTTTTTTTTCTTTTTTTTTTTTAATACTCAATTCATGCACTTTAAAATAAAGGGTGAAGTTTATTTTCACCTGTTTCTTTTCACTCGCTATCTTTCTGTTACTCTGAGCATGCCTTAAACAGTTCATCAGAGAGATGGACAGACAGACAAAAGGCAAAAGGAAGGCACAAAACACCTCCTGACACTATTGTAAATTCATTCAGGAAAGGATCTTCTTCTGAGTCAAGTAAATAGCCAAGCCACAGTAGAATTTGTCACTTTTCTCAATGTTTGTTTTTGCTTGCACTTAAATTACTCACTGAATTAGACTGAAGCATGTGAGTTCTCTTGCTACTTGTTGGGGTCCACAGATAGTGTATGGAGCTGGGATTCTGGATTTTATTTTTGAATTTGCTGTGTGACCTTGGGTAAAGCATGATGCCACTACAGCTTTTAACTCAGGCTTAAGCATCAAAGTTTCTGTCTCCTTCCCCTCCTCCCCATGTCCAGAGCCTTGGCTGAAGGACATGGTGATCTCAACTTGTGTTTCCATCCAAACAAATAATTGCATTGTTCATTAGCTTCCTTTGAAATGTAAAACTGAAAGAGAGCACCACCAGAAACCACTTCACACCACGTTGTTCTGCCTGCTGATAATTAAGAAATAATTTTAATAGTTTCCACTCATAATGTCTTAGCACCTTGACCTAAGGGACATTAAACAATGGCATTTGTTTGAATAAAATCAGGATGAAAGAACCTAAGCGAATATTTAGAAGTATAAATCAAATTAAAAGAACTGAACACTAGTAAAAAACTGGGGGTGTAGAGCATCACCAGCTCAGATGGAGAGCATTGTTTGCAGTATTTGGTCAGCTCCTCCTTGCTGCCTTCAACTCTTCTTTCCAGCCTGATTTCAGAAAGGAACTCAGCTTTTTCAGATTTGAGTTCAGGCTCTGTTCATGCCCCTCTCATGTGTGGAAATCCTTCTAAGAATGATAGAAGAAAGATAAGTCATACCAGGGAGTACTGACAGGGATCCAGCATAATGCTTCCATTAGGAAAAAACAAATGTTTGGCACTGAGGAGTTTGCACAAACACAGAAGTTAAAACAGACTAGTCATAGGCTAGGACTCGTATTTCTAGGTACTGTTTAAATTAAAACCTGAGCTTCTAGCTGCTCTAAATACTAGTGTTCATTATTTTGGATCTTATCTATTATTTCAGTTATATCAGTAAACTTATCCAAGGCTCTTTGTACTGGGTGAGTAAAAGCATCGATAATGCTGAAGAAGAATGAAAAAGGATGCAAACAAACAGCTCTGTGCCCACCTCAGGTAAACAAAGCATTGCTGGGGTGCAATGGGAAAGAGCTACGAGTGGGTTTAAGGGTCTCTCATCAGAAGAACAGTCAGAACAGTGCCAGGCACAGTACCAAGAAAAGCATTTCTAGACTATTCCTAGAGAGCACATCTTCATTTGAAACTTCCATGACTATAAATCTTCAGGATACTTGCTTCAGAGATTTTTTTTAATAATCAAATACTTTATTTGCAGTAAATCTTCTTCCCAACAGCTGTGGGCTCCTTTATGTTTTAGGCCTGTTAATAATAACCAATGATGTTAAATAACCTTTCTTGTGGCCCTGATTCTGGATGTTCCTTTGACCTGGGCCAGAATACTCTATTTTATGTCCTGACATTTATGGGAACCATTATGACAGCAGGCTGGGCGCCAAAGACACATCTTTGCTTGATCATGGTTTCACTAGTTCATCTTATAGCAAATCTACATTATATAAATGATTTATAAGATACTATTTTTATTGAGTTTTAATAAAATTCTCACCAAGAGAAAATAAAAAAAAAAATTGACCTTTTTTTGTCAAGCATTTGATTAGTGTTTTCTAAATCCTAGCAATTCTTTATCTGTTTGCAATAAGGTCAGCTATTCCAGAACAAGAAGGAACTTTTTCCTCTCTGTTAGTGAAAATGACATTTCTTACTAACATTTTATAAATAACTAAGAAAATGTGCCATATGGGTGCACATTGCCTCCCAATGTGGGCCAGTGGTTTAAAAGCTACGATGGATTATTATAACAGCCAAGATTTGTTTCTCAGCCCTGCAATGACAAACATATCCCATTCTGGCTGTGGAAGGAAAGTGGGAGAACATATGTGTTAGAAAAGGGATTGAGGAATAAATGGGGTTCTTATGCAAAGGCTTCACATCCTAGAAAAGCTTGGCTTGGATTCTGCAAATTACCCCTCCCAGTGGGTACGTTTGACTCCTGTAATCTTGCAACCAAAGCCAGTGGGGAAGCTTAGGGACCTAAGGGCTACTCATTTGTCTGAAGCACGCATGGGTTAGGCCCAGCTTCTTCCCAAAACATAACATTAAAATCTAATTAATAACGAGCAGTTGGGAAAATGCAAACAAGATACTAATCTATCACAATGTAGGAGGCAAACCAGAACAGTGCAGACAGAGCATGGAGAACAGGGGAAGGAAATACTGACACTAATTCAAGTAATCTGTTTAATGGGATTCCACTTCTTTTCCTCTAGTTCTCCTGTAATATGAAAAGGGTTAATTAATCATATTTAAGGCTCTTATTTCTACAGTAACTTAAAGAGCTTTCACTTTCCTCTAGCCAGTTGTGAGCAGCACTCAGCCTCTCCTGACCTCCTCCCACACCTGTGGCCCCTGGCTACTGAAAGCTGCCATATATGCCCAGCACAGAACTCAGGACTGAGCCAAGTGGGTGCTCAAGTGTGGATTCATCGTGTGCTCAGACATGGGTTGAGAGGGAGCTCAGGTTTGAACCAGCTGGATGCTCATTAGTAAGTTAAATGGGTGCTCATGCATGAGCTGATTGGGTGCTCATGCACAAACTGATGGGGTGTTCATGCATGAACTAACTGCATGAAAGCAAGGAACCCTGCAATTTATGCTCAGCACACAAGGTAAAAATTTGAAGCAGATCCAAAGGCCTGGCTCCAAATTTACATTCATGTATCAGTTCTGTGGGGCAGATCTAATTATTAGAACAGTAGCAGGTTTTGATTGGGGAAGCAAACTGACTAAGATTTAGACCTTTTATGCTTGTAAATGGTCCAGAAAAGTCCAGGATGGACCAGAGAAGACTTAAGCTGAAGCAGCGAGCAGGGAAGCTTTGCCACAAACCCACTGACGACATTCTGGTTTTGTTTAAGGCTTCAGTGAGGAAACATTCCCAAATGATCTGCTAAATCAGGAATCTCCTTCAAGACAGAAGCTGAAGGTCTTGAGTCCCAGTCCTGCCTCTGACCGTGAGTAATTCACCTCTCCTATGCCATGTCTATGGGCTGGGAACTGCAACACTTCAGCCACATGCAAACAATATTTAAAAAGACATTAATTTTGGTATGGCAAAGCAAATGTAAAAGGCAAAGCAATGTCTAAAATTCAAAAACATTGTGACATGAGCCTTTTTCCTTAGGCACCAAGTTAGACAAAACCAGAGCCTGCATGTCTGGGTTTCCTCAGAGCCATTCTTTCTGAGCTGCTGTTCAAAATCCTTATAAAACACAAAGCAGGAGGAAAGAATGATTCAGCTGAGTAACTGGTGTCTGATTAACGACAGTAGTTGATTACACCATCACTTAATATGTGATTCATATTCAAAGGTGGTTTTAAAGACATAGCAACCTTAAAAAACAGAAGTTTTAAAATTTTATGTTAAGTCCAACACATACTACGGACATTGACAGGATCTAGAAATAGAAAGGTTTGTTTTAACTTTTATACATTTCTGTACTTGCTAGGCATAAAAATAGAAGTCAAATTGCACAGTCCTGTTAGCTACCAAAATGTAATGTGCAAATAAAGTGCCCAGGAGACCTAATAAAATGCCATAAATGAACTACTGTAAAAAATATCAGGCCACACCTATTCAGCAGGATAAATTCAAATGTCTTACAAAGAAATGTATTCTCTTTTCTTTTTATGAAGCAAGAACTATTTTGAGGAAAGAAAGAATGAGTTTCAAAATATACAAAGAAACTGAATAATAAGTGAAAAGGGTTTCAAGACCATGAGTGCATGATACTCAGTTCCACTATAGACAGGAACAGGATCAAGTGGTGACACAGCATCACCTTTAGAGAGATAGAGAGATATTAATACTAAAGCATCATGTTTTCCAAACAAGAAAAGTCAATTTTTGATAGGTAAATCAAATACATAATTAAAAACCATCTGGTATATGCTGTTTGTAGGTGCTCGCAGAGCCAAGTGGAAGCCCATGCAAAATGATAAGTTTATTTGGTTGTGAAAGGATTATCCCTGAGAATAAAACATGCAGAATCACACAACATTTGTAGACAGCTTTTGTAAAATCTTTGAGATTTTTCACACTGAAATTTTTAATGGAAATTTTCTATGGACATGGCAAGAAGTCAGCTGAGAATCTCAAATCCAGGTTTCCTTTGAGCTGTGGAGCAGGGATCAAACAAGCCCAGCCTGGTCAGGCTCCCTCATCCCGTGGACACAGTTGCTGATCCTGAGTGCAAAGGCAGCTCCATCCATCCTTTGGCTGAGAATTCCAGTGGCAACACCAAATTGCACCAACCCATTTCATGCAGCCTCATGCCAGAAACATCCTGTGGCTACTGCATATCTAGCCAGGAGTGAAACACTGATTTAAAGAAAATCTAAATTATTCTTCTGCAAAAGAATTCTGAAATGAACCACAAATTGCCTTGGAAGAATGGAGGCAGGGAATGACTTTTTCTCAAAATTTAGAGGCAAGACATAACTCCTTCTTCCTGACCTAAGCCAATGTTGTTATTTTTTAAAGAGCTTCACTGACTGAAAATAAAAAATACCTCCATCCAAAAACAATCCTAGGAGGCAACTTGATAAACATGAAATATTTTGCTAAAATATCAAACTAAACAAAAAAGTAACGAGGGCTAAAGTGGCCTAGACATCTTAACATCACTATCTGGAAAATAATTTGGCATCTGAGTCCACATCTACATCCAAACAGAGAAGATTAGCTCTGTTTGCTGTATCAAACATGTCTCTCTTCCTCTCTCTTCAAACATAGTTTCAGGCTCTAAAATAAATTAGCTCAACTTGGGTTATACAAGCTGTATCATTTTATTTCTCCTAAAGGCAATATAGATGTTTGTTTAAAAATTGTCAATAAAATATAAGCAGAGATTTTCCATGGCATAGTAGGTAATGATCAGAACTGTGACCATTTTTCTTCCTTATCCTATACTTTGGGATCACAACATTATTGTGACTACTTCTGATGGGAAATGGATGAAAAAAAATATTTAATAAGAGCAGGTTTATCTGTACTTGTTCACCATAAAAACAAAATAACAATCAGTTTTAAAATGCACAGAAAATAAGTTCAACAAAATTGCTGTAATTATTTGTAATTTTGTTCTTTTAAAAACCCTACCTTCTTTGTGTGGATGTGCTGTGTGGAACATGTGAAAGGCTGATTAGTGAAAGACAAGTATTCTTAAAAGCCCTACAAGCACTTGCCACTTGGCTCTAGTGGGACTGTTCCCAGGAATCAAGTGGTGTCTGTCTGGATCATGGTGCTGTGGGATTTTTTTCACCAAAGCAGTTGCAGTGGAATAGCTCTGGGATAACAACATATCCTGCAGAAACAATATGATGGTGCAAACGGAAAGCTCACCCTGGCTTCAAACTGTGGCAAGTTATTTTGTATGTTAGTGTGGACCAGTTTGATTGTGTTTTCAAAGATGTGAAACTAAAGCAGGTCGTAAGTACTTCCATGATGGGATGTGAATTTTGGCTCCAGGGCACGATCAGCCAAGGGCAGGGGTTTCTCTTCCCTATATTACAGTGATGCTTCACATCCTTTCTCAAACTGGCTGGGGTGAGGTGTCTCTGGCTTTGGGTCTTTCTCCAGCATGGAGCAGATTATTGCTGTTATTATTGATTTATGTCATGCCTGTCTGCTCCCAGCCTCAAAACACTTTACTAAGTTACAATGTACTTAGGAACCATTTCACGTCAGCCACCACCGTGGCTGTAGCTTTCTCTGGAGGGAAGCTGAAGGGAGCCATTAGGATGGTGCCTGCAACATTAAACAACAATCCAGGAGAGGAAGTAAAGAATATTCTGGCTCCTTAAAGCAATGGCTGAACAGAATGCAGCCACTGAGCTGCCATCCAGCTGGGACACCAAAGTCAATACCCATTCACCGTGTGTGGTTAAAATTAAATCTCCTAATGAAGTGAGATGGTTTTAGTGGTTAGAGAGTGAGTGCAAAATATTATTCTCCTGTATTATTATTTGTAAGTTATACAGCTAACAAGGGAAAAGATCACACACAGGAAAACAGCAGACAGTTAGATAATGTTCCAAGCCAAGTTTCTAAATGACATTTGGGCAAATATAGCTTTGGAAAAAATATATTAAAAAAAAAAAAGATGACACAGAAAAAATTGAATTGGCAGTTTCTCGCTGTTTTCAGGGAACTAAACTGAACTGAACAGAATTGATGTCAGTTTTTATCCCCTATAGTTCAGGTCCAGAGAAAAGAACATTATTAGCTTCTGTTAATGAGCAGGTATTCCCTAAACACTGCTGCAAATGCTCCTGAATTTTAATTTGCTTAGAAAAAGAAATGTTAGAGTATTGAGGGAAAAAAGCCCCACTTAACAGCCTAATTTTTTGGTTTTTTGTCCCTGACTTAGCAAAATGCTTCAATGCTTTTCTGGACTGGAAGTTTATATATCTGGCTAAAAAAGATCCACACACAATGTTATCATACTCTCCTTTCAGGGCTAGTAATTGCTAGCTGGTTCTAATAATTCTTGCAAGTGATCATTTGAAAGGTTCATTTTATGACCCCTCAAACTAGCACAAAGAATCTCACTCCATAATGTAATAAACAATTCCACATCCAGGGCTTAATTAATTCCCGAAAGTCACCAAAAGGAGCTATTAATGATCATTCTTTTTATCTAACCGTAAATATGCAAGTCTCCTGGGATAAAGGATTTAAAAAGAACATTCTGGCAAGACTAACTGTCAACCTGATAAAGCATAAAATGATCACCAGTGAGGGTAATTCAAAATACAGGGCAATGTTACCTGGTCTGATTAGAAACTTAGATCAGGTTGTGTTAAATTTCTCTAAATGTTGTGCTTACCACAAAGAGGACAGCACTGACAAGGTACAAACCAGAGCCAACCCAAATGAATACTCAAGAGAAAAATACTCCAACACACAATTGAAAACAATTATTTTTAGAAATTAACTCTGTTTGAGAATTTTCTTTCCTGTGAAAATATCAACAAGCATAAATAGAGGGTGGACAATATTTCAAGGTTGTTCAAAGTAAGAGCAGGCTGATGTTTTTGACAGAACTTTGGTGTTTTAGGAGACCAAGCATTGTTTTCACAAGTAAATCAGGCAGTAGGAAGCCCTTAAATGAAATTTAGTTTCCTGGCAACCCAACCCATTGCTGAAAATTAGATTTAGGCTTCTAAAGGGCTTTGATGTTTTTGAACATCACGCTTCCTGCAGTACTGCACAGTGGCTAGGTGTAATACAGTAATTTACCTTCTACTGGGGCTATCAGGAGTAGAAACACTTTGATGGCTTCAGTGATGTCTAGGTGGTTGGGTTTGTTTCACACAAGGTAGAAAATTATTTTGCTGGGCATAGCCAGTGATGATTGGAATCTCTGATCAGAAGCTGGAGGATGAAAGAAAGAGAGAATCTGCCTTTTCCAAAATAAGCTCATGTAGTCCTTTGAGTGCCTGTACAGTGGCATGTCCCACCTTTGGAAGAGCTCCAGGAGCTTTTGAACCCTCGATGGCCTGGGTCTTTCTGAATCTCTACTGTTGAAATAATCCCTATGACACACCATGGAAACATGAAACAGACTCTCCCCTACACAGCCAGTGTGGTTCTTGCTAAGAGTATGGAAATCTAAGCTTCAAGTACCACTGAAATGAGTTTTTAGTGATGAATACAAAGAAATATACACAACAGGAAGCATAAAGAGAGAAACTGGTAGAAATAACAAAGAGGACTTTCAGGCTCCCCACTCCTGACTCCTCTGAGCAGGGCAAACAAGGACTCAGATCGTCAGTCCCTTGACCCATAAGAGAACTTGGGCTCCCACTCGGGAGATGGAGGCTGTGGATTGCTGTGCTTAAACCTGGAAGTTCCTCTAAACATTCCTCTTTAAATTTTCTCATTTTTGTTCTAATCTCCAGAAAACTTTTTTTTTTTAATAGTGGAATTTCCTGTGGAACAGAAATTCTGTTTTGAAACCATTTCTATTCAACAGGGCTATTCAGATGGAAGCATTTTCTTATTCATTCCACTTTGCAACCAACTGGTGCCACCCCAAATGTATTGCTCTTCCAAGAATGATGTGGCAGCCCTGGAATAGCTAATTAGTTGGGCTGTATGATGCCTCTGCCAAAAGTTTCAGCTTCCAGAGGCATTCCTTTAAGGAATGGTGGTGTGGGTTTGGCTTTTACAAGTATACACATGGTTTCAGGAGCCCACAGGCACCAAAAGTTAGTTTGTGTTTTGTAACTGCTCATCTCAACCCAGTCATTGAGCTGATGTCCTAACCACAGTGAATCAAACAAACTCCTTCAAAGCACTCATGAAGAAAGCTTTTGGTTAATTTTTTTTTTAATAAGAATTTTGTCTTTGGGGGAATCTTCTAAGAAAATTCCACTTCTACAGCTATTTACTGGGAAAATAATTCAATTTAAACATTACTTGCATCATAATGTAATCTCTTGCACATAAATTGCTTTGTCACTTAGCCCCCAAATGTTTTGTACATTGTTAAGGCAAATGAAAGATGTCTAAATCCAGTACCTTTATACTTGGTCACCACAGCTGAGTTGACACTCAGAGGTTCTTGGAAGGTGACAGTGAGTGATGTACTGCTTGTTACCATGAGACAGACATTGGTTGGCGCCTCAGGGGCTCCTGGGAGAGAAGAGAAAACATCAACTCTTCAGCACAACAAATCCTATTCAAACAATGTTTCTGAGTCTTCAAAGAACCCACTGAAAATCACCCTGCAATTGTGAGCTTTGGGTTGTAGGTGTTTGTGTTCTCTGCCTTTTGAGCATTTTAATTAGCGTCCCTGCTAACAATATCCTGCAGACACCATTTGTTTCTATCATGGTTTTTGGCTTCTTTCAGTTAAAAATATCTTCCTGCATATATGTAACCCAATAAAACAAATTCATGCTAATTATGTCAATGAAAAGCCCCTATAAATCTCTAGGGGTGGATAGGAGGAAAGAGAAAGCACAAAACCACAAAGAGCTAATTAAACCTTTATGGTTTCACTAACAAATTTATCAAATAACAGAAAACATTTTTACATTTTTGGGATTCAAAAATGTCAAATTTCACAATTGCTTCAGTCTAATAGTTGCAAAATACTGTTGTCAATTAAGGCCTAACATTGAAAAGAAAGAAAATAAAAAAAAGAAAAGAAAAGAAAAGAAAAGAAAAGAAAAGAAAAGAAAAGAAAGAAAGAAAGAAAGAAAGAAAGAAAGAAAGAAAGAAAGAAAGAAAGAAAGAAAGAAAGAAAGAAAGAAAGAAAGAAAGAAAGAAAGAAAGAAAGAAAGAAAGAAAAAGAAAGCAAGCTTAATTCATAGAATATCAATCAGACTCAATTCAGAAATCAAACACAAAATGTCACCATTTACTGCTGGGATTGATTTAAAAAATCAGTATATTAAATTCCCTACTGCTGTATTTCCTGTATTTAGTATCTATTAGAAGGAGCACTACATCTGTCTTGAAGAAGTAACTTTAGAATACAATAAATTTGGGAAAATTATGTGTAAGTACATTTATATAAAGATGGTTGTAAAAATGTTAACGGCAATGATTGTATTTCATCAAAGAGGATACAGCTAAAAAGATCTACATGTGAAACCATTCAGTCCTGTTTACTCCTTCCCATGGGCCCAAAATCCCATTTATTTTGGGTACAGGCTCACTTATACAACTCTTTCAAGAGACTCAGTTTGTGACTGTGCTGATGAAATGGATACCAAGATTAAGACTAGTGGTTACCAAAATTTCACAAGATTTATATGCAAAGTGAAATTTCATTGTTTGATCAAATGCTTAGAAAAACTGTGCTCCAAAACAGAATGTTTTTGTAAAAAAAAAAAAAAAAAATCAAATTACAACAGAGAAAAGGCCAGTGTCTCCATCTCTATTCCTGCCTATTCATATGTTCTTTTATAGCCATCCTGTTTTAAACTGAACATAATCCAGGAGCAAATGTGAGGAGAAATAAGCAGGATAGACTCATTACACCCTGAACCAAGAGTTTGGAGGTGTCATCAGTTTTATGCAGCTCGCTCCTAAGGAGACATGTGCTTGTTGCTCTCAGATATTTGTGCTCCTTCTTTGTTCTAACATCCATTTCCTTCTCACTCTTGAAAAGCCCATTTCATCTCATGCCTCAGTTTCCCCCCCCGACCTTGGCAGTGCTGTGAGGGTCAGTCAGCGGGAGCATCTTTGCTCAGCAAAAGGCAGCGGGTTCTCAGTGGCAGAGTTCACGTGGAGGGTTTTGGCAGCTCCCCGTACTCACGGGCGTGCTCGTAGCCGGCCTTCATGCGCTTGTAGAGCCTGGACCTCCATTCCCAGGCCTTCAGCTGCCTCTCCCTCTCCGTGGGGTCTGTGCCAAGGCCCTCGTTGCCCACCTGTGCAGACAGTTCAGTCACTCTCTGCTGGGCTTCCTGGACCAACGTGCTCAGATGCATCGACCTGCTCTCCATGTCAACGACTGCCGAGAGAAGGGGAAAAGGAATTTCGTGACGGACTTAGGCGACAAAATTCCGGCCTTATGCAAAACGTGTGTAGGGTCAAATGCCTGAACAGTCTGCTTTCCAGGAGTTGTCTTGTCGTCAGGTGGATTAGAGGCAATTTATACCACTTAAATGGGATTAACAACGTTAATAAATTTGGCACATTTTTTTTTCTGCTGGTGTTTCTCATATGCTTAAAAATGTCTTAATTAGACTGAAATTGCATATGTGTTGGTGGAATATGAAAACCAAACTAAAATACTTAACCTCTCTCTCTCTAGCCCCTACTTTGCCATAATATCATAAGCTCTCAGGAAAATAAAGATTGGTTTTAAATACATGCCATATATAAATCTCTACAAGCAGAGATCTAATTGGCAAAATTAAGAATGAAAGTTTTGTGCCCAAGGGCCATGGCTGGTAGAGAATGGATCTCTTTCCAGGTTTTTTTGTGCCAGTTTTTCCCATGTAATACCCAATTACTCATCTGAACAGGCAGAGAGCAACTTGACACATGGAGATTTTTTTTCTCCAGTGCTCAGAATAATTTTTATTTGAGGTTTAGCAGTTTCAGATTGTATGAACCGCTGTGGGCTACATAAAGGTGAAAATGAAGATCACATAGGTTACAAACTAAAATAGGTTTGATATCAGCCCAAGTCCACAAGGCTACTCTAAACCAGCCCCTTGATTATACAGTGAAATGTGGTGAATCAAGTTGTATTTTCAGAGTTGCTCTTAGCCTAAAATTGTTCATATAATTTGCAGTTTAGAAAATGGCACTTGTAAAAATGTTTAATCTGAAAAGGAATGCGACTACTGATCTGATGGTCAATATTCAGGAAATTGGGAACAAGGGAAGGAATTTGAAATCACAGAAGATAACTTTGGTGTCTGGTGTTTTTTTCAGAAGAACTCTGAGATAGTCGTAATTTAAAAGGCCTCTATTTACCAAAAACAGTGCCCTGGCACAAGCAGCTTCTCTTAGCAATGGTGGGGATTTGCTGTGTAGGGACAGCCAGGCTCTTGGTTTCCCCAAGGTTTTTACAGGAACAGCAGGAATCTTGCACAGGCTGCACTGAGCATTCACTTACACAGGCTAGATATTTCTGAAAAAAATCAAACTCTACCATATGAAGCACCAAGACTCTGACAGGTTTTTTACATCAAAATATTCTGACAGGAGCAAATATGTCTGTGGATATGAATGTGGATATTTCTAAACTGGGATCATATGAGACAAATCAGGTTGGAAAGGACCTTCTCTTGTCCAACCCTCTTGTTCAAAACAGGCTCAGCCAAGAGATAAGACCAAGGTACTAAGGGCATGACACACTCTAGTCTTGAAAACTTCCCAGCATGGATGGAGGATTTCCAATGACTGTTCCACCACCTTATTGTCCTTACGGTGAAAAAGATGTTTGTTTCATCCAATATGATCCTCTCATTTTAGCTTTTCCCTCTGTCTCTTATAATGTGACAGCCAAAATTTAGTATAGTCTAAAAACAACCCCTTGAATTGATGTGGAAAGTGCCCTGGGATGTCTAAAGCCACGGGAGGAGAGCAGAGAATTACTCAACACCTCTGACATCTAAAGGATTGTTTTTGAAGAATGTTTGTCTCTAAGACTTTGCTTTCAGAAGCTGGCATGAAGCCATCCTTCTTCTTAAGTTTGATCATTCTTCATATGGACATCAGGGGCATACGGCCAGGCTCGCTGGAATCTGCTGGTATCCTCAGGACTACTTGTTTATTGGGAGGCCAAAGGTGATAGGGTTTCCTGGATCCATGCCTACAATAAGCATGCAACACATCTGACAGCACAACAGGACTGGGGAAGGAGATTTTATGTGCCAGAACTTCAGGTGTATGAGAACTGGCATAGGTTCAATTTCCCACTAAGGATCTGGCTCTATCTGTTTAATCAAGGTTCAGGTCCACATTTGTCAGGTCTCGGAAATGTGTCCAAATCAGGTGTGGGAATTTTAGTCATATTTTTATTTGGGTTCACATGAACAAGCCAAACCGTAAGGATATGATGGATAAGGGTAACTGAAAAGATAACACAGCGGACTTTGCCTCCTCCCCAACTAAATTAGTATTTTAAATGCTGTAATCTCTGACCTGTTACTTTGTGTTTAAAAGATGTTGGGTTTTGGTTAAGATTTACACGATTGGAGCTCTGTATGGAGATGAAGATCATAGTTTTATTTTTGATTTTTGTGTGCACTTGGAATGGGGAATTCCTCTATCTTGCAGCGTCCCAGGTCTGTGTATCTGTCCTATACCCTTCTAGTCAGATTAAGAGATGCTTGTGTCCAGTCCCAAAATTGTGTGTGAGTCAGGATTTTACCCTCCCATTCAGCTCAACTGTCCACCACAGAGAAATGAAAATGCTCCTGCTGGGTGCTGGATTATATTCTTGCTGCCCTGAGATGATACAAATAGAGTGGATCTCATTTGAACAGGGTTGGCTAATACAGAAAGCAGAGCAGAAGGACTGGAGAAAATAGAAAGTGACTGGTATCAGTTCCACAAGAATGAAGCCACATACAAAGATGTCATGAACCTTTGTTTTGAGGACTGAAAATAACTTTTTATGTTTTGCTCTCAAGTAGCAACTGCAAACCCTTCAGGTAAGAAACCCCAACCAACCAATCATTTGGTTTTTATCGAGAATGCTTCATCCATTATTTCAATCAGAAAACCTAAAAATCAAGATAAGTGAAGTGGAAATTTGGTGGGTATATTTTGAAATGGAAATGAGGTGGTTATATATTCATATTCTCTGTGTTCATAGGCATGTTTGCATTAATTACAGGAAATGAATACTAATTTATGATTGCCCCTGCTCGCCATCAGACTGCATTTATTTACAGATGAGGTCAATGAAAAATTAGTTTAGTCTTTTTTACTGCTGTTTAGAACACTCAAGACTGTGTTTTCCTCTAGATTTGTCATGGTTAATGAATGTTGCTTCAGCAGTCAATCATGTACTCTAAATGCTGTCACACTTTTTTTTAAAGCCTCAGTCATGAACCATGACAGAAAAATAAACAAATAAATATAAAACTAAAAAACTCTTTTCACTGAGCAGCTACACTATGCAAAAATCTCCAGGGAAGGTTAAAGGAGGCCAGAATAAATGATAATATAAGTGCTGTGGATATAGAAAAGCAATAAAGGTGTACCAACACTGAGGGTCTGGCAAAAAAACTCAACATGCACATGCACACACACACTCTCCAGTGAAAAAACTGGCAATGTTAGTAGCCTCAAGGTGCAATTTCCTGGAGCACTGTGATTGACATGCCAGCACTAAATGTTGTTAATTTAACTAACTTCAAATTAATGGCAGAGTCTGCAGTGGCCGAACCCCTCAAACACAGTCTCATTATGGCCTTGCTGGGAATGTCCTAAATATAGGCATTGACAGTTTAAAACAAATTCTTATACATTGGTGTATTTTTAGACCCAAGTAAGGCGTCAGAGTTTGTGTCATGGTATATGGTTGATTAATTGGTTTGTAAGTCACCCTCCAACCCACAAATTGGGCATAAAAGGGCCCATGAAGGAATACAAAGAAGTTTTATAACTACAATATGTAGTTATAAGCAATATTGGTATTCCAGTAAAGTGAGAAGGTCTGCTTTGTGTTTAGATTTTCTCTTTGAAATTCTCATTTAAGTTGGATTTTAGGCCATTTGAAGGCCAGGGGTGAGGGGTCTGTGGGTGATGGAAATGATAGATTTCAACACAACTGTTCTGAAGGCAGCGTAGCCAAGATCAAAAGGATAAGCAAAATAAACCAAAGTCTAGACAACACATCGTCCTTTCATTTTTGATGATAAACCCTACATTTCAGACTGATCTTTGAATCACTCATTCCTGTTTCCATATTTTTAAAGATTTTTTTTCTCAGTATTGCTATTAATTCAGTGATTAATCACATCAGAAACTCCACCTGACACATCAGTTGGTGTATCTGAGATAGAGATCAAAAAAGATCTACTAAGCACACATTCAAGAAGCAGATATTTCTGCAAACTGTGGTCCTTTGTGGGATAATCATCCTCATGGTAAAACCAGGCAATTTTTAAGTGTCATGTAAATAATGTCATGAAACAACAGCAAAATTGATCTTATACAAGCAATTATTTAAGTCAGTCTGTGTTCTTTACTTACAGTGTGGGCTTTCCTTTGCCCCAACATGTAGAAGGGTCTTAGCAATGGGGACATTGTTTGTCAAAATGGCAATATCCAAAGGAGTCAGTCCCTCGCTGTTTGGGGTGTTCAGGTCCAGTTCCTCCAGTGTGTATTGATAAAGAAGAATCTGAACAGCATCCAGATCCTGCTGTTCCACGGCCTCAAACATTGCTTCATTGCACTGGAAATTCTGTGTACCAATAAAAACAGAAATTCAGTAAAACTTTTCAAGTGTTGGTAAAACTGTGAAAAATAAATGGAGCAGATTTGTGTTTTGTGAGATTTCTATAAAATATTGGTCCTCCAGCCTCAACTGAGTTTCAGCTGGAAGTGTGGCAATTGTTTGCAGCAGAATTGAGCTTGGTCTGTTTGAACTTGCAGCAATGAAGGAGATCTGGGGCAGCAGAGCTGACTTGGGAATCTCTCTTTCAGACACTGAAATACAGAAATATTTTTCCTGTTGATTTCCAAGCAGAATAAAAGAGAGACTACTTAAATATCAGTGCTAATCATGGGGCTCTGTCAAATTCTTGAGTTTAGATTCTTCTCTAGATTGTAAGATTCAGAGTTAGTTTTACTATTCTTAGACCACACTTCAATGTTAGCTATAAGATAAAAATCTCAGCAAAAGGGACAGTTCAGTGGTTAGCAGCTTGATTTATCACTCTTTATCCACCCATCTGTTCAAGCAAAAATGTCTTTAAGGACATACACTGTCATAAATGAGAGCACATGCCCAGAAAATTTTAGAAAAGAAGACATATATTTCTCATATTATAAGGTAAAACTTTAAAAATTACAGAAATTTTTACTGCAATGCAGCAATATTTCTTTTCATTCCAGTAGCTCCACACATCTGATGTCTTGCATATGTAATACCTTATCATCTTGATATTAGAAACCTTACTCTTATTCTGGTATTTTGCCCCTACTTTGAGAGGATGAAGTGCTCTGGTTAAAGATGAAAAGAAATTTAAGTAATTTTAATTATAATTACAAAATATTTTAATTAATGGTATGATTCTAATACTTGCTGTATGTCATCAGCTCCCACTACTGATATTGGAACTTCTTTTCTATGTTTATGGAAATATAGAGCAATTATGCTTGAGAATTATCTGCATTTTTATCCAATCAGAAAATAAGAAAATCATATTACTCTTGTAACTGATCACAGCTAGGAAAATCTACTTATTTAGCAGTAAATTAATCAAGAGCTTATTACAAAGGGAATTGGTTGAAGGAAACTAAATTACTACATTAGTCTGCATTTCTTTAAGTCCATTTTTGGAAACAGTCTGAGAGCAGAACCAAAAGGTAAAGCTGGTGATATTACTGAGTGACAGCCTGTGGTGCTCACATAGGACAGGAAAGTAGTTATTTCTCTGTTCACATTTTCCTTTCTCTGGGACTGGGTACACACATGGTTTTCCCTTTTTTTAAAACCAGAATAGTAATTCTCTTTTAATTGGCTTTGCATCTGTGCACAAAAGTTAAATGAGTTAACATTTGTGCAGTGCTACCCTAAGTGCTTAATATCATTATTTGGCTTTAATTCCAACTTGGTGTGAAACTCGGGAAATAATGTGCTATATCTATAGCTATTGGAGTTTCTTGCATTATATAAAAAAAAAATTCCCTACTACATAATAAAAAAAAAGGAGAGGTAATTAACTTTGGTATTACAGCTGAAAAGAATCCAAATTATGGCTGGCAAAAGCATTTGATCCTTTTCAAATATATATATGCACACTTTAACAACAGATTTTACATACCTGATTGATTATTGTAGAATTATTTTTAAAAAATTGATTTTTTTTTTAAATTTAGCTATCAAGATTTAGACCTGCCCAGATGCCTTTGAAAATGCATCTTTGGATTTTTGCTTGCCATGTGGAATACCTGAAGTATTTGTGAAATTTTGGCCCAAGTAAGTTGCTGAACAGAATCTAAGCACATGTTTAAGTTAATTTGTCATAAATGCTGTTGCCAGCTAACTTGTTGGCGAGACTGTTTCGACAAAAGGGAAAAAATAAAAGCAAATTTCTATTTCTTCATTTCATTAGAAATCTGATTGAAAAAGCTGCACTGATTTAAATGAGAAACAGAGCATGAATATTATAAGCTACTTCATCCAATTCAAACAATTATGAGACCAAATTGCAAATATCAGGTTTTCCAAATGAACAATTCAGACACAAGCAATAGGCTGAAATCACCTGGCAAGTCTTGCAACTTCAAGGAGTGTAAAAACATGGGAACTGTGAAATGGCCTTTCTAGCTGGGCATCTGTGCACCCCTAATCCACAGAGCAGTGCACATCTAACCATGCTGGGCCTATTCCAGTCAAAAACCATCCTGGAGAGGCAGCAAAATATCCACTGCATCTGCAGCCCTGCCAGTGAACTGTCCCATTTGGAACTCTGCATCCACCCCAGCTCTCCCAGTTCAGAAATCATTCTATACACCTGACTAACTTTTCCCCAACTATTTACTTTCACACAGAAAATAAAAATATGTTTGAAGATTATATAGTTTTCTGCAAAAAACTGGTCATATTCCATATATTGAAGTATTCTTCAAACATCTGGAGCCCAGGGATAAGAAATCCCAAAAGGGCTAAGGGACAACATCTTTAGACCCATGTGCTCAATTTTAGTCCAGTTGATAATACCAACAAAAGCCTTCTGATTCTTGCCTTCATTTACATTTATTAGATAACTTTCTTCTGCTCTGGAAGGACAAAATCATTGAATTCGAAGGAAAACAGAATTAGATTTACAAGTGATTGGGTGAAATTTAGGAGCAGTTTTTACATTGCTTTTTCCTTGAGTCAGTGCTGCAGCCTCTAATCATTAGCTGGACAGCTGTGCTATGTGATTAATTTATTTAGGTGTTACTCTGATGCACAAATGTATATACTGAAAAGGACTACAGTATTGCTTTGCAGTAAGTAATAACCATGTTCCAGTAAGTGATTCAGTGCCAGAGTGTTTAGAAATGCAATCTTATGTAGCTTAATTAAAATGAAGTGCCCCTTTCAAGCTATTTGCTCTAGGTTTGAGTGAAAAAGTCCACTATGTGCTACTGGAGTTGGAAAAAGTGGTAAAGTAGTTTCTGCAAAGACTTGTTTTGATAAACATGAGTTCAAGAATAAAGCTATTTTAGGACATTGCTATGTCTGCAGCAAGACAACAATTTACTGAATGGAAAGTGTTGCACAGCAAGAGAGAGTGGAAAGAAAACTCTTCACTAGCCAAAGCTGAAAGAAAACAAATTCTAACAAATGTTGTTCACTTGTCTGGAGACATGATTTTACTCATTGACTTAGCTCTGTGGCACAGAAACTCAATGATTAGAAAATCCATCAGCCAGCAAGAAACTTGACCTGGAATATTTCCACCACTTGCTATTTATTTCTAGGGAAAACTGGGAAAACAACAAGCAGGATGGCTAGCTTGAGATGCAAAGCCTCTTGAGTTGAGTGGGAGTCTGTTCTCCGACTGCTGTGGACACCAGACTGGCAATTCCTACAGGTACCTCTGCTTGCTGTAGGTCAGCAGTGAGAGGAGCTGTGACACTCCCATGACAGTGTAGTGGGCTGGGGAAACCAAGTGAGCACAAGTCAGTCTGTATCCTATTAAACCACCACCCACATCATAATGTAAGATCAAGTCTCCTAATTATGATGACTAATTGAATAGGAACTCCCACCACTTGACCTGGAGAGAGGAGGGACAGAAGTGAGACTGTAAGTAATTGGCTCAGAGGTTTGCAAGGACTCGACCTCCTGTTCCTCAGTCTTCTGGCTATGCTCATTGGCAATTTCTCTTCTCGTTAGTTAAGTATGACAGAAGACCCCATATTCAAAGGAATATGTGATTTGAAGTGTGCATTTAGAGAAACACTGGTCAGAAGATGTGCTGACAGACTGGCATTCATTCAGTGTGGATGTCAGTCTGCTCTGGCATGGTCCCCAGCACTAGTTTATCCTCCTCTTTCACTCGCTTAGTCACACTCCAGCTTGCAATTAAAAAAAACAACAAATCAAAACAAGAAAAGGAAAGATAGAGGCTGAACAAATTCATTTAAAGAATCTTTTCCCATGGTTTGTACTTTGAGACCCCAATTGAAATCATCCCCACAAACCGAAAAGCATCTGGAAACCCACAGTCTCAAAAACAGATGTTGGCTCCCATGCAAAGACTGTTCTTCAGCTCTCAAGCCCTGTTTGAGTTTCAGGCTTCTCCTGTAAAACAAGAATCTATTGGCTCTGGCAGAGCTGAGGGGAAGCAGTGATGATCCCCTGCTTCCTCCAGGTCATTGTCTTTCTTCACAGGAGAGAGACAACAGTCTCCATGGGTCATGCAAAGGTCCTCTGACTTCAAGAAAGGCACAATTCTAGGGGATAGCATCTGCAAATTGATACTAAAATCATGTTCAATTCTTGCATTGATTCATATAATACCTCTCAGCAAAGATTTTGTGAGTGTTAAAGGAGTCTAGAGTGTGCTTTTTCCTTTTGACAAAATGTAATATTTTTGTTATCTGGCCCAGCTGTACTCAAAGTATTGTGCTAAGCATTGTGCTAAGCCTCTGCTCTAGTGCAGCAAAGTACTGATTCCAGGAGGTGTCTCCTGGTGCATTCACAGACACTGTCATTAGTCATTGCTCTTAAGAAGTGAAGAGAAACTCTTTCCTTCAAAATAGCAGAAGTTGAAGGATGCATCTGTTCTTCCTACTTATGGAAAAAAGAAATTTATTTTACTTTGGCAATATCAACAGCAAGTTCATCTTTCTCTAGCAAATATAGAAGGTTCTGTTGTGCACTGAACTTACATCATGCTATTATTGCAGGGACACGGTCCATTCTTCAAAATGTGTGTGCACTGGGGGTTATGTAACTTCACCAGCACTGGCAGAAAGTGGAGCCCTTGTGAGGGTGAAGTCCAGCAGGTATTTATATGCTTTGCTGTGCTGGTAACCAGAGTGCTTGGCTGTGATTTGGGTGGGGTACCCAGGCCAGACTGCTCCATGTGCGTGATCTCCTTCTTCCATGGTCTTACCTAGTGACCATCACCAGTCTGTGAACAACCTTGCAATTATCTGTCATGCCTGCAAGTCCCACTTGCTCTGTTGTTTAGAAAAATGGGAATTTTTATTGAAGCCATCTTCTGCTTTCTCAAAATACTTTTTATTCATTTCTTGTAAAAGAAAAACTTTTGAGTGTGAATTAATTCACATTTTATCACATTAATGCCAAGTTAAGGCTTCACTTCTAAAATAAAGCATCATCCTTTGCATAAGGCAGCCTGTCTCTGGCCTTCAATAAGGGCAGACTGTATTCTAATAAATGCCAAGACTGGGAACAACACACAGCACTGGTCAGGGAACAAAGCGAGATGATGAAAATTGTACAGATCAAAAGCAAACTGATTAGGGAGATTAATAGGAGAGTAAATTGGCAATTTGATAAATATCAGGTAATTACCATTGAGGTCTTACGGAGGCTGAGGCGGTCGGATCGGGCTCGGAAATACGCTTCATCAAAGGATGTGTGGCTGCCCTTCAGCTTCTCTGACAGGTTCCTATAGAGCCTCTTGGCAGCGTTGGGAGAGGAGGGCATGCTGTTCTTTTTAGTCTGGAGGAGACTCAAGTTATGCATTTGCTGTGTCATTTTCAGCTGGTAGTTTCTAGAAGAAGAGCAGCAGCTGTTTAACAAGGTTTTGCTACACTGAGGTCATTGATCAGAACTGTGTCACTGAAGCACACATTGCAAGACAGCTATGGCTAAAATCGCTTTCACACACAGATTATGAACATTATGAACGTTCAGAAACACGGTTTTGGGCTTTCTCAATGGCAAATTACTTTTTATGGAACTTGGCCTATGGATATCTATGAGGAGGGAGAATTAAGGATGGATAAATAAAACAAACCACTTAATAATTATTTGTTAATTTGTATAAGAAGGGGTTTCAATTAATGAAGAAAACAGCCTTTTGGCAGAGTGAGTTCTGCTAATACAGGTGTCAGAAAAAATGATACCCAAATGTAAATGGTGCTGTTTACAGTTTCATACTGAGTGGTTCTTTCCCTATTTCCTGGACAGGCAGTGGTTTTGTCTGCATATTGTATCCCTTTATCCTGCTCTGTGTTTGCCCTGTACATTTAGACGACAAACTTTTCCAAGAGGGACTGCTGCCTCTCTCGGACAACTCTCATCAGATTTCCATATTATCTCGTAATTAAACAATGCTTTCTATACTCTATGATTACAGTCATTTTTTCCATATTAGGAAAAATTGAATATTTAATTCTGGAACGACCTTGTGTGAGAATAATTTTGCCTTTCTGAAGGGAAACTAAGAATTAGATTTGACCCAACTGCAAGCATAGGCAACTATCCCAAGGGACTGCTAAGTGAAAAGGTGACAAAAATGCACCATTTCTTCACATTTCCTTTTTCCTTGACAAGACTGTGTACACATTTATAAGACAGAGTATGTCTCTAGAAGACCTCACAGTTATAATAGTAAACCTGGCTACCTTTTCAGGCAATCTTTTCTGGAAAGAATCCTTAGATTCCTTGTACTGTGATAGAAATCCTTTAACTTTTGGTTCTCGTGGTCTCAGCACTCCTCTAAGAAAATCAGACGGCAGGACCAGACTCTAATGATTATTTACAGTAAAAACACTCTTTACTAAACACTCACCCTGCTGCTGAGGCTGTTGTTGGCAGGTATTGTCCCTAAGACTAAAGACACCCCCCAGGTCTCACAGGCTGTCTACATCTCCTTCTCACCTGTGCACTGTGGTGAGGAGACACCCCAAGCACAAAACTATCTGATTATGAGTAATCTCACATATTCTCCATGCTCACGGGGTATTGAGGAGAGACCAAGTCTCTGAATGAAGGGAGACACAGTCAACACAATTGTCATACATGATGAGAAGATTTTGTTAAATTAGAACAACAGTTTCAGACAGAGCAGTAACAGAGCAGCAGTTTGCATTTCTAAGAATTAAAACCCACAGAATTCTTATGGCAGTTCTCTGGGGAAACAATTACTGCATTACCCTGAAAATACCCACCAAACCAGTCTCATTTGTGTGACTCTAGCCATGCATGTACCAGATCAGGGACTAAGGGCTCCCAACACACATTTCAAGCTGCACATCCTGTAGCTTAATCTCTGTGATCAGATTGCTACCTGCACTTTTAAACACTGAAGTAACCATTTTCTTCCTTAACATCATGGTGCTTTAAAATTCAAATTTAAATGCAAATAAATATAAAATAGTTATCAGTATAAAAGCTTTTTATTTTTTAATTGTCAAATACTGACCTAATATTCATGTCTTTAAAAAAAAATATCAGAAAGAGAGAAAAAAACCCACATAAATGATAGGTTACTCTTTGTTGTCTGTGGCACATATATGCTCCATTGTACAGACAGGTGCAGTAGTAGGGCACAGCATAGCTGTGCAAGCATTAACTTCAGATTTTAGGAAAACATAACAGCTGAGAAACCACACATTATATGTTTATGAAACCATCTTATACTTGAAACTAATAATTAAGAATATATGCATGAAAGAGTTAAATTTGACTTACCAGCTCAGGCTATCCAAGACAAAATGTGAACAAGTTGCTGGTAATTGTCCACTGTCTTCATTCAATGAATCACATTAGCTTTGCTGTCTCTGCTGGCAGAACGAGTAAACCTCTTCCTTATACTGCATGAATGATCAGATATGAAAAAGCTTATTACTAGTAATTCCTGAAGTCCAGGTTTGCTGATAAAATCTCAGAGTAAAGCAGTATTTAAAGCAAATAGTGTTGTATCACAGGTGAAATATCTGGTGCCTTCACTCTATACCAGTTACCTGTGCAGCTATAGGAGTGACTAATATGTGAAGCTCTTGTCTCCATGTCAAAGATGCCATCACTTCTGTATGCTTTTAGCTTGTTGTAGCCTTTAAAACTGATCAGCAGCACAGTGTGCAAATAGAAAAAATAATTACTGCCAGAGTAAACCAAACTGCGATTGCAATTAATTTGCCATGAAGTATGAACAAAAAGACATTAATGCAGCCACCTTCAAGCAGTTGGTTTTATGTTAAAACAATAAAAGGG
>VXBA01001420.1:149440-237530 GCA_013399895.1 Serilophus lunatus | reverse complement strand
TGTTTTTGTTTTAAAAAAAAAAAAAGGGGGGGGGGGGGGAATCACAGTCCTACACTCAGTGCAGTAATGCTTGTTGCATGTGATGTATTGTTTCTTCTTTCTTGAAGCAAGCTACCACTACAGCTGTCTGCAATCATAGCAACAAAAGCAGCAACCATAGCCATAGCTGTGGGACATCTGCAGGATCATTGGAAAGCTCCCAGCCTGAACAGGTTATGCTTAAAAAAAAGATTATTAAATGAATCAGAAAAACAAACTCTACTGATGCATATGTTTCAGCTAAAACAGATCCTGTAATGTCTGCATTAGGAGCTTCCAAAATAGTACAATGGTGATATTTCAAATATATATTTTGTTTTACTATAAGGCAAAAAATACAAATGCAGGATCCCACAGAAAACCACAAAAATGTTACCAAGTCAAGCATGAATTAGCTATATGCAGACTTAGAATTCCAAAAATAGTGTCGGTGACAATCAAAGATATACAACGATCTAGAAAATTGTTACCCTTCTGGATAGTTCACTGGGTTAATTAATGTAACCAGAATATTCCTGTGTAACATCTGGCAATCAAAAAGAATTAAAACACACTAATTCCTGCATCTGTTGTAGCCAGTGATCTTAATATCTACAGAAAAAGTATTTTTCATTGTTTTTAAGAGGATACCGGAGCTACTGTTACAATCTGCTGAAAAAAGTCCCTGGTTTTATTCAGAAATGACGCTGGATTTTTTGGAAAATGCTAGAAACTTCCCAAAATCTGGTAGTCAGCCTGGTTCTCCCATCCTTCACAACTCAGGTAAGGATGCTGTGCCTCATACCAAATAGCATTCTTTTGTCCAAGGAGCTGAAGCTAAAACGTAGTCCAGGGTCAGATGTTTGCATATCATAGAACTTGAACTTAGTCTATATTTTTAAATCAGTCTAAATATGGGCCAAACCATTCATTGAGTATTTTTCTATATGCACATCTGCATGTACATACATGTGTGTATATGTGAACTTGCACACATGTGTATTTCAAGGATATAATGAGAATATCCAATGCAACAACTTACAGGTTTTGCTGAAGCAGAGAATTGCAAAGTGCTAAGAAGATATGCATCACATTCCTTCTATACTGAGAAAATCACAGGCTGTACGTGTTTAGGATTCCCTCTTTTGTTCTGCCCCTCCTACAGATCCTTAGAAGGTGGCAGGACAGCTGACTGAGGTCACTGCTCCTTGCCAACAGGAGGAAATTGGAAATCTTTCAAAAACCACTAAATACCTCTCTAACACTGAGATACTATCTAGAAAAAACCATGCTGAAAATCTGAAATATCTAAATTAGTTAAAAATAAATGTAAGCCTAAATATTCCATTTTCAGTGCTGTGCTAAATAGGAATGACTCTGAGTCAAAATCTCTCATTAAGATTTTTGGTCCATATTGACCCCATCTAAGGATCTCACTAGCGAAGGAATTCTCAATTTCCAGCTGTTTTCAGGGGAAAAAACTAAAGTGAGTTTCCTGAACCTAGACTATACTTACATATTTTCTAGCAATCTCTTATTGTGGGTCAATATTCCTCCTTCTCTCCTTTGCTTTCTTCCTTCAGCTTGGTGGAATGTAGCCCTTTTACAGTTGCCATTTCAATTTTTATAATGCTTAGTACTTCTCTATTTCTACCCAAACATTATTTAACAGAAAAGCAAAAGTCAAGATGTTTTCTTGCCCAAGCTAGTTCTGTGAAAGACAATTAGTGTTTTTTATATCAAGTGCACATATTTATAATCTTCCTGACCTCTAAGTTCATTACAAAGCTGTTCAAAAGCCAGAAGACATAAAATAACACTCAGTAAGGTAAGAAAAGTAATCATAAATTTACCACGATAAAACCCATGACATTGATTATTAAAAATTATTCATGAATGTATGTAAGTGCAAGAGGCAGTTCTGGAAACAGAGAAGACTAAAAGGCCTGCAGAAAACAAACACCTGGTTTTATGATAAATCACACAGAAGCAGATCTGTTAGTTTAATTTTGCAGAGACATTTTCTCAGCCTTTGATGCTTCCATGAGAAGACTCGGGGATGTCAGGCATTCATTACAGCACTTGCTGAAATTCCACACCTAATTGCTGAACAGAGTATTTTGTTGGCTGTACTTAATCCGCTGACTTAACCTATCGCGACAGATTCTCATTCCATGACTGACGACTCCAAAAGTTCCCTCCCTGCCGTGTTCATCGGGAGCTGACCCCACAAGTTATTATTGTTATTACTGTTGCTAAAGCTGCCCATTTTTGTGCAGATCTATGTTTAGTGGTACCTTCTGTGTAAAGAGGCCACCCGAGCAGGATGATTCGCGGGCAGTGAGCGCAGGATTCACCCTGGGCTGTTCTCAGCTTTAGACTCCACAGGTATTTTTGCAGCCAAGCTGCCCTTTGTATTGGCCATCAGCTCCATTTAGCAAATCCTGTTTCTGGGATGAAGGAGGCGAGGGATGAGGAGCTCTCAGGTTTTCGCGTCCTCCATCGATAGGTGGCAGCGTTCGCCCAGTTCTCCAAAATCCTGGAGTGGTCCCTGGAGCAGCGGCCACACGGGGACCGCCCTGTCCCCTGGACACGATGTCCAGCGCTCCTTGCAGATGGCATTCCAGTAGGCAGCACGTCCTCCATCCCCAGAAACCTCGTGTTTTCTATCGCATGCACCGAGTTTGGGAAAAACATCTGGCACATCAATAGTCTGGAAACTGGGTGGGAAGTTTGGAGCAAAGAAACACATGAAGCTCGAGTGTTCTTCCAAATCAGTCAGTGGCAAAGCTGTCACCATCGTAAGAGACAAAATTGTAATTTAGACTGTTCATAATCCCCCTAAAAGAACAAATACACTGTCACCGCTGGGGTCAGGCAATGAGCCAGGCAGGATACCTGGGAATGGGATGTCCAGCCCCTCTCCTAAATAGCATAGTCAGGATAACTCTGTCTGGCATCTGTATACTCTCTCATTTTGAAAATCCGTGACTAGAAAGGTGGTTAAGGTGACTCTGTTCCATGAAACAAGATATTGGGGTCAAAATTATTCAGTGGGAAAGGTAAAATAAAAACAAAACCCCCCAAAGCCCATGAAAGTGTATCTTTCTTTGCCTCCATAATCATTATTTCTTGCAAGCTTTATACATATAAGGTACTGTAGTAAATTCCAACTCTGGTTTTGGCAATCCCTGCCTCTCTGGCTCCTTGTTTACCTATCATCTTTCACACATACCCCTTTGCCAGTTTGTTAATTCTCTGTCCTACTCCCTGGTTTCTTGTGTTTCCTCAAGGACATTGATCTGAGTCTTACTGTTTCACTAGTTCCTTTAGCCAGTGTTCTTGATCCAAATCCATAGCAAATAACCTATTATCCACAGAGACACAGAAGTATTCAGTATGCTTATAAAAAAAGACAAATATTTCCCAGTTCATCAGTCATAGACGTGATCAAACTCAAGAAATTCTGAAATTATAAGTGAAGAAAAAATAATTGTGTTTGGACTAAGTTTAGAAAATTTCCCAATGAAATAATTTTCCCGAGTGTTTTGAAATATTTGAGACACCCGTGATGTAAGTGACTAAATGAAACTGAGCTTGGCAGCCCTGGCTCCTCCAGCCTTCCTGCTGCAGCCAGGGCTCCTAACCTGTGTCCTCTCAGCACCACCTGGATTTCAGTGCAGCCAGAATCTGCTGCAAGGCTGAAGTTGGCAGATGCACCAGTGCCTGAGGCTTGCAGACCAGGAGTTCTCCAGCTTTGTGCAGCCTGTACTGTGCCTTGGAGCAGTGGGCTTGCTGCTTGTGTTTCAGATGTTTTTAGATAAACTAGCAGGAAAACAGAACTGTTTGGTCAGAATTCTTCAAAGATGGCATGCGTTTTAAAATTCCTGAGAATAATAATTCCTGGGTGCAGTGGAATAGAATCAGGCCTGGAGTATCTGAGCTGCAAAACATTGCTTAGTCTTTGATCATTCTGAGTGTAAGTTAAGGTAGACACAAATACCTTAGTGTAAAAAGTTCATCAGATCCTCAAAGCCCTTCCTGTCTGAACCAAGGAATCAAAGAGAAGCTGCTGTTGCCTTAATGATCCACATGCCTTCCAAGAGGTGTGCATCGACCTTGCTTGATGGGAATGCTGCCCTACTGCAAAACCAAAGTACAGCAGGACACACTTTGCTGATGTTTCTTGTAATTCTTCTCCAGATTAGGTAAAACCCCTCAATTTGTGCAAACACATCCATCTTCAGAAAACATGTAAAAAGTACATGAGGCCATCAGACATATCTGAAGAGACTCCTTCCTCAAGATTCTCAACCTCCTGTAAGACAATTTGTTAATCAGGAACAAATTACCCAGATGAACATCATAGAAATAATGAAGTTGTCAGCAATGACAGTGCAAATGTGATGTTTTGTCGGCCTCCTGTTGATTATACTATCTAGTCAGACACTCCAGATAGAGATAATTTATGCCATGTATTGTTTGGCCATGACTACTCCCAGCTGCACTGCATTTAATTCAAGTTAGAGCAGAACATATTACAAACAGAAATTAACAGGCTTCTCGTAGCTGGCAATTTCTAGATTAGAAAAGAATAAAGAAAAAATCAGAATTTACCAAAGCTGATCATGGAACAAAGCTGAACAGAGGCAGACACACCATTTCAGAGAAGCACATTTTTGAGCTATAGACATTTTTAGGGTTGTCATTAAAAAGATCAATAAGAATGTTCAACTAGATAGGTGTCATTGCAATTTTTTATCATTTCAGCAATTAGCAGCGTACTTGCTAATATAGGGCCTATTTCTAAAGACTAATCTTCCTTTTCCTCACAACCTGTTGTATAAAAGCATCTATTATAAAACATTACACAAGTGTCATTATGTTTCATACTTAATAAAGAAACAACTTCGATAACAGAAGAACTGCTTCCTACTATTCTGTGAACACCAAGCACTGTTTAGTCCACGAAACACATACTCCTTAAAGAGCAGCTTGTTTGCCCTGATAAAAGCAGCAATCTGTCTACAAGCCATGATTTCCCTTAACAAATTAAAATCAGGCATTTAAAAAGAAATAAAAAAAAACACGAACAAAAAAATCACCAACAAACAAACAAAAAACCAAATCAAGCCAAACCTGATCAGAATAAGGTACCATTTCAGGAAAACTTTGGTACTGAGGACAAGGAGTAGAAAGAGGGGGCTGTTTTCAAAGGCTAACATTTACCTGGGGAGAATAATTTGTCCAGATGCTGATGGAGACAGATTATTCCAGATAACAACAATCCAAGCCAAGAGCCTGTTTGTCTGCGTTATCTGAGGAAGAACCACAAGGAGAGCTGTCTCACTGGACCAGCTTTTGTGAAGAGCCCTGTAGGTCATCTCAGTAATAGGGAAGCAGCACAATTCCTGGCTGTGAGAGTTTTCCACAGGCTGGAATTCATGCTGCAATCATTTGGTCTGATGTGGTTGTTCATTTACATTTGAGTTAAAATGAAAATAACTCTGAAGAATTCCAAACCAGTGTCTCACAGGAGCAATACAAAAAAACCTAAACAGAGTAGAAGTGATTTCTGTGAAGTAATTCCAGATTTTCCAATGCCATTCTACTTCAAATTGAGTTCAAAAGCATATTTAAACATTCATTTTTTTGCTGAGCATTTATGATAGCTTTCAAATCATGGAGATCCAAGGTTTACTGCAGAGGCAGTGTGCATGGACATAACAGTTCTGTTAAAACCCTTTACTTTAGAGAGACAAGGACATATTATTGTGTATACTTTACAAGGGGTACGGGGCACAGCAAAATCAGGGGAAAAACTCAAAATATGGGATTGCTCTTTCCTCAAGTGCAACATTTCAATAAAAGTGAAACTAAAACGCAGGAGATGCAACCAAATCTTTCCTGTGCAGAACACAGGAGATCTATAACATACTTTGCCAAAAAATCATTATTTTTTTATTGCAGTGGAGGCTTTAAAAATATGAAGTGGCGAGAATAGCAGTTCATGAAAATATCTTCTCATCACTTTCCTTAAGCTCTAAAACTGATGCATCTGTTCCCTTTCAATTAGTCATGTCAGCCCCTCAGTAAGCAATAAACATCAGCCTTTGGCCTCAATGTGTTGCCACAAGTCCCATCTCCACCGCCACAAACAAGATCAGGATACAAAGTGATCATTGCTCCCTAATGAGCGTGGACTTTTTGGCTGGATATAGTTCAGCTTCTCTTTCCATTCCTCTGTCTTCTTCACATATTAACTAATGCACCAATCAGCTCCAAAGATCAGAAATTAACCTGTAATAAACCACTTTTCAGGGCAGGTTGCAGCAGGTCTTACTGTGTTTTCCAACAGGTCAAAGAGAATCAGACCACGAGATTCTTGGTTTTATTTTCCATGTTCAAATTCTGACTTAGCAAAGTCCTTGGGGTGCTGCCCCAAGTCACACTCTGAGCTGGTGCAGCCTCCAGATGGACCAAGTTTCAAAGTACCTTTTGTTCTTCAAATCATAGTAAAACACTTGTTAGTACCAGAGTAGAGAGACATTGGCTGGGAAAACCTTTGAGATATCAGGCTCATATACCCTAAAAGTTTCCTGTATCCAGAATATTGTGTTATCTGTGTGTTCACTTATATTTCAGTTACGTGCAGCAAACTGAAAATATTAAAGATTAACTTCAAAAAGTGCAAAAGAACAACAGCTTATAAATGTAGTAGTTATAAATAACCACTCTCTATATTTTTATAAAAGAAGTACTTCAAAAGTGTTTGTACATCACCACCCAGACATTACATTCATTAGAGTTGTCACAGGAGACAGATGGGGAATATAATTTGCTGCTGTGTTAAAAGATTGAATATTGATTTGGAAACAAGGACCCATGGTCCAATGAAACAACACTCTGCAGCTAGAAGTGAAATCTGACTTCATCTGAACAGCATTAATAAATATTTGCAAACCCAGGCAGCTTAGGTGGCTTAATTAAGAAAGCACTTTCTTTTCACCTTTAGGAATTAATTTCCTTCAGGGTCAGCGTTTGGTGGTCTTACAGCCATCACATGAACTTCTGCTCACTTTGGAATGATTAATGATCTCTGTTCTGAAAAATTATGAGGTGCTATAAGGAAAAATTAACTGAATTCACACAATGTGAAACCTCTCACTGAGTACCTTTTCTCTGTGTATTTTTTTTAAAAAAGGGGCATGATCTGTATGGATGTATGTCATAGATAACTTGTATGTGAGTACCCCACAGACCTGCATGGAATTCTCTCATGGAATCTCTCCCAGAGGCAGCAATGAGCTCAAGTGAAATCTTACAGATATTAAGTGCTGGCAAGAGAATTTTTCTTTAAATAACAGCAATCAATGCAACACCTGAGCGTTTGCACAAAAAAAAAAATCCCAAGGTTTTAATTCAGATGCTCTTCTTGACTGTAAAATCAACTCCCTCACTTTTCTGTGAACCTCTGAATGTGATTTTAATATGCAGTATTTTGTTCAATAGGCTTTTGAGAATAGTAAGGAGAATACAGCTGGTACTTTCAGCCAGGTTCATTTATACAGCCCTCATGAAAAATAAGGAGTTTAGGCTTTAAAGTGAAATGAATATCCTCTAATTTTATGTGAAGCCTCACAGCTCCATGAAATATGATCTGCATTCCATAATAGGGGTCCTATTTCATTAGCAAATGATAACAACCCCTCTAAGTCACTGCCTTTTAGGTATCTCCTGAAGATCTGGTGGTTTGTCAGCTTCTTTAGATCTTATGTTTGGAGAGGGAACAACAGGTTACAGATACGAAACCTTACTGCACATGACAAATATTTACTTTCATCAACATCTTCAACCCTACATTCAACTGTCAAAACCAGGAAATCACAACACAAACACCAGCCCTAACAAACCATGGCAGGACTGAGCTGCTGCTGTTCCACGTTGTCAATCAGTTGTCAAAATGTGGAAGAAAACTGTTTCTAAGTTCACACAGTCTTTCCAACTGTGCACATGGTGCTCTCTGTAGATGACAGTGTAAGAATTAAATGTCACTTGTACACCAGAAATACTTTTGAAATGTGAGGTGGGAAATAAATGAACGATCACAAGTATATAAGAAAATCCAACAGGATTGCAGTGGCAAGTTTTGAATGGGCACTAAAAGTTGTCTACCAGCAAGACATGGTTTTTTCCAGTGCAAGCTCCAAAGCAGAGTTGGATCCTTTTGATTTCCTTTGTCTGTCTAGACAAAGCTGCATCTGAACTGTATTTCCAAACAAACAACTACATAAAAGAAGTTGTCTTCTCAGAGATTAGTCATGAAGTTTTCCTTTCCTTGAAAAGCAACGCAGAAAATTAATAAATTACTGCACTGAAAATTAATACAACCACATGTGTCTATCTGAAAAAAAAGAAACCAAGAGAGCTAGGATATATTAAAAAAAAAAGAGATACACAGAATGAGTTTTTTAAAATACAATTAGAGAGCAATTGTATTTCCTCAATATTTTTGCCTGATAAGTAATTTTCTGTAAATAGCACTTTTTACAAAACTGCTTACAGATGATTTCCAAATAAAAAGAAAGATAAAACTCACTACAGCATTTGTTTCAAATTATACAAGCAACTAATTATGTGTCTTTCAATATGAAATAATTAATACAACTGATTAGCATACACAGATGCGGGAGAAAATTAACCTTACAAGTGAGATATGAAAGTAAGGGAAGTCTGGAAGTAAGCACAATGGAGTTTTATTTCATTTTCTCTATATGGAAAGTACTTTATATTAGTTTTATATAAACTCATTTGCACCTCTGTCTCTGAGAATACAAGCAGCACAATGTCACCTATTTCAAATAACACGGGATTTTACACTTTTCTTAATCCAGGAACAGATAGATATGGAAAAAAAAATCCAAAATTGCCTTTCTTTACAATTGACAGGTCATAATTAAAAAAGGTCAAAACCTGACATTTGAATCATCTGTCCTGTTCTAAAGATAATACTGTATTAAGAATGAATGATGCAAAAATATCTTCAAAAAGCCTCAGCAAATGAGAAATGAAGATGATCAGTGAAGCATCAGAAATTACCATCCAAAGCTATGAGCACTTTTAACTGCAACAGGCTCTGAGCCAGTCACTGCTCCAAGAGTATGTTTTGATCTGTTTAATTCTTTTGCTGCACAGCACAGAAGACATGCAAGGCTTTTCTTAACCACAGGTGGAACATTCTGCAACTTGTTCCTATTACCCACAACTCATCTGCCTTTTTCCTTTGCTGGCATTTTGAGTGAAATCTGAACACCTAAGCAGAACCTTTCTTATTTAGTTTCAGTGATGGAATAATTCCTTGTTTTACAAGTAGCTATATTAATAGATATATAATTTTCATCAGTTTAAACTGATACAATTTCAGTCAATGGAAGAAAGTGAGCTGCTATTTTGGTAAATCTTTTTGAAAGTCCCCACAGATGTGGATCTGGATCATTCATTGTGAAAACTTTAAAAGAATTAGTCCAGGTTGTGTTAAGAGTTATCTTTAGAATGGATTTGTGACAGGGTCTGGGAAAGGAAAACATACAGGAGACTTCTGAGTTCTGATCATAGTTCTTCAATTACAGCAGCAGTTCATAAACAGCTGAAAAAAAAAGGAAACCCTTCCAGTTAGGTGTGTTCTGTGCCAGAGGAGAGAGGAATTTTCTTTTCCAAGTGAAGCACAACTATATGGAGCCTATATAACAATGAAAGCAACATCCTAATTTATTGGATCTTGAAAGTATAAGCAAACAACTGAGGATCTCTGCTTGAGGATGTGTATACATCTCTGAAGCACTTTGTCTTTCTGGAAAGCCTCCACAATCTGTCATTTGGATACAGCTTATTGAAGAGATGGACAAAGAGTTTTCCTTTCCCAGTAACTTTTAAGTAATAAACGGTATTTTGTAATAAGAAATTTGTGCAACTGCTCAACTTGCAGTTTTCTGTTGCAATTCAGCAACAGTTTATTAGTCTGAAGATGCTCCAGTTATCACCTCTGTGCTCTTTGGTTATAAGGTCATAGAAGACTCTTTTTAAAAAGCTGCATCAGATTTTCTAAAAAAATATTTAGATAACTATTAGATTATTTCACTCTTAGAAAATCAAGATCTTAATCTTCTCACAGCTTTGATGGGCATCTTCATGACAATGATCCTGTGACATCCAGTGCTGCAGAGTGGGATTGGGGATCAACTGCTCCCATAGCAGTTTTATTTATATATTTATGGTTTATATTGAAAGATCAGAAGCATGATGTATTCAGCAAGACTTGTCAGTGTCTTCAACTCATGCAAACTATTATCCAGCAAAGCTGGCTGTTACCCAGGGAGATGTTGTACTGTCAATTTGCAACAGGCTAGTTAAAGCAAAACAATTTAATGACAACTCATTATATCCAGAAATTTATTGCAATGATGAAATGTCTTTCTTGTATTTGGAATTAAACTAAAGCATTTTTAAAATTGCAGGAAAACATTAAAACGTCTTCTTTCCCACTAACACTCTACTATAAAATTAGGAATTTGGAGGACTTGCAAAACAGTGGAATGATAGCTCTGATCAAGCTGTAAAGTGCTGGTTAGTATCTCATTAGATTTGCTACTGCAGGAATAAACCCTTCTTGATCAATGTCTCAATTATATCATAAACAAACCATAACATAGTAATTTCATAAGCACTGATACATTTCCATTCCCTCACAGAAGCAAAGAAAAACTGCTCTTTTATATCCATTCATCACTCTTTAAATTAAAAGGGAAAAGATATTAATTTGATAAATGTAAGAGCCACGTTCATGATGAAATATTCAAAGTTACCACATCAGAAAGATGTTACACTTAACGGGTGTCCTCAAGCAACCTTCTGTAATGCTTCCTGAGTAACTGTGTGACACAGCACTACTTCAAAGACAAGGCAACTGAACATATTTTTGCACCAATTTACATGAAAATTCCAAGCAAGTCTGCTAGATTTTTATACAGTGAATTTAATAGTTAACAGACACTCCTTTAAGTTTCTAATGCAGCTGAAAGAGCTTCCATCCTAGGAAACAAAATAATAGAATGAATCCTGTTTTCAGGCTTTTATTAAAGCTGCTTCTTTAATATTTTTTTAAGCTGACTCAAGCATGCAAGGGCAGGTCATAGACCCACAAGCAGGGCCAGTACCACCAAAATAATGAGAGGCTTTGCACATACTGAGGCTCACTGATGTCTAAGGCCAAATTATATTAAAGCTTTTCCACAGCCATTAAACCTCGTGTTCCTTCCCCATAGCCCCTTCAGTAGTGACTGGAGGAAGAAACTATTCTTTGATGACTTCCCTAGTGAATGAATCATTTTAGACTTTTCTTTATGATTACTCTTGTTTTGCCCACCCACTTACAACATCAGCTCTAACAAGGCTATTTATGGTAACTACTACAAGATAAATTAAACCCACGTTTTTGATATGCACACACAAACCCAGCACTCCAATTAACAGAGCAACCACCTCTGTGCTTCAGGAGGGCACTGACTGATGTGTGGCTGAGCTGTGCAGTTCTGCCACTTGAATATGCTCTTCTCCAACCTCTTGCTGGGACTCTTGTGCCACATAGCACATGGCATTAAACAGCAGCATCATGGCACGTAGCTGGGCCTTGGCATTAAGAGGGATGAGCCTGTCAAAATAATCAAAGCTGCCTCCTTGGTCATGCCAAAGGCTGTGATTTCTAAGCATATCTGTGACACTGGGACTCACAGAGCTGTCACTGGCATTGGAGAGACTTCCTAGAGCTTGGTACAGCTCCAGCTACATTTATAGTAGACTTTACACTGAATTTCATACCAAAATACAGGTCAATTTGTTCAAGAAGGCAATTACTTCATTCAACACTGGAGTTATAAGGATGTTTTTTATGAATATGGAGAAAATCTAGTTTGAGGTTACAAGCACTACCTCAGAAAGTTCTTCTCTGAGTCAACAAGGAATTGTTTAAAACAAAGGGAGCAGTTCTGATGGATTGGACTGCAGTTACATCACTAACCTGGTAAGAGAGTAACTCACTCCTTCCTCTCCACACAAGTCTGCAACTTGTGAGTTTTAATTACTCCCTGATCTGCCTTTTTCAGAGAAGAATTGTAAGTATGGATTGAAAGACTGCAAATCCATTGTACAATAGTAAATTTTCCAGTTCTTGCATTCCTTAGTCAGAAATCCATCTCTAAGTCTGAGACAATTACTCAAATATTGATGTCATTGTGTTTTGAGAAAAGCTTCAATTTTTAAAGAGCTTTCCAGTGAAAACAGTACAGTAAAAAAACCTCATTAGCTCCTCTGTAGTGTGGTGTGAATGCACCATAATGACCACCCTCTGTTTTGTGCTTGAAACCAGCTGAAAGAAGCTTAATATATGGAACACAGAAGCTTGGAACACTCCACAGTGTGCACAGTAGTTTGAAACAGGAAAAAAATGCTGCTGAAATCTTTATGGTATTAAGATATGAATAGCAAAGATAAATATATACTACATGGTGAGTAACAAGCATAAAGCTTTCATCTGTCTTCATGGGAAATCCTATGGAAGGTGAATAAACCCATAGAGACATTGTAGGATCTCATACCATTTGAGAAAGCTTTCTTTTATCCCAATAGCTGACAACAAAGTACACGCATTTATTACAGATTTCTTTTTTTCCTGTAAATCTGCAGCTAAATACAATTTTAAAGCCCCTTATTTGTTTAACTACCAGGCTTAACAAGGGAAGCTGGCATTTGGAGAAAGAAAGTAAATCAAAATTCGGTTAAATTTGGCACCTTCCTTGTTCATTCTTCCCCAATAGTCCTAACTCATGAGTGGTTATTCTCCTTTCTCTTCACATCCTTCTCTAAGCTCTCTCATCAGGATTTCAAAGTTAGATGATCAAATGTGCAGAGAGGCACCTAATTTCTCACAGGCACTTCTGAAAGCTCCTGACTAGGCCTACAGTGAACAATTTTCTTTCTCTCCCCTGCCCCCAACTTTTTTTTCTGGCCTTTGATCTTTAGAAAGCACAAATGCCATTACAGTGAATAAAGTCATAGCCCACAGAGTCAATCCCCTCCTATTTCCCTCTCTCCTCCCTGCCCCCTTCCCAGATCCAGGCAGCCCAGCCTGTTGAGTTGGGCTCAGATGCAGCAGCAGGTATCATCAGCACTGTGACAAATGAGAATGTGTGTCAGGGGAGACTGTTTAAACAAACAGTTGGATGCTTGGGAACACAGACAGGAGACCTAAGATCTTGCTCTTTTTTTTTCCTCCTTTTTCTTTCTCTCTCTGTCTTCAAAACAGAAGATTAAGTTTGCTGTGAACATGAGCTGATGAAAAGAATTCAAATAGTGCTTTGAATAGTGCCACTGGGAGCGTCACAGGAGAATTACAAATTGCTGCTGGAGACACCAGTCTCCCTTTACAGAAAGTTAACATGAAAGTACACATATCTTCTTTCTATAAGGTACTAACTTGTAAATTAACCTTTAATGGAGTATAAATGATGTCCTGAAAGAACTGCTTATGCAGCTATATTTATGATCTAGAAAATTGCAAATATTTACAAGATTATAGGTGTTAATGGTCTGTCAAAAATGTTTGTATATTGTACATACATTAAACCTCAGTTTAAGACCACCCTGCAATAAAGACCACCCCATTTCTTGTCCCATATAGAATTTCACTTTGATTCCATATATTCCATTCCCTATAACGATGCAAGGCCCCAGCACACACCCACACCAGTCTGGACAGGGAGCTGCTCCTCCACAGGATCCACTATGGAGGGGAAGATGTTTCTCTCCCCATTCCCAGGTTCTCTGCGCAGCTCTCCCTTAGCCACCACGACCTTTATCATTCACCCTCAGTCAGAGACCTGGTGAACTCCTGACACACCCCAAAGGCAAAGGGGAGCTGGGAGTCACACACAGGCTCAGGAGAACCGGAGATGCTTCACTGCAACACAACAAACAACTCCGCCTCCCACCGCTCCTGCCTCAGTCTCCCCCCGGGATATGAGCCAGGCACACGGCTCAGCATCCTCAGCATCCTGTGCCGGGCAAGGCCCGTGCTCACCGTCCCAGCGCGGCTCACCAGCAGAGGCGACAGATAAAGCAGCGCCTGCGGCCGGGCCCTGCTCGGGGCTGGGCTCGCAGGGGCCGCGGTCCCACGGCAGGTGGACCCAGCCCGGCCTTTCATCTGCCGGGGAGAGCGGCCCCTGTCCCCGGCCCGGCCCTTCCCGGCCATCCCTCTGCCCGCGGCTCTCCCCGATAAGCTGCTCGTTCTTTTATCTCACCCCTGGGTGCAGCTAATTAATCGCATGTGGGGCTGCGCCCCCAGCGCCTTCAGACACACGCCTGTCGCTCTGCCTCACCACAGTTCAAACTTTTCATTTTCTACATTCACGTCTCGAGCTTTCTTCTTTTTTCTTTTCTTTTTCTTTCTTTTTCTTTTTCTTTTTCTTTTTCTTTTTCTTTTTCTTTTTCTTTTTCTTTTTCTTTTTCTTTTTCTTTTTCTTTTTCTTTCTTTTTCTTTTTCTTTTTCTTTTTTTTCTTTTTCTTTTCTTTTTTTTCTTTTCTTTTTCTTTTTCTTCTTTTTCTTTTTCTTTTTCTTTTTCTTTTTCTTTTTCTTTTTCTTTTTCTTTTTCTTTTTCTTTTTCTTTTTCTTTTTTCTTTTTCTTTTCTTTTTTTTTTCACTGAGCTCACTAAACCCTAAATTCTTATTTGAGTTTTCTATCAGTGCTAGAGCGAAATAAGAAGAAAGCATCCCCTCTTTAACAACAAATCCTATGTGTATCTGTGATTCCATTTTTGTTTTGTAAATACTTATATATTTTCTGTGCATAAGTTATAGTGGCAATAATTTCAACACAAGCTATTGAATGTATTTGCTATTGCAAGTGTCCTCTGCTCAACTACAGATTCTTTTCCAGACAACCGAGTAACATTCTATGTCTGAAATTTGATTCAAAAATTCTGAATTGAAATTTATTTTTCTGCAGACATTGTCCAACAAAAACAGTTCAAACTTGTCAGTTGTAATAGTGAAGTTTCAGAAAGGCCAGAGTTTGAAGTTTCAATAAGGAAAGACTTTTTTTGGATACGTGGATATCTCAAAATGGTACATTTTTTAAATAATTGTTTTACAAACATCACTGTATTCACACATAAATACAGCTGGGGGAAAATAAATATTTTAGGAACAAATACTTGGGCCTCTGCCCAGGTTTTATTGCAACGGATTATTTTCTTTTGTAATTTATCATTTGCTGTGCATTACCTTGCTCAATGAGTGAAAAAAAGATTCTTCTTTAGGATAAAAAAGTAAAAAGAAAACTTGAAAAGGCTCTGTCCTCTTTGACCTCAGGCACAATTTTATTGATATCAAATTGCTCATAGTTTTTTGCCTTGCCATTTTCATTTTTATACCTGCTGGGTCAGATCTTCAGATGATGTAAACTGGCATCGACCTGATGGTTTCCATGAAACTATCAGAGCTGAGGATCTGGCATTAATTACTGGGGATTTTCTGTTATCCAGTGAGATAATGTAAAAGCAGTTCCTCTCCAAACTTTGAAACAGAGCAATCTGTAAGTTAACTATAGAGACATTGCCTAAGTGAACTGATCTTAGGAGAAATTAACTTCTGAGATTTTACATAAATAATTTTTCAAATTATTTTATGCCACAGACTGTGCCAAGAAAATAAAAAAAATTAAGCTTCTCACAAATTATAAAACATTTAATTTTCTTAAAAATACAGATTTTGCCTGGATAGCTCAATGAAATGAGGCCTTTTCAAATTTAATGTTGTTTTACACAAAATGAGCTGGTTTACATCAGTTTGGCTGCTAATAAGTGGCAGAGCAACCAACAAAGCTTTTATTTTGGTTTTCAAGCATTGTATTTGAGCTGGATTTTTGGGTGGCATAACCAGACACCAGGTTCCCAAGTATTCCTCCTGTTCTGAGTGCATAGTTTCAATGATTCCTCTCTCAGTCTTCTTCTAAGATTATTCAATCAAAAGGCTTTTTATACAAGTTCCTAGAAAAACTTCAGAATTTTAGTTTTATCAGGTTATCTCCTGGTTTTGGGACATCCATATGGTAGAGAGCCAAAGCTCAAGATTTCCCACAGATCAGTGAAAGGTTTTGTTGCAGGGAAATGTTGCACATGTCAAACAGCTTTGGTGCTTCCAGCGAGTATTTCCCTTGTTAAACAAAAGCTTTATAAACTATTTATTTATAACTCTGCTGCAGAACAAACAAAACCACCACACCACCCTGACTCTGGATCAGTGAACATTGAAGTCTCTACCATTAGCTTTCAAAATTAACTGAAACACCTCTTTATTTTCTCTGATCCTCAGAGCACTCAACTACACATTCCATGAATATAGTTGGGTTTCTTGCTGTCAATACTCAAACTGGAAGAGTGTTTTCCACCAACTTTTTGGTGACATCCTGATTTAGCCTATGTAAACCTATGTATTTGGGGGTAGTTTATATGATTTTATTTTGTTTGGACATGTGTATCTAACTTAGGTGTCTTCCTTCTCAATAGTTGTAGAGAGAGTGATTGTGGATTTGAATCAATTAGGTGATTTCAACAGCAGTGAAATATCTTTATGTCATTCAAGTTTTTCCTCTTCAAAAGGAGGAAAAGCATTCCTCTGCTATATCTGCTCATGTCCAGACTGTGAATTCTTCAGGGCAAGAGTTCTGTTAATCAGTGTTGGTTTAGTGCCTAGTACAATGAGTATCTGCTCACAGTGGGGCACTACTATGCCAAGAAAAAAACCAGTAAATATTGTTGATGGTAAAAATACAGCTCGTTGACTAAAGGTGCATGAAAAGAATGTTGTCCTGTAGGACATCAAAGTTCTTAAAAATTCATATGTCAAGTATTTCCATCTGAACTAAATTAGTTTTGTAGAACTAAGATTTCATGGCAAATAAAAATAGTATATCATCTTAATAAAAGCATCATGTGCAAAGAGAAAATAAAAGCAAGAAAGATATAATTTTATAGTACTTGCACAGTTCTTCTTACTCTGCACTGAAATTCAAAACTACCAAAGAAGCAGCCATCAACAGCCACATAATCAATCTCCTGAAAACTGGTGCTGTTCTCCAACTTATTTGATACAAAGGACAGTGGAAACAATAGGAAAGTTTCCAGGAATGTAGTAAATAACTCTAATGCTTTGAATTGCAGAGGGTAAGCAGCCTACCAAAAGTATTTATCAAAGTCATATTGGGGGAAAGAAAGATCACCAAACAGAACAGTGCAAGCCAGATGCTTGGAGATTAAATGGGGTCAAAAATGCAACCCTAATTTTCGTAACATCCTCATAAAAATTCACAGGAAACTGCTTTCTGAACCGTTTTTGGAAGAGATTTTTTTAAAGTTAAAGGGGAATTGTAGATTGAGATTCTACTGAATAAGGTCAGAATTACAGAGGAAGGGAAAATAACCTGTTCATTAAATAAAACTAAGAACATAAAATCAATACAGAACAATGGCTAAGAGTGGCTGACAGTTATGTCTAGACTTGTGAGGTCAGATTCACATCTTTCAATTTGTATTTGTGTTGAAGGTTCAGGTCAGAGTCAGATCTTTAACCCCTTCAGTGAAGGAACTGGAATTATTACATACGGGAGAACCAACATAGTTGACTTTAGTGAGCTCCCCAGACTTGCCTCTAAATATAAATATGAAATGGAATAAATAAAAGGCTTTTCTAATATTTGCAGCTCCTTTCAACCCCTTTATATGTAGATACTGTGCATCTGCCTCATCCTTCAGTTCTTTAATCTAAACTCAACTGTAAAAAGTAGAAGCAATACACACGCTCTACAGCATCGCACTTTTTTATATGTGTAAACCCAAGCCTCAAGACCATTGAATAAAGTGGGAGGTGACCTAGATTGGCAAAAGAAACAACTTTATTTTCATGACAAAATTAAGATGAAATTCCTGCCATGTGCAAAGACCAAGCTAGCAGAAGCCTCAAAAAGAAGTACATTAACAGATTTTTTATGTCTTCATGATGCCCTTTTGCTGCCATTCTGAAGGCCATTTGACATTTTCTCTTACCACTAGCAGGTTCTGTGCCAGCAGCACTAGGACAATACCCAGAGCAATGACAGGCATCTAATATTCAGGCTTTGATATTGCAGAACAATGCAGCAAAGAGAAATTAAAACTTAACAAATTGATGGACAATTTTCTTTTAGATTATTCCCTTTCATTTCAACCATACCAATTTACCTCCTACTGACTAGCAAAAGAGACAGGGTAATTAATTTGCCCTAGTGGACAGTGAAGGAACACAGAATGCAAACATGAGAGCCATGGCTTTGGTGTATTTTGGCTGACAGGCTTAAGTTGTAATAATTATCTGACAACAATTTGCATGACACTGTAATTTCTAAAGCAAATAAATTTTCAGAAGAGCAGACAATGAAATTTTAAACAAGTAAAAACCAACCACATCTGAACATAATGACCATATTCTTTTAGTAAACAGAAAATTTGGTATGTTGACTTCCTCTGACAGCAGAGTTGGCTCGAGGTGTTCCTTCCCTCCCTCGTGTCTAATTCGTCCATACAAGAACAATTCAGTGCTCCGAGTTCTGCCACAGCAACTGTTTCTGATTGCAACTGTTTCAGCTACACCAAGAGCCTTTGGGGTTCCTATAATAAGTCCAGATTGAAATCCTTACACGTGTGCTGTGCAGCACCCGTGCAGCTCAAGAACAGCTCCTTGGAAACATCATGTCAGACCTCCTGTGTGTGGGATCAATGCTGTGCACACGAGGAACAGAGCAGATCTCTGCACGCAGGGGGAAAAGATACAGAGCTTGTGGAGCAGGTCAGATGCTTCCTGAAACACTTGACTTCCTGAGCAAGTGCACCTGGAATTGAAAGCATGTGTGTGACAGGGCAGGTTTGTCCAAAACTTCCAGAGAGTGTCAGCTGTACTGCAGGCAGGGAACAACTGTGCAGGACATGTACCCAAAGGTTCCTTGTAAGAACCATCTTAATACAACTGCACGTGGGCACAGTCACTGATGCTCCAGTTGTGGTACCAGAGAGCCTGGATGACATGTCAAAATCCTGGATGCTAAAGTTTTAATGCAGAAAGGAAAATATGGAGGTGAAGTATCCCATATTTCCCATATTTATTCCCAGTAAATGCCAGTGTGAAGAATCGTTTCCCAGTTGAAATTCCTGAGTCACTATAATGTTAAAACGTTGCATGCTCCAAGTACAACAGCTAAACATGCCATACTGGAATTGTGAGAAAATGTACTTGTATAGAACATGGGCAATGTCTCCTGTAGCTTTGGGAGGCTTCATGTCTCTCCCTCTATCCTTTGCTGCATTCACACTGCATTGTAATGGAAGCAATCCCACTGCTCCTCCTCCTCTCACTACAGAAAGGATTCAGCTTGTCAGAAAATTGCATGTTTGGTTCAGAATGATAGCATCGACTTTCTGGTTTGGGTTTGGTTTTGTGTTTTTTTTAAACAAATTAACTTATTGTAAGATAAATAGGGTGTACCAAGGAAAAGGGTCCACAGAGGCTATGACTTAAGCTTAAAAGCTGGTAAAAAGCTAAAACAGCTTGAAAAAAGGCTTCCTTTGACAATCATCCCTAAATCTAAAAACTGAGCTGCAGAGACCACTGGTTTACAGTCCTTCCCACACACTATGTTTTTGTCTGTGAAGCAACTAGAAAAGCAACATTGAATCTATCACATGTACAGAGGAAACACACTCACTGTTTGTGCCAAATTAATTTTGCCTTATGTGCTGTTTTGGTGTTAAGATACAACTGAAATGACAGTTTCTGCAGATAAAATTAGGAACCTGGTATTTTACCTGTTAAGTAATATGCTAAACCTGCCCATTCAACTCACCTATGGAAAACTTGGGAGATGCTTATTGTCACATCCAGGGTAGGTGGGCTCAAATTTCAAGCAGTGATTGAGTTTAAGAACTAAGTGAGCATACAGATGGAGCAGCAGTGTGGGATACTGGATAACACGCTGGGTCTGGGAGTGAGGAGACTTCGTTTCTATTCTTGTTCTATGACTGGGACCAAGTCACTTCCTGTTTCTCTGACCCTTTCCACCCTCATCAATCATCTGCCTGCACAGCAAGCTCACCTTCTTATGGGCAAAACCTAATAAATTAGGGTCTGTGGGTGATCCTGTAGTATGAATACTATCTGCACAAGGCTTCTTGCCCCAGTTTACTAAGACATGTTAGCTCCGTGATCTTCTGTGTTTATGACTCAAGAGATGGCAACATATTACTGTTAAACTCACAGAAAACATTGGTTTTATCCTAATTCCCAGTGGGAAAACAGTCTTGCAAATATGTGAACCATTAATGATGCCAAAGGCTTTTTTGTTTTCTTCATACTCTGTAAAGCTTCTAGTACATATCAGATGCAAGTACATTTTCAAGCACCAATATATTTTATCTTATTAAATGCATGAAAAAATTGGTCTTTGCCAGTGTATCTCACTACCATATCTCCTATGGCTTACCCATTTTTTAAACCCACAATTTCATACATTGTTCTTCTGTTTCGCATAGGGTTTGATTTTTATGGAAAAGGCCATCAGGAATTACTGGTACTTGAGAGTTTCATTTTCTTAAATGATTTGTGACTTATCAGCAATGCTAAGAGAGACCAGAAGCTATGTTCAAAGTGAAAAAAGTTAATATAGTGAACAAAGATATTGCTCTGAAGATTGTTTTATTGCTTCCTAAAAACATGAACAGTAAGACAAATGGTGAAAAGAGTATGAAAGAAAACTGGAGCTTTTTCATTGTTATCTGAGGAGTAGAATTACAGTTTTTATGACACACATACTTAGCTATCAGCTGCCATACAGCCTCCTTTGAGCCACGTGCCAGCTCCAATCAAACCTTGGAGCACCAGGGATAACGGCTGGCAACTGTAACACACACTCCCTGGTTAAAGTTCATGTCATCAGCAGAGTAAAATGCATATTGCTAAACCCTAAAGTGTGTTCAGCCTTCTGCTCCTGACCCTGGAAAGCATTAAGCACATGATTTTCTGTGACGCCTCGAAAGTCTCAGTAGTTCCACTGAAAACAACGAGACCACTTAAACTCTTAAATATAAAGTGAAAGCTCAGGTGGGCTGCTGGATCAGGACCAACACTCCTTGCAGGTCCGACCACTAATTCACAGCCTTGTTCTTGGGACAACCTACAGGGAACTGCAGAAGCACTGGTGCTGGGAAGGGTCAATAATGTCACTACAAGTAAACTGGATAAAGTCACATCCCAGGGATCAGACTTCACTCAGTGGGAGTCAGGCCCATCTAGCTTATATCCCTGATCTTATAAATAGACAACATTAATCCTGAAATGTCAAATAATGTTAAACAGTTTGCAAACCAAAAGTTTTTGGGAGAAGAGCTGTTTGTTGAAATATGCAGCTTTTAATGGAAGTGAAAAGAACAGTTATCTGATAATAAACATGAGAACAAAAGGATACAAACCTAAACTAATGAAAAATCTATGCTGAGAAATAAGGTGAGTAGTTTATCTACTTTAAGTACTCCAAAATACACAAAGTGTTAGGGTTACAGTGTGATAAATAATAATAATACATCCATTTTGTAATGCAATGCCTATATCAAAATTACTGCTAAACAGGGAGAGGAAATAGGTTTTTTAAACAGAAAATGTCTTCCTGGGTAGAGCTCAGTGTGTAGGTCTCCCAGCTCCAAGTTTCACATCCTCAGATCATCAAGGTCACTGTATGTGTGCCAGTGAGTTGACTTGCATTTGTACAGCACATTTTCTTCAGAGCTTCAAAAGTTCTGAAAAAAAATAGTTCAAATTTTGTTCTGCTCCAGTAAACTCTGAAGTCAGAATAATCCAGAGTCATTGAGTATGATTTGTCATAGTTTCATTTGCTGTCTTAAGGATTTTGTTTGATAAAAACATCCTATCTCTCACTAATCTCATACCTGAAGTTGAAACTAAAAATAAAAACCTGTAATTTATCCTAAAATTTACCACTTAATACCTCATTCAAGCAAATGTCATGACTGGAAATCTCGTAACAAAATCTCTTTTTAAAACAGTCTCTTTAGAACTTTAGACTATTTTACATGTTTGGATTTCAGAAGTAGAAAATAAAGCTCAGCACAGCCATTTAATGGGAACAATCTTAAGGCTTGTCCACACAGGAAGTTAAGCTAAATTAGCTGAAAGGTGTGAATTTAAAGTGCATTAAGGTAAAGTGAACTACAGTCACTTTATTTCTGAATGAGAACATTCACACCAAGCTTTAATGCACTTTAACTAATATACTTTAAAATCATATGTTTAGTTAATTTGTCTTAACTTCCTGTGCAAACAACTCCTCTCTAGTACTTACTGAGAGCCACAATATAGATTGATGTGGTTATATTTATAAATATGCCTATTAACCTTAAGACTCTGAGTCAACAAAATTTGAGATGTTAAGTAAAAATTAGAAATATGTCCTTGAATGAACTTCCCAGTGCTATGAAAGTGCAAACAGTCCTAGTGTTCCTAGTGCAAACATATCATTAATTTAGCCCTAATTTGTATAAAAGCATATTAAATACTCAGAGCCAGATTAAAAAACCCAAACAAACACTTGCATATTGTCACTGACTACAGTAGGAATTTATTTCTGAAACAAATGAAATGTAAATAAATAGAGAAGAAAGTTATGTTTCATTTAAATACAGCACATCTATTGAGATTCACCAAGACAGGCTAAATATAAAGGACTTATATCCGAATTCACTTTTAAAGAAAAAGGCTCTATTTTTTTTTTCTTTTCTGAGGGGTGTCTGAAAGTCGTGGTTATAAAGGATGTCTCAAATCATCTAGAGAACGCAAAACAAGATTTTGCCTTAGATAACCTGTGAAATCAATACTAACTGTGTTTTTTCCTGCCATTGCTTGAGTTAAAAGAACCTTTTCAGCAGCAGCTCTTGGAGCAAGAGAACAGGGATATACTGAAACCCCCACGTTTACTTACAGAGTGACTGAGTGCTCTGACAAACCAGGGACAATGGTCTGGCACAGCCACCAGTGTGGGGACTGTTGTGCCCTGCAGACCAACACGCTGAGCTCAGCTACCAGGAGTGCAGAGCAGAAAAAAACCGAGCCCATGCCTTTTGCAAGAGCAGGAAAATAATCTGTTCTTCCAGCCGAGCTGGAATGCTGACATTGTGTGTCCTGGTACACAGGCAGCTCTGGATGCAGCCCCACATCTCCTCAAGGTTACACAGAAGCCTCTGATTCCCTCCTAAGTTACCTCTAAGTCCTTTCTCTGTCTTCAAAAGCACACATTTAGTCCAAGAGGAAAATACAATAGTGCTGAGACCTTTTATTTCTCTTTACTGATGACGGAGAGAGTGAGATAGAGGACCATGAAAAACACTCTATTTCCAAAGAGGGATGCTGAAATAACAAAAATGGTGGTTACAAAGCATAAACTTTTCATGAAAATGTCTGCTGCTCAGCATACAGCACCTCTTTTTAATTAGTCAATTCACAAAAACCTTTACATGATTCAAGCACATGTTATTATGGACAAGGCTACAACAGTGTAGAGCTAAAAACATATCCAGCAGATGATAAATAAATAAATATTTCCATCAGCCTTCATAAATATTTTGAAATGTTAAGTATTCCCAGAAAAGTTATCTTAGTTATTTAGCAGAACTCCATCACTTCAAAGCTTCCTTAAGTGCACTGATAATTTTCTCTTACAACTTTCCACAGTAACACAAAGTCAGAGCACTGCATTAGCAGGTGGCAAAGCTGCAGCCATTTACACGATGTAAAGGGGCTCTGTATTGAACATTACCAACCACACTCAGCATATGATGAGCATATCCAGGTCTGCTTGACAGCTCTTGCTGAGTGCAGACTGTTGCTTAGACAACACACAGCCTTTTGCTTTGAATCTCAGTTAGAGCCACAATCCTCTCTTAGTCCCTCATTTTTTCTGATTTCACTTCACTGGGCAGCCCATGCACTATATTTCTGACCACTCAGGCTAATGCAGCTTTGGGCAGGCTTTCCACAGCTCAATATTCTGCATTTTGTGCTGCTGGAGCTTTTAAATCATGCTTCATTTCCATGATGAAAGCCAGTCACAAACTTAAACACTCCTATATAAACCAGAAAGGGCAACCATTAGGTTAAGAGACCCAGGCAAAGGCAATAAGCATGTGTGTGGCAAAATTGAGCTACCTGTGCCATAACCACTGTTAGTGTAGAATCTTACTGCTGTCACACCTCACTTGGTACCTTCCCTTCACTGCTAACATGTTCTTTTTGGAGCCCTTAATTCTGGTCTATGTCATGGAATAAACATCTGGCAATTTACTCTTTGTGCGACAACATCAAGTGTCCTAAACTTTTGGGGTCCCCTCATCTTTCTCCCAATTTCCCCCAAATCAGACTGTTAATATGCTTCAAGAATTGTAGCTGATTTGAAGTTCTTTCATCCCCTCAGCCTTGTAGAACTGTGCTCATCTCAAGAGCCCCTAAACATGCTTTTCCCCACAGTGATAAGCAAGAAACAGCTCCCCTCTCTGATGCTGCTTGCAATGTCCTTGTCTGCCCTTTCCCTGTGGCTTATGGAGTGGAGAAGTTTGCATTTCACTTTTTAATTATTTCTCCCTCTCTGAAGTTAATACCAGAAGATTACTATCTACAAGGACTGAAAATGGGAGCTGTATTCACAGGAGATCCAGATCCTGCCTGGACTGGGTTTGAATCAGTGGAAGAGGGATAGTTTTCCCTTTTGCTCAGTGATACAAGGTGGGGGCATACTGTAATCTGCAGAAAACTGTGCATCAATCTTCTTATCCTAGAAATAAAAAACCCCCTTTAAACAGCAAAAATATTACGAGCAAGTGCACCTGAGACAGGCAGACATGTCTAATTCACACCATCAAGCACTTCAGGAGCTGAAACTTTAAATTCAGTGATTATGCCTGAGACATTTAAATGGTTTTAAATTATAAGTCTAGCAGAAGTATTTTCCTAATAATAAGCCATTAATTCTGGCAGTTTCAGACTGTCTGAATCTAGGTGTATAAACTGTAGCTGCATCAATCAGTGCTGTGTGTCTGGCTATTTCAGGCATTCCTTGTTAATGTGAAGAAAGAACAGTTTGTCCACCAAGCACAACAGCAGCTGAGATTCCCGTTGATTGATAACTAAATGTGCCGTAGTGAAAATATATTCGGGGAGAGCTGGAGAGGCAGGAACAGCAAAGACGTAATGGGGGCGGAGGAAGGAGAGACGAAATTGGCCACAACAGGAAATTCCTTCTCACGAGTCTTCCAACAAGCTGACAAGATGGATTTCATTCCTGCAGGTAACAGTGCCTTTGTATTTAATCTTCTGCAACATCTGTAACCATGCAAATTCTTCTTCCTGACTCTGCATGCGAGCTCAGTTACTGAAAAATTGTTCTTGCTGTCCAGGACAATTCTCCACTGGATCTTAGTCTTGTTTCACATACAGAACCACTGGTATCAACAAAATTGGCAAGTAAAGAAAGCCCATCTATAAAGGGAAGTTACTTTGCCACTTGAAGAATTGTGAATTGATCCCCATCAGGAAGTTGGACATTTCTGAAGTCTAAAGTGGTTTATCAAGAGGCTTGTAGGATTTATTTCCAGAGAACTAATGATTTTGCTTATAAAAATTGGTAGGAATTCACAGATGTCACCATATTTAAGTTGAAGAATCTTACTTTAAAAGCTTTACAGTTCTAGCCAGGAAAGGAATATTTTCTGCTGTAAGTGTCAGTATCAGTGTTATACATAGTGACAAGTAAACCTCAAATAATTTTCCACTTTGGTGAAAATTTCAGGTTTTGGATTCTCAGCCAGTTTTTGGGTTTTCAGGTTTTGGGTTTTCTCTCTGAGTTTTGACAGCCTGAAAACAAGCTAGACATTTCAGAGCAACAGATTTCTACCATTTACAAACTGTGAAAATCTAGGCTGTGAAACACTGACAAAATTTGGCCCCAATCCTGATTCCATAGATCAAATAGGTAAGCATCACTACAGCAGTGACTAGCACAATGCTGGAATATCCTATTGCATTAGTCTCTTTTCTAAAATTCTTTCAACCAGTATGGAAAAACCTAAAGTATGCACTTAAGTTTAAGCAGATGCAGTTTTGTCAATGATATGGAAGTTTAAAGTGCAACAAATACTTACCTGAGAGACAGAAAATCTTGGAATCAAAATGCCAGTGTAATTGTCCTGTAATCAAAATACTGTCAGCTCTGTTGGAAGATCTAGTGAGGAAGGAACAGTCCCTCTGCCTTCATTTTGGGTACCTACACTGGTTGTAAATGCTTCCTTTATTGTCAAAGCAGTGAGGCAGGACCTCCAAGTAACAGACTGGTTAAATTCTGGTATCACCCACCCCCAAGGAGGTGAGTCTGGGCAGCCCCTTTTACCACCTAAGCTAAGTGATGCAAATATCTTCTGTGGTGAAGGCCAACTACAATTTACAGGTCCATCTGAAAACAAATTTGGAACAATATCTTAATCCCTAATCTTTTTGAGTGGAAATTCACACAGCCATTTCAGCACAATTATTTGATCTGACTGTATTTAGGCACAAGCTGAAATATCTCAGTCAGCTGATACTTGGAAAGGGAAAAGCTTTAAATACAACACCAGAGATATGATTTTTACATGTTTTTGGGTTTTTTTATGGTAATAGTCATGTTCAGAGCTCAAATTTTCAAGGGAGAAAACTTGTAAAATACTTATATTGAGTTGATTTTCACTTTAAAAGAGAAAAGGCCAGTAGGCACACTCCTGTTTCAAGACAGGGTATTTACAGATGAGAGTCAAACCTTCATTTTTATTCCTGTTTACGACTTTTTATTTTTCTCATATTTCTTTAAAGTTTTCCAGAATTATCTCCTCTAAGCAGTTGTGAAAAGCACAAAACAAAATCATATGGCAGAGGTTTATGCTCTTGAGAAATCAGCCTCCTGGAGTGACCTCTAAATTAAGGAAATACATTTTTGGTTTTGTCTTTTTCTTGGCAATTTCCATGTAAACTCAGAAGATCCCATTCCCCATCCCATCAAGCCACATCATTCTTGGAAAAAGAACCACAACATTCATTTATACAAAAGAACTTGAGTGGAACAAACTAGGAATGACAATCAGATTTATTTATATTTTTTATAAGTCTGTTGTGTGACCTAATGAAGGAGTGCTACCCCATTCCTGGCAGAGTTAATTCCAAATTATTTTCCCTTCAAGAAGAAGTGCTGCAAAGAGATTTCCAAGGAGATGGATCTGGGGGTGACTACAGGGAGGCTCAGGCTGGCACAGCATAGTTAACAATGTGGCAGCAGTTCTGAGCATGGATTAGTGTCCCCTGATAATACTGAACCCACCCACCTATGAATTGTTTCCCTGCCCCAGTTAAAGTCAATTCTTTTCAATAACAACATATGAAAAGTTCAGATTGTGGCAGTTAAAACGAAGACATGCTCAGGTGCCTGTTTTTGTGAGCCATTTCTAATCTCTTTATTTCTGCATACAATGAGGCATTTAACCAAGGCAGAAAAGGTGGCTGTGGAACGTTTAGGTCCCACTCCTACATCAACAGCACTTTGTGGGGGACAAGTGTTTCAGTACACTAAGGGAGAATTACATAAAAACATCTCCCCTTTTCTCATAGAGGGAAATGCATTTAATTTTCATAGTGATTAGCAAATAATTTATTTTTACCACTTCTTCCTAACCAACCTCATGTCTGACCAAATACACCAAATAAAAGCCCTTCCCAAAAACTATCAACTAGGAGATCTGGGAGAAACTACGAAAAAATCATACATCATTTTTAAGCCTCCTATGCAGATTAGTCAGAGGCAAACTGGGGTGGTCTTTCTCCTACCAGTGATTGTCTTACAGAACATGAAAACAAAACCACAAAGCTGCTGACAGGCTATTTTAGTATTTCTACCCATACAAGTTTAGTCATGGCTTCTCTAAGTGTGCATGGCTGTCCTCGTTTAAACTTGTAGGAGGTCTCAGTATCCCCTTTTATGGGTCGTGTTTCCTTTATGTTCAGCCAGATGGAAACTGGTTATTCTTTCTTTCAGCTTTGCAGTCTGGATTGCAAGCTGGGGTTTGCTTGGCTTCTCTCTGTTCCTTTATTTCCATTTCATTTTCTGTTGCATTTGCCTACCCAGGAAATTACTAGAAATAACACCAGGACCTAAATTTGTAGCACATCAATTACTCTGCAGTAATTCTCTGTGCTTATCTGCTCACTATACCCCAAATCTTCAGAAAGTGGAATGAACTGTCTGATACTTCCTGAGTGTTCAGAGTGACCACACAGAGTTGCTGCATGTGCTAGCTCACACAATCTGACACCTTAGCCTCCTCTGCAGAATTTTTCTATTAGTTATTAACTACTTTAGGTGACATTTCAAAAATACCTCGAGACAGGTATGTTATGTTTCTGCTGCTGCCTGGTTTTGCATTTTAATAATCCAGTTCTTCCTGAACAAACCTCTGAGTCCAACCTTTAAATCAAGAAATGAAGTGACTGACAGATTTCTAAAAGCCACTGTGTTAACACACTCTTTGTTCAGAAGAACAAGCTCCTGTTTTGTGAAATGCCTTCTGAGCTCTCAATACTCAGAGCTGTCTCACACAGGGGATGCTGCCCCATGTTTGGTGGAAACCATTCTCAGTGGCCATAGTAAGACATTGAGTAAGGACTTTAGGAAGCTCTCCATTCCTGTTTCAGATTTAACTAAAGAACAGGAAACCATTAATGATGGGTTTCACCTGTAGAATCATGTAAAAACTCTTCATGTTTCATTAGGGGAAGGAAATAATTTATCTGATTTACTCTACACTTCTAAGCCCGAGTCTATTTTTTTATTGTCTGCAAGAATTTCCCTAGTCTCACCAGACAGACAAGCACAGCAGAAGATTCCAGTTACTCTTTGGATAAAACCAAGGTGTCACTCTCTCTCTCCAGCCTTCCACACTTGCCAAACATGATGCACATTTTGTGTTGTAGCACTGAACTATTAAAAATTGACAACACAAGTTTAGTAAAAATCATAGAATGGTTTGGGTTGGAAGGGACCTTAAAGCTCCTCTTGTTCCAACCCCCCCTGCTGTGGGCAGGGACACCCTCCCCTAAACCAGGTTGCTCAGAGCTCCATCCATCCTGGTCCTATTAGAAATTAGAACTTTATATATGACCAACTGCTAACAATTATTTTTCAATTCTACAAAACAGAACTATGAACAGAAAACAGAACTTCCAGAAAGGAGAAAAATTCTGGATCTTAGAAATTTACTCTTATTTTTACAATACTGAAGTATGAAGAAAATGACAGAGAATGTGTTGAGAGAAAAGACTGAATTATGATCTGTGGAGATCCCTAGTGTAATAGATTTTGGATGGGGGAAGGAATATACATTAGAGAGCGATTATTCCTTTTCAAAATAAACCCATTTAGTAATACATGGACACATGGCTTGCATTTTTGTTCTGTTTGTTACCCACTGGTATTGCATTTCAGTTTGGGGGAATAAAGGTTAATAACTCCAGTTCAAAAGACTATTGTTGGCAAGCTTAAGGACACAAACCAGTTTTTCTGCCCCCTGAACAGCAGCCAGTACAGCACAGTGCTGCCATGATCGGAAGTTGGTCAGCTCTACACCATCTAATTAAAGCAATCATTCTAGGCTTTAATTGTTTATTTTTATTACTACGGTATCAAGAGGCTCCTGCTGAAACTGGGGCTCTACACTCTACAAACACTTAGCAAGAGAGAACACTTTCCCTTTCAAGCTTTCAATATAAATAAATAAGACACAGAGGAACCAGCAAGGTGAAGAGATGATAGTTATCTGTGGGTTTAGTTACAAAGTGGTGGAGATGTGAGTAGCAGCTGAAGCTGCTTAGTCCCATTCCCTTTGTCTGACCACTTGGATGTCTTGGGTTTTATATATAATTTCCATCTTTAAGAACACACAAAAGAAAGAGAAAAATGAAGAAAAATGTATCTCAGCTACATTACTGGGTACTGAAAATTTTGGGATTTTGTTCCTGACCATGTGGTTTTTAGCAAGACAGAAAAAAATCATTATCAGTGTCATAAATGTGGCATCTATTTGAACGAGCTAATTAATTCTCTGAAACATCCTTTGAAAGTTAAATTAAAAGCTCATTGAAATCAGCTAAATACTTCCATTAATTTTAGAGGCTTTTGGATTACATTCCCTTTCTATCCCAACAAAAACCCTTTATAATATTAATTTGAAATTTCAAGATAAATCTAAAAACCCTCTTTAAGAAATGCAGGGGCCTAACTAACATGAGTGAAATAATCCAGCCACTTGTTGGGAAGTCTATCAGTGTTGAAGCCTGGTCCTGTATGGCAAAGTTTGTGAGCAGGATAAAAGTCCCAATAAAGCTGTCTGGGCACTTTGAAAGAACTATGGCTCATTACATATTTTCTTGCTAACATGCATAAATCAGTCAGTGTCCTGAAAGCAGTAGTCTTTCTAACTCATTGATTTAAAGCAAGAAAGTAAATCCACACACTTACATATATAAATAGCTTGTTTTGATGAGGTAAGAGCTATGAGTAGGCGTTTGCAAGAGAAAAGTCTGAGACATACAGTTTACAAAGAGTTTGCTCAGTTTACAGCTAAATACACTTTATGTCAACAACAGAAATAGGAAGTCTGAAGCATCACCTTTTTCAATAGCCGTATTAAGCTCAGCAAAACTTTTCAAAGGAAAAATATTCCCTGAAGCAATGACCACAGTTATTCTCAACAGGCAGTTTCTGTCTCACATGAAGGCAGTGCATTACTATCACCTTTCTGCTCTCTACAGGTTCCTGCAGGGCAGTTAGTTTTCATATCACTTAAAAATTCACTATTAATCAGCCTAATGAAAAGCATGCCAGAAACTGGACAGAGGTTCACAACAAAATAGAAGAGACAGAGAATTAACTTATACTTATAAATAATCTTTAGTTACAAGTTCCCTCTCTCACTTGGCCACTTCTCCCTGCACAAGTGCCCTGTACTCTGTGGCTGGGCAGTCAGGTAGACTAGGGGGTAACAGGCTCAAATATTTCACTTTTCCCATTACCATCCTCCTATAGCATCTCTCCTCTCTCTATCCCAATTCTTTGTCTCTTGAATGATGAATCTAAATCTAATCCCAACTGGCAGTATAATCAGGCTGTGAGGGCTGACACTGCTCAGTGTAACTAACACCCCTTTCACAGCTTAACTATTGCACACTGTGGGTTTAAATGAAGAGTCCTGTGAAGGTGACAGCAGATATTAACTGGAGGAATGCTTTTGCCATTCTGTTTCATTGCCCTAAATAGAAAATAGCAAGGAGCTGCTGTTGTTCAATAGGGACAAAATGAGATGGGGTGGGAGCTGTCTGGAGCAATGGCAATCCCCAAATTGCAGACAAGCAGTGACGAAATCAAATGTTGCAATTCTCAGCTTCTTATTGTTACCTAAATGAAATCCAGTTATTTTTTAATGTACTGCTGCAAGGAACCATTCCTTAGCTCATACAAACTGTAGTAGTTCAATTGAATTTGGTAGTGCTGGATGGTGTCACAGCTGAGGCTCAATCCTTACCCCTGTGAACACTCACACAGCCACTTGTTGTCCCAAATGCTCAAAATGGGTACAGATAATGATATAAAATATACTTTATATAAGAACATCTAGCAATTATGGCATTTCCTTTTAATCCCAAATTGACCACAATGGTCAAGTTCAGGCAGCATCAGTCTAAGCCATAAAACATTGTGTCAGAAATCTGAAGGACACTGTAAATAAACAATATAGAGACATTCAGCTGCCAAGTGATATCACAGAGTTTCTTTGTACACAGTGAAAAGCAGTTGGGTTATACAAAAGGAATTAGACAATGGAGATCACTTCTAAAATAAACAACATTAACTAATTAGATGTGGGGTATTTTATACAACATTAACCCATTTACTTTCCAAAAGCCCCCAACAACCATCATCCAGCTGAAATTCCAACTCAAACAAAGTAAAATATCATGTTGATTATTTTAAAAGAATAACTTACTGGCTACATATTAAATAAAAATGGAATGATTACTTTCACTTGTGAGCCAAAAAGTATTGTCACACCAGACAGAATCCAATAAAAATGGCCAGTTCTTTTCCATATCCTTTTGCAATGACCACAGATCAAATTTTCCATATATAAAATGCCTAGTGATATATATATACTTAAGAGGTACAAATGCCTAAATGGGAATTATAACTCAACATTAACTTCTGAACAAATTTGATAGACTTCATTATAACAATTTTTGAAATATAGTAATCATTTTAAATATTCTTACATAAATTTTCCCAAGCACTACAATCATACATTCAGTGAAATATTTCCAACTTTTCCTTTGCTTTTCAGAAGTGCACTGGCTGCATATGTCAACTTCTACAACATATTACTTTAGTCATTAAAATGTTGGACCTGAAATTTCTGCTTATTTCAAGTGGCAATCCGACTGATTTAAAACATAGTTTGGCTACAAAAAACATTCTGATTGAGTCTGAGTATCTACCCTTCTTTTCCAAAAGAATTTGTTACTCCCCTGGTGATCCATGATGGCTGTTGTATAATCTTGCACTGCCCAAAAATGGGGCTATAGAATCCAGCCTGTACAAGCAGAGATTTATGAAGTGGCAAATATTTGCTTGAGACAATTGCTGACCTCAAAAGAACATCTTCAGGAGCCCAGGCCTGCTGAGCGTTGCCATATGATTCACACAAGGATTAGGTCAGAACAAAAGCTGCAGCAACGTTGTATTTAGAAGGAACTTGGATTCAGGTACATCTCAGCTTGACTCCATGTGAAATTTAAATCCAAAGATCATTAATTTCAACGTTGTCAGGAGGCAAAAGGAAAAGGAGACATTAGCCTTAAAAGAGTTAGAAAAGAGTGTTTTAGGATCCTTGTGCAGATTTCCATGTTTCTCAGGACACCCTCTGTTTTAACAGGACAATAGCCCTGACCTAAGAGCTGCTCCAGATGCATTTCTGATATGTTTCTGGAGAAAGCAATTTTAGGTATCAACATCAAGCTCATCCTGTTCTTCCAGACTTTCCTCCAAAATGCACTCTAAACTCTCCAGGTTTATTGGTACAGAACAAACCTAATTGGAATCATCCTTAAGATGATCCTTAGCACAACCTTGAAGAGGACACAAAAACAGGCTACAAAATCAGTGATGGACTTTTTCAGGTAAAAGAAAGGTAAAACCAACTTGTCAGGAAGAAGAGAGAACTGCTCCACAAATCCCATGGCTAAAGAATTAATAAAAGCAGGGCATAAGGAAGTAATACTGATTCTCCATAGGGCTGTCCATTAAAACTCTCTTGATAACACTCAGGAGAAAGGAAGAAACATTAATCTAAGTCTTCTCACATGTGTGATGTTTAAGAATTTGAAAAGGCTTTGAGATGAGGTTTGTTTATCCAAACTCCTTGCTGAACACTTTCAGATGTCCCACCTACTCTTGCACTTTAGAAGATGTATGTGTGCTGCTTATTGCCTTTACATTTTTCAGCACATCACATTGTTAGTTTTACATCTTAATTTCTGGGGAATACGGCTTTTTCAGTGAAATAAATCTCTGGGCTCTAACACTTTCCAGTTGTTTATTCAGTACCATTTATACCACATCTAGTTTGCCTATACATGAAGACAACATAATATGATTATAGCACATTTTGTCTTAAATGAGCTGGCAAGGGTGACCCTGGCAATGAAGTGAAAGCACTAGATTTAGTGCACCTTAGAAAACCAGAGTGCTCTCATGGGTCTTTGAAGAGTTTGTCTTCTCATCAACCTGGAACAAGCTAAACCCATTGCCACAGTGTTTTTACAGCTGCTGTTACCTCTGTCAGGAAGAGCACTCTGTTCTTTCATGTGCTACAGCAAGAGCTGCATTCGGCTCAGTGATACCACATGACTTAGGGGCATGTTTGGGCAATGAAAGTTTTGGGGTGATTTGCCTGTTTTCAGAGCCTCCATTTATATAAGCAAGGAGATGGGCTGTTACTCCCGTGGACTTACTGGAATTTGATCCACATGCTTCTCTCTAGCTACAATTCAAAGTGTGCAGACAGCATCTAGAGTAAGGACTCAGATGGCAAAGGTCTAAAAGATGAAGCAGCAGCCACAGACTGTTTATGGCCACCAGTCCAGGCTTCCTAAATCCTTTAAGGCTCTCTGAAAAAAACAGACCAGTTCCAGGACTGAAATCACCTGCGTAAGGACCATTCAAAGGTCTTATGTTTTCTGGCTCTTCCAACAAAAGACGCTGAAAAGCTTCTACAGAAGAGGATGCCCACTGGCTACCATTATGGAATAGTGATGAGGAACCAGATGAGTGATAACAGGTTGCAAGGGGCAGTACCACCCTGGCCCATCACACCAGTCCTCTTTCCAGGGCTACAATATAAAGAGCCGTGAGCCATGCACAAGCTGATATATGATCTGCTTTTTATCCAGAAGTACCCTGTAGAAGATATACCTGCTGATCTTTTAATAAGTAAATCAGGTTGGGCAAAGAATTACTCACATTTTAAGCCTTGTCTTTTACTTGGTTTTGAAAAATCATATACTATATAAAAATTGTAAGATCCAGATATTTGATCTGTGTGAGATTATGCTTCTTGCTAAAAGCTTGAAACTTTGCCAACTCCTTGGCTGCCAGCCACATAAACCAGCTTCTCATAACTCTTCCTATAGGTCAATCATCATTCATTGCTTTAATCTTCAAGAGTAACTTCCACTTCTACTCCTATTTCAGCTTAGTCTATATACATGTTGTATGTGTAAAGCATCAAGAAATTGAAATAGCTGCTACTATCAACCTGATCTGCTTATTCTACATTAGATCTTTGCTTCCTTTTCTAAGACACATGCACTTCTGTGGATTACTAGAATTCTTGTTATTTACTTAGTTTCTGGATGAAGTGATCCCTTGGTGCTACTTTCCTGTCTCCAGATTTCTGGGAAGGCTTCATTTATATGTGCAGTGCACTTCAAATACTTGGATGAAAGACATGATATAACAACTGCTGATAACAGGACAAACTTAGTAAATTTAAAGTAACTAAAAGTGCTCTCACTGGCTTAGTCATACAAAATCTTTAACAGCAGGCCTAGCAAAAGGACTGTCATTTTTGTTCCTCTGAATGAAAATTGAAAATAAACTCTACCCAAAAATCTAAATGTTGAACAAGGAAAAACTGCAGAACTACACAGCAAATGGAGATGGGGGAAGTAATTAAGATCAATCCGCAATGACTTTAAATCTTCACTTAAAAAAAACCCCCACACCCTAAACCCAGGATTTTCTTAACATATTGCAGAAGCTACCTGTCAAATTGTGATTAGGAACATAAACACTGCTCATTAAATATACAATATTTTAATCCTGTACCTTAGATGGTATCACTGATTCAAGCAGTAATATTGTTTGAAGTGGGGCATAAAAGGATGGAAATATAACCACAGACAGAAAAGGGAAATAATTTGGCTGACTCATTATTGCCTTCATCTTTATTCAAGCACAAAATCTGATATTATTCATAAAGGTGCAAACACGGCAATTTCTCTTAAGTTGAAGCTGAGAGACAAATTGTCAATCCCCATGCAAAAGGGAGTATTGTGGCTGTTGGAACCTGTGATCAGCCAGGAAAAGCTCAGCAGTTCTGGGTGCTGGACGAGCACAGAGCAAGTGATCTGTAGGGCAGTGCTGTGTGAGGGACAGGAGGAGAAATGACAGTACATTATTGACAGGACTGTGGAGAGCTGCCCTGTGACACTTGTGCAGCTGCTCTGCACTCACAGTTACCAACAACTCTCCTTTCCTGCAGTATCACGACTGAAACACAACCAACTAAGTTGCCTGTGGTGGTGAATGCATTCACTGCGACACTACGAGACTCGTCTGCGAGTGTGGAATCAAAGGGAGTCTGCATCCAAATGATCAGTGTGCAGCAGGATCTGTCAAAATATCCACTTGAACGCCTGGATTTTAATTCAAATTCAAAAAATTGTGATCAGAGCGACTTTGTACAATAAATTAGGAAGAACTGAGAGAGAATGTCCTCCAAAAAATAGACTGACTGAAAAGTGGAATAATTTGGATGTCTCTTTTTAGGTAAAATGATTACAAACTTAGGGAGTTTATGCATTAGGTTTTTCCAACTGACACTGGCAAGAGCTGTGATAATACAGAACACTTTAGGCACAGCAGATCAAGTGTTCACTTCAATACACACAAAATTTAATTTTATTATTTTATAGAATACTGGATTTCACTGAATCACAGATACTACTTGGTCAATGCTGTAGCTGTTTTGAGGGAGATAACTGCCCTATTTCTGTCATTTATACACCAGCACAGACAAATTTTTATACATATTCACATGCATGTACAAACACCAGATGCACACATCTCCTGTACCTTGAAGAAAAGCAACTTGATCTGTCTAAAGAAAAGTTAATTCAGTTACATCTGCAATAAAATATCAATACTTTATCTCAGGTTCTGCACACCTTATCAACTTCAAAAGCAAATGCAATTTTGACAAGCAATTCAGTCTCTTTCTACAGCACTTTACGGTCCCTTCAAGATTCTTATGGCATATCATCTTTTAGTGGATGAGGAAGGAAAACAGAGGTGGGGTGAGATGTTCAGGGCTATAAAAGAAGTCAGTAGCGTGCCAAGGACTAGAACCCAGTTGTGCTAATATTTCCAAACGCTGAAATGCTGAATGCAGACATGCAATCCTACCAGCAAACCAGGCAAGCATCACATCATCACCCCTGTTTCAAACATACATGCCTACTGGGAAGTGCTGGACACTTCTGGTTGCCAGCCAGTAAACTTTCCCCCTCCTCAGCGTGAACTCTGATTGTGTGCCAGTTCACTTACCCATGATTATCATTTTTTCTGTCTGATGAGTGTAGAACAATTGCCTCCCGAGCGCTGCTTAGCAAGAGCCGGAAGAGCCGTTTGCCTCCAGCCCAGCTGTCGGAGTCTCCATGCAAGATGCTGTGCAAAATGTTGAGTTAAAAGAAAACACGAGTAGGGGGAAAAGAGAGCTCTCTGAGAACCTCCACATGGTTCCTGTTGCTAAGGGAACCACTCCCTTTGTCTGCATAGGTTAGGAATGGCTGTTTCGTTTGGAGTCTGTCTCTTAAGTAGCAAAACCAGCACAACAATTTCAGAAAGAAAAAAAAACCAAAACCACCCTTCAGAATATCTTTCGACCAAAGAAAAACTGAACCGCCTAGGGATTCTTACATTAAAAGCAGCTATTAATAGTTGATTTGGGTGACTCCAAGGAGATTGTAGAACTCATCTGTGCCATCTGATGGGACAATACACCACTGCACACAGTTTAATTAATTACTGTAATCAGCTTTTGAGGATCAAGGTAGCTGACTAGAGATGGATCAAGAAATCACGTCCAGTTTACTACACTAAATGGAGAGAGAACAATAGCAAGAAAAAAAGCCTTTACTAGGTATATAAGATGTACTATAGAAAAGAGAGATATCTTTACATAGGCTCCTATAAAAATCCAAGTCCTCAGCTCTGATCTCTGTAGCTGCTGTGATGCCTCTCAGCCCCCAGGCCCATTGCACTGTTCCTGAACCCCCAAATATTTGGGAGTTTACCTTCTATACAGGCGTACTGGGCTCAGTCCAGTTTAGCATATGGAATCCATGCTTCTTATCTTTGCCCATCTCTGTTTTCAGGAACACACCAGGATGTGTATGTCTGGTTAAGGGTGATTTCACTGAGTAAGGCCCTATAACATGAAGAGCTAAAAGAAGCCCTCAGGGAGATTGGTACATTGGGAACAGAAATATCTTGAGTCTAACCTCAACCTTTTTGTTTGCATTAAGAAAATCAGTCTCCTTATGAAAATATACAGCACAATATGCACTGCACAAAAATCTTGCTCCTTTAGGTGACACCAAAACCATCATCCCAAAATACTGTGAGTGTAATTATTTTCTGTGGACTTCTTTCAATATCTTAATATTACAGGAGTAGAAATGTTCAAAGACTTGGATTCAGATGGAAATTTTCAAGCACAGACTTATCAGAGGCTCTTAACACATCCACAGACAGCAAAATGTGTTACATTATTTCTGGGTGAATAAACAAAAGTCCAAAATCTTAGATGATGCACTTCTGTATGGAAATTAGAATTTTCTCGTTCCACCAGAGAGCAGCTGTGAGTGTCTGGAACACTGGAGGGAGGGAGGTCAGTTTGGTCTTATGGCAAACAGCAGAGCTTCACTTACTGTGAGGTAACTACTGAGGAGGGTCAGGGCTGGTGTTCTATTTTCCAGAGAGCTGAGTGGACCTTCTCCCCCTCAGTGAGACTGTTGTTGCTCTTAAGAGAACACTAGTCAGAAAAGAGTAGATGTCTTTGCTTGCACACACAGTCCAGCCCTGATTCTGTGACATAAAGACCTAAAGAATTCAGCTGTCACTTCACTGCACAAGTTGAATTGTATTTGCAGCACGATGTGTCCCCTCTTCCTCTCCTCCCAGGGAGTCAAATAAAGCCGTCAGGATTGCATTGTGAGAGGCCCCTTGCTCTCCTTTGCAATAAGATTAGAGAGGGCAACTGACAGTTCAGTTTGGGGACGTTAGAAAGCAACTGTTAACAAACAGTGTCATTACAATGCCAGGGGCAAAGCAATGCACATTTAGAGCAATCAAAGGTAACTCCCAGAACAGAAAAATTCTTCCACTCCTCAAAGTAATGTTTAGTGAGCCTATCAGTGTGCTTTACCTAAGCTTTTTAATCATTATTACAGGAGCATTCTGCTTATCAATCCCATTTTATCACTTCAGAATAAAAAGACATGGGGAGAACTTCAGATCACATTTGTGAAAGAGCCAGGGACAGCAGCAATGCAGTCTCCTGCAGTACTACACTATTTTCCCTGCTCCCAAAAAGACAAACCGAATCACCAACTTTTTTCCCCTTATTTTAACACAGACAGATATTTTGTCTAATAGAAATGTTAGCACCTTACATTTACCATTTTCCCATTATTGCAAGAGCAACACTTTTTTGACAGACTGGCAGTGAGGCTCAGATTTGATGATGACAGTGTGAATTTACACAGAAGTGGAATTCAACTCAGGAACCTTTCTCCAGTGAAACAGTAAGAACTGTATCTATTACTAGAAACCCCATCTTCTCAATTGAAAAATAAACTGCTTGAAGTACTGATGTCCTAAAGAATCTGACTTTGTTATGCTAATCCATGGTATTAAGAATAGTCAGAAAAGGGATTCATTAATGGCTACTTGAATCAACTGCTTTTTGTCCCATGTGTGAACACATCCCCCCCAGTCAGAAAGTACCTAACACAGTGAGATTGAAGTTTATTTATTTACTCACATATAATATGCAACTGAGCAGCTTGCAGTGCATGAAGTGAGGCTATGGAAAAGTACATTACAGTCCTCCTGCTTCAGGGCCCTCTCAGTCAGAATTTCACTATATGTGCCTATTTTCTGTTTATTATTCAGCCAAAAACATTGAAACTCTTTATCCCCTCAGTCCACTTAGCGACCAAGAAAAGATTGCCTGCCTTATATAAGGTGGCTTAAGAGGAATTTTTAAAATAAATATTTACAAAGCTCTAAAAATATTATCTTGTTTTGTTAAGGTTAAGTGTGTAAACACGGTACCTGTTATAAATATAGATCTTGTTATGCAATGAAAAAGAGAAGCAGATGGAGCTGTTCATAGCCTCAGTGACAATAGTGCAACATGCAGTTGCACAGGAACCAGTGTTCCCCTTATAAGGAAAATTTTTCATATTCCCCAATTATTTTTTTTTCAGTCGCAAGCTGGAATTAAAATTCCAACAGGAGAAATTTTCCATAGGAGGGTCATATTTAAAAGACCCTCTATGTAAAAAAACCCTTTAGTTTGAATGAACTGACATGGATTTAAATGACCTGTGAGAGTGTGTGTACGGTTGTATGTGCATGTATAAGGTTTCTTGTCCACTTTCGGGAGCCCAGACTCCCATCCTTGGTGGCTGTCTGCCAAACAGGCCAAGAACGTGAAGAAACTTGACTTTCTGGCACCATTCCACGTGAGATGCCGGGGAGCGGAGAGCTGGGAAAAGCGGGTGAGCTGGCAGGAAACCAAGAACATTTCCATCAAAAATTTCATTGGAATAGACATTTTCATGCAACGTGTTAGGTTTTGGTGAACCGGCATTAGCTGAGAGAAAAATGTTCCACTGGAAAGTTTCCAATTTGTCCTAGTGTTAAGATCTTGACACTTGGATCCCATATTTTTCATTCAACTGAAAAATGGAGTTTTATTTCCCAGTGCCATGCACAGAGACAGAATACAGTTTACTGTACCACTGATTGTCTAAAATTATTTCTCCTGATACTGTAAAAAGAAGCTTTATTTTGCCATCTGCAATGAGTGCTGCTCTCTCATGCCTCCATGATTTTTTGCCATCTCCCCTCCCCTCTATGTTTTTCATCTAAAAGTATCACAACAAAGAGTGTCAGCAGAGTGGTGAGAGCACTGTATTGTACTCAGAGACAGATTTCAATATCAATCTCTGGAACAAAACTTCTCTCTCACTGTGTTAGTTCAGTAGGGAGAACAGTACATCCTCACCTTGCAGTGTTATTAAAATTAATATATATATGGATTATAACAATAAACCTGTAACAGTTCTGATAAGTGTATAAAATTAAAAAGCTTCAACTACTAAACTGCAGAAATCTCTTGAAAATAAAGTGTTTAGCATTATCTTGGGTAAAGATGTCACAAAGTTGTGGCAGCAAACCGAGTTAGAGAAGGCTACAGCACTGGCTGAACAGTCAGCCGTATATTGAATGCAAATACAACACACTCATCCACACTTTGAATATTTGCTTTCACAGATTCTATAAGATAAAAATGTAGATGCAATATGTATAATTTAGCTCATCCAAGCTGCACATCTGACGTCTCTGAGTTTATTGGAAAACTTGAATCAAATTTGGCTTTGGTGCTGATGGGATACCACAAAACTGGACCGTTCCTGCAAGCTTAGTTTTTGAACTTGCCTCTCAGAACACTTATTCATTACGTCCCATTCAGGAAGTGATCTCACTGGAAAATCTGAGCAAAATATGGGACAGAAGTTCCAGACTCAAAAAGCTAAGGAATGTTCTTTCCCCCCCCTACTTTCGTCTTCTTCTAAATGAGTTTGGTCGTTGTGGGAAGAATTAGATCGACAGTCCTGAGGACCAAGAGCTGCACACAGACATTTTCAGTGTCCTCCTTTCATATGGATGTAAGTTCACTCTGAGCTGCAAGTTTAACTTCCCATCTTGGACATCATAGGATTCCCTCAAAACTAGTGCAGAGGAAAAGCACAGATTTCTTGATCCTGAGGGTAAATATAGTTATAATCACAAAGACAGCTTATTAATGCAGTAGTTGATCCCCTAAGCTTTTGAGTTTTCATAGCAGAAAAGAAACCAAACAATCCACACTCAACTGAGCACTAACATGTACTTCTCACTGCTGGTCCTGTAGTAGTGTCTTTTGGTAACTACCTCTCTCAGCTTTGAGCACAGGCATCGAATTTGAGCTCAAATGAGCATTAAACATATCTCTGTAGGACTGATGTCTTGATTTTTCTAGTGTCAATGAAATAAGCATTTATACACTAACAAAGTCTTGAGCTCTGTACAGTAGACTAAATCCCAACCCTAGATATACTACAGCAAGTCTTAAGGAAGCCTGTGGATATTCCAGTAGCTTGGTGAAGCAGAGTCAATTCAGCTTCTCATCTCCATTTTACTTCTTAGAATATTTTATTCTGTTGGGGAGAGTAACTCACCTCATTTTCAGAAGTTTCTGTCAATATTTCTGGGCTGTGCAACACTTTCCTTGACAAAATTGATCCCAATTTGTTGTTGATCAATATCTCAAAACAGTTAAATGACTTCAGCTGGTGTTCACTGCCTCTACTTGACAATGATGTACATCTTACACTTCCCCTGACAAGAGTTGACTTCAGATTTCTCTCTCCTGTTAAATTCTGTTCTTTAAAAAATATAGATCTAGAAAGTTATGCCACCCACTTGCAGCAAATTTAAATTTCTAAACAACAGCAAACTTCAATGACAGCATCGTGAGTGAAGCCGTTGAAGCACATTCTCTTTACGAAGAACAAGTCTCTCAAACTCCATTTAAATTTTCATGTAGACACACAGATATATATTCAAACTAAATTTACTGTACTATACTTGATTTGTCTTCACTATAACTGTTTTCTGTGCCATAACTGAGAGCATTTGCAGTGCACATATTTGCTCTGACACCTCTGGATATCATCATCATGTTCTCTCATGCCCCTCAGTGGGATTGACTCACTTCCATCTCCTATGTTGCTATAAAAAAGTAAACAGTAGCTACAAAGCTGTCAATGAATTGGATTCTTTTTCTGTCTGCAGTTAAACCTTTTGTCTTTATATCTGGCATAGCTTATTCTATCAGTCATGTTTGACATAATCTCATAGTTAATTTTTTTCCCCAGAAATATATAGCTGCCTCTTGTGTTATTTTCACTCTGATTAAGCCAGATAAACTACAGAATAAAAGAAGTTGACTGCATTTAATGCAACAATTAAGACAAATTCCTCAGAAGTAGAATTTTCAGAGAAGCAGGTCTTCTGGGGGTGCTCTCATCGAGTAATGCTCCTTTCTGTGTCTCATAAAGGAAAAAGAACTCCTAAAATTGAACTTCACCCAGTCCAATCAAAATGCCACTCAGCTGCTGATTGAAATATCCTTCATTCAAATCAGAGTGAGTGCCTTTAATGGCTACCCAAAAGGCTGTCAAATTAAATAAGAAACAAAATGCAAATAAATTAGCATTCCTAGCTACTGATACACTATAAATATTTATGAGGAAAAAAAGATGCTGTAATTTCAAATGATACCACAGGCCTATTTTGTACAAACAGTTAAAACAGTTATACATGCAATACTGTACTTTGCAATTTTTTTCCATTTCACATCACCATAATCACCTAATAAATATTTAAATGGACCCATTTGCTGTAACTATAAAAGAACCGTGTAAACTTGTTGTCATCTAGACACATAAGCCGCAGTGGAGTCAATGAATTTCAACAGTCACTTAATATTGCAAGCCACAAGCTACCTTAAACCTGCCAGCAACTGTCTGCCAGGAAGCTACTGTAGCACCACGGCTACCTCCTCCAACCCAGGACACGAGATTCATTATGAATGCGAGCATTGCTACTCTAATTAGGCCTGGGAGAGGTTTAACAACCATGCTACAGTCTTGCTGCTGACAAATATAAAAATAAAGCCTTGTTCAAATTAGCAATGTGAAGTGAGAAGGCCTAGAAGCAGCAACTGTCTGACCAGTAGTGAAACAGTTCTAATCTATAGTGAGGTTATTTTGCTTCATAAACTGCTAGTATGTTACCTGCAGGAGGTCTCCCTGTAAAATGAATTATAGTAAGCTATATGTGATAATTAACCGTGCATTAGCAAATATCTTGAAACAGGGGGGCTCTGTTTTCTCTGTATTTTGACTAATAAAAGCATGAATTTGTTCAACAAATGATCATTTAGGTTGTGGAATGCTAAGCATATTGGAAGAACACAGTAAGCAATAGAATATTGTAGGTGGACTAACAGTTTCCTTACAAAAACAGGCTGTTTAATAGGCTGGCTCCATACTACGTTATTCACAGTACTAAAAACCACAGTGTTGGGAAGACAAATACAATATACATTTAAAATAATATAAACCTTGTACTCATATTTACTTTAAAAATGCCATGGATGTGACAATAAAAAAAAAATCCATAAGCAAACGTTTATTTCAGAAAGAGAAAATCCCAAATGACTCTTTCCAGAATGTAAACAGATAGTGAGGCAATTGGTATGGTCATCTTCTCTAGAGGGGAAAAAAACATAGCTGAGTTTAAAATAGTCTGCATCATATGAACGTGAAGGGGAAAAAAAATTATTATGTATACTGCTTAACACAATAAAAATAAAGTGGTGCTATAATTTATTTTAGCTTCATTTACATCTTATGAAAACATATTTAACCATAACGCTTTATGGAACTGTGGCTGTACCAGCCTTACTCTTGGCTGGGAATCAGGGGTCAGAGCCACTGCAGCTTACACAGGTTGACAGTCTGTAGCTCTTTATTCACACTCTATGGACTGGGCTCAAGCTTCCAAACATCACAAACTGAAACTCATTTAACTACAAGTAATCTGTCAGCTTTAGCCAGGCTCCATGTAGGAGTGACTCATTACAGGATTTGGCCTTATCAGAGGTAGGTGTGCAGCCCCAGTGTCAAGGGGATGAACTGCAGGTAAAAAGGACAGTTGCTGAATGTGATGCACTATCAGCATTCAGAAGCCTCTTGAAAGTTTGAACATCTTTAAAACATTCGTGTTCTGTAAATTCAAGACAAAGCCAAGATCAGCATGTACCCCTCAGATGTATGTCTCCATTTCCTTCCACCTGCCCTGTCACAAACATCACACCTCCAGCGCCAGATCTCTTCCTTCAGCTGCCAGGCCTATTCCACTAGAGGGAAGGGGTGAGATACTCCCTGATTTCTGAGACAGGGAGTTATCAGGGAAATGCCAGAGTTATGAACATGTAGCAGACACGCAGAGAAAGACAGGATACTCAAAAAGTTGGTCCCTGGAGAAAACTGGGAGACTGTGACTGCAGCATCCTGTGCCACAGTCAAGAGCAAGGACACTTCCTGCAGCCTTCCTCTTGAACACCCATTTGGTTCAACCAAAGGATATTGCCTTGGTATTGGCTTTCTGATATCTACTAAAACTATTTTGAGGGGACTAGAAGATGCATTTACACCATATACATGAAATATATTCTTTCTGCAGAGTTAAAGGTTTGTTGTCATCAAACTACAAAAGATGGGTCAACAACACATTGCTGAGAAAGCAAAAAGAAAGAAAATAGACGTTCTTCTTACAGAAAATACCCCGTATAGTTACAAAGTTACTACAAATGGGTGGTAAGCACATGACTATGGGTTATTTCATCTGCTTCACTACAGAAAGAGAAGAAATTTTAAAGCCAAATCTGCATTCCTCCAAGTGAGTACACAGTTCTTGCCTTGAATTCATAAGAGGCAAACAGTTGGTAAAGGAGGATGAGTTTGAGATTCTGTTCTTCCCTAAACCTTCATCACAAGCATGTTTGACTTAAATCTAAGAGAAATTTCATTGTATAATTTTTTTAATGCTTCTTCCTCTCAACAACATGATTTTTTCTACAGCTAAGGGCATCAGACAACTCAAACCATCACAATTTGAAAGTGACCACATGTATTCATACTGTTGCAGTTTATGAAGTTTGAAAATCCAGTGTCACTTTTGTAATTTGCTTTTCAAAATCAAAACCAAACCCTTAAAAGTTGTTTTTAACATTGCACTAAACCTTCAGTTTTCTAAGGTAAATGAGAACTTAGAAAGTAGTGTGCTGCATTTTCTCAGTTGAATTATATTTATAGACTTCCAGGCGGAGGGTAAGATTGCCCCCTTTTGGAATTTTTCAGAGTAACAGTCCAAATAAAGGATTGGGTGCAAAGCATTCCTAATCCCTACCCAAGATATGCATCTCATCAGGGATTATTTGTGCTTCATTCTGTTGTGTTCTCGTGTTACTCTGTATGTGGCTTCACATTCCTTATTAAAGCAACAGGCATGAAAGAATTCGACTGCTCTTGCCAGCAACCACAAAGGCCCAAAATCTAAAGTCAGATAAAGGTAAACATATGGAACCTTCCAAGGAATGCAGCAGTAAAGATGGAGCATATAACTGCGTTCTTCCCTCCTCAGCTCTGTAGGACAAACTTCAGAGACAGTAATCTGTAATTACAGTGTTCCATAAAGTAGCATTGTCTGACAAAATTCACAGATCTTAGTGTTTTAAATAAGAAATGAAACAATTGAAGTGCTGAAAACAATCGGGACAGTTCTGATTCCAGATTTTCTATTCATCTGTTTCAGTCCCAGACTCTAAAGAATATAATATTTGGTTTTCCTTCTTACTACAATAAATATTATATCACCAAAGCCTATTGTGTTCCAACAATTTAGTTATAGTTCAGTCAGTTTAATTGAGATGAGACTAATTTATAGGGAATAGCAGACCTGAGCATCACTACTGACTGTATACCCTGAGCACAGTACTATGGAACAATGTTCATGTGGCTGCTATAAAAATATCACTGTGCCAATTAACATCAATGCAAGTGCATCAGGAGTAGGTCATGCCACTCATACACCAGTTTTTAAAAATTTTAAAAATTATCAGTAATGTTTTTCAAGTAGTTAATACTGTAATATTCTTAATCTCTTAATATCAAAGGTTTAAGAGTGTGATGAAAGTGATCCTTATCACTTACATATGCTTTATCTTTGCTTCATGTTGAGCAGATTATCACAACAGAGAAGATTAGGTACTGCAGTTTTTTTATGTTTTCATAAAGAAGCTGAAGTCCCAGCTTTACTGAGTAAAACTCAGAGGAAAAACCACCATTACACATAAAGCACCGAGTGTAACAAGATGAACCGCAATGTAACTTTCCAGACTGTTTGCCCAAGCTGTTTAATGCCCTGTGTATTTCTTCTGAGGGAAAGTGAGAGCTTAAGTTGAATTATGCCCTTGCTGCTTTCAAAATACTTTAAACTGTTATTCAAACTGTAGCCAGTGTGTCATGCATTCCAATACAGAATATAAGAATCTATGTATTTAGTGTCACTCTAAGACTTTTACCCAGAGTTTCTCTTTCAGTGCCACGAAGTTAATCATAAGGAAGGAATGCACACTCTGATCATGCTAATTAGCTTACTGAATATGACTTCTAAAGAGATCCCTTAATGTGTCTTCAAGGATGCTGAAAACCATTTTATTAAGAGAAATGCTTGGTTTCCTTTACTGACACATTCATTGGACCAAAGGCAGTCATTAAGTAATCTGTAGCTATCTTGATATCTATATATGGACAAGGAATATCACTGCAAAAGATAGTCTAGATTTAATAACCACATTTTATAGCTACTGGAAAATACTCTATAAGGATAAGGATAGAAGCAGGAAAAAATTTACTCATGCTTTCAGAAAATTTAAAGATGAACTTTCCAGGGCATTACCTCTTTATATAAGGGCATGAAGCAGTGCTCTGAATCTCTCAACTTAATTCCATTCTTTTATTTTAGCCCTTTACCATTACTGAAGGACATTGAGGAGCAATGCCAACTGATACATAGTTTTTGCTCTTGATTGCAAAAGTGCTTAAAAACCACGTTAGATCCAATAAACCTTTTAATTGCTTCCTTAAGCTAAGAAAAAAAAATGTCTCATGGGTTTTACCAACTCAGAAATGTTTAGAATGTTCTCATCTTTGCCATGTTTTGATAGAATTTCTTCCCATTCTGTCACCAAGTTTCTTGTTATGGACTGGGGCCTCAACACAGCCAAGGTCTTAATTCATTGAGTCTGCTGGAAGCCTGGGTGGGAGGTTGGCCAAATATCCCCCCCTACTGCTCCCATTGGGCCTTCTCTGCTCCTTCCTCAACAGAAGATGAGGAGCAGGTTCTACCTGCTCATGGGAAGGTCCTAACTGTGCTCTTTGGTCTTTGTGCTCCAAGGAAGGGTGGAAGAACAAACTCAGCATCACTGCAGGGCAGTTGTCACAAGAACAGTGGTACTCCCAGGACAGGTAGGAACTCTGTTTGTTTCTTTAGAAAGAAACATCACTTCATCATGAGGAATCTAATTTGGAACCTGAGTGAAGCATGTGCATGGGCTGATACAACACAGCAGAATCTGAGTATTTATATCAGGGAGAGATTTGAAAATAAACTCTTTGTGAGTGTAGGAGAGAATGCTTATTATGTGCTTCCATAATCACATATTTCATCCAAAATTAGAATCTGTTGAGTAAATCCCAAAGCAATTTATGACTTCTCTAAAGCAATTCCCACACTCCCCAATTGTTATTCAGGCAACTCAAAGGCCATGTAGCACAGAACTGCTGTGGGCTGCAGAATGTTTTAATCTGTCTTTTTGGCGATTTCCACTCTGCTTTTTCAAAGTTGAAGACAGAGGATCCACTGCTGGGCTCACAAATATATTTTAAATACTGGAGACTGGTTATAAGAGATATCATAAAAGGATTGGAAGACGTGTCTTTAATGATATGATTGTTTGAGGTTACCATCAACATTAAAAAAAAAGGCAAAATTAAAAAAAACCCAAAGCATGAGAAAAAACCTCAATGAAAAATAGTTCAATAATATTGATAATTTCAGTTCTGTAACAAGTAAAGCATTAAAGACTCTGAAGTGCTTCTATAAGATTCATTCAGCTGCACATGGAACATTGGAACTGGAAGTAAACACATACCCACATTTTGCATCTATAGAAGGACTTTCCTTCCCTGACAGTAGAGGTACCAAAACTGCACTGATAAACAGTGGAAAGAGCAGAGAGATGAAAAGAATAGTTTTAAATTTGGATTCATCTTAATTAATCTATTCAGTTGTGAATTTAACCCTATCTGACCACTATTACTCATATTTTCTTTTTTGGGTCCACAAGCACCATTTTGCCATGATAACGAACAGTAGAAGATACAATCAAAATATTAGTAATTTCCCTCACCTAAAAGAGTAATGAGTTTTCTACATCGAATTAATGAGTTAATGATTAACACAAAATGAACACAGTTGCTTTATATAACTTCTTACATGTATTCCACAGCTTCACTGAATGCATTGGTTTGCTCTACAGGTACACAGTGAAAACAGTTTCAACATGACTTGTGCATGGACTAAACTCTACACAATATCTTAAATATAGCTAACAGATAAAGATTAATACTATTTTGTATAAGAGCTTTTTCAGTTGAGAATTTGTGGGGAAATTACAATACAGAAAATACTGTAAAACCTCAGATTTATGACATCTAATGGCATCATCCACTGACTCCACCCCAGGGAAGCTGTAGGAACATAAAGGCAAGAAGTGCAAGAGAGGGCCTGTTGAGATTAGCAGTTAAAACTCAGTGTAATTGGACATGCCATCACATTGAAAACAAAGGGAAGAGGTATTAATTCCTCAGTGAATTCCTGGCTGCCCTTCTGTCATTGCTTGTATTGAGCTCAGTATGAAGTTTTAGGTGAGTTCTTTGGAGACTTTCTTTATCATGAGCTTAAAACCATTAAACTGACTTAAAAAAAAAAAAAGGAAGAAAGAAACCAGTACCACTTCATGCAGTATGTGGAAAGAGTACAGACAAGAATGTCACGCTACTTCCAAGACAGTCAATTAAATTGCAACAGGCATGTGCAGGCCAAGTCTCTTCCATGGGAAGGAGCAGCTTCCACGAGACTATTTGGTTACATGAATCACTATTTATCTAGAGCCTCTGACAAGATACAGTCAAATCAAATTCTTCTGGAGAAGACAGACTCATGCTAAGTTATATCCCTGTTTTTTCCTTCAAAAAAGGCATCATAACCAGTTTATGAGACATGCCAAAAATGTAGCCTGTTGCAGTGCCATGGTTCCCCATAAATGTTGTAAAAACCACAAGTGCTGTTGCTGTAGCAGGCACATGAGCTTTGAATTCGTTGCTAATGAGTAGTTCTTGGAAAATATACTGAGAAATAATTACAGGTTAATAACCAGCTTTCAGAAAAATCCCAATGATCCTTTTTTATTCCATGTGTCATAGCAGTCTGAATCTGGTAGCACAATGCTACCTAATCTTAATTAGGTACCTTAATCTTCCATTGGCTGGAGTTGATCTGTTCCATTCAAAACTCACCCCCTAAAGTTTTTGATAGCTCCCAAATTTACTTCTGTAGTTATCACAAACGAGCACACACACCTTTTTGCATAGAATCAAAGGGAAAAAAGATCTTTTCATTTAAAACACCCAGTTTGTCTCAGACTGTCATAAAACTCATACTCATCCATACTCAGTCCAGGTTGCCAATTTTTAGTAGTGGGTTTGCTCAAGTGTAAATGCAGGATAAGTTATTGCTATTAACACCCTCCCAGAAACTGACTTTTGAAGAAAACAGTAGAACTATAAACAGTTCCATAAATAGAAATTAATGATTACTTGTTTATAAGCATGTCCCATTAAAAGCTATTGACACACCAAAGGATCAGTATATACTTGTTTAAAATATCAACATATACTTGGAAGGCAAAACAAAAGTGTTTTCTCCTCCAAAAATATTTCAAATTCCATTCTTCATATAAAATATTCTATGTATTTAGAGAATGGCAAAGAAATAATCTTGTTATCCATCACATTAAAGGAAATGCAACTTTTATTCTTCAAAGAGGAAAAATCATGTCCAGAAAATGCATATAATAATGTGCTTATCAGATAAGTGAACTATGTAAGAAATTATTTGAAAATACTTACATACAGTGGCTCCAGTTTGCTTTCCTCCTCAACAGATTCCTCTGCTTCTCACTTCTGGTGTTATTCAAGCCTCAGCTGAAACAAACCCTCTTTGACAGGGATGCTTTTCCTCAGAGCTGCTTTGTGTGTCTGCAATTCCCCAGATGAACACTCTTCCAATAATTTATATCACTCTTGGAGCTCTCTTGCTGCCCGAGCACAGGCAGCACGGCCACTCTGTCATCTGCCCCTTCCTGAGCTTCTGCAGAACGAAACAATAGATGAGAAACTGGTAACTGATAGTACCCAACTCTGCAGGGAAAAGCAACCTGAGAGCACAAGGTAACACATTAGATGGCGAGGGGACACTAGAGTGTCATCTGTCCTCCCAGGGGCATTTTGAACCCCCCAGAAAAGCCACAAAATGCTGATAATAATTAAAATGAATTTATGCCTTAGTAAAAGGAAAAATCTCAATTTCTCCTTACCAGGAGAATAGCAAAGGCTGAAATCCTCCTGCCATATACTGTGCTCCCTTCCATAAGTTACATTACACTACTGATGTCAGCACCAGCATGCTGACAATTCAGTTGCATGAGGATCAGAAGCAGTGGAACTGTTTAAATAATAAAGGAATAACAAGAAATAATTCTAGTATTCTGATGAAGGGCCATCTTTTTAACACAGCTTCCTAAAATTATTCCAGTGTATGAAGTACTTTAATTAAAATAACTTCTGTGATGAAACAAGTGAACAGATGAATTGTTACCCAAATTTTCAAGGCAAGCTCTCCATCAAGAAGAGAATTCTCCTCAAGATTCAGTTATATGATCAATAATCATTCTCACAAGCCTATTAATTTATACAGTGGTGAATTTCTATGTAAAGGTGTACACAGAAATTTTATCAGACAGCTAAGGTTAACAAAGTATTCAACTTGGATGGAGAGTTCGGATAAGAATTTAAATCTCCATTGGAAAATAATTAATGCACTAACATCTATTAATAACCACAAAATCTGCTGGAAGAGGCTTTTCTGTTACTTCTTTTTTAGAGTTCAGTAAAACTCATTTTTATAGACAGGACTAAACATTTTTAACACTTATTTTACAGCCTCCTCTGGGATGGTATATACAGCTGCCAACTCAGCACCACTTCCTGACACTTCAGAGAAAAAAGAAAGAAATGTTAAACACAGTGGCACAAGAAATGTTTAAGTGCCTTGATTGATTTTTCTGCATTGGAATCTGACTGAGATAACACTACTTTTATAAGAGGGCATTACCTTTTTTGAATTGCAATCAACAAATTGGGATATTTTCTCCCCACTCTGCTTGCAGAATACACTATATCAGGATCTCGACATCTGAAGCATTTGTATTATTGGAAAGAAATAATCACTTAAAGACAGAACGTATGTAAGGATAAAAATCCAACAATGTCATTAAACAGTGAAGAAAAGATTCCTCCCTAATAGTCCCCAAATACAGTGCTCAGATCCCAGAAGATCCCAGATGGAGCCAGCCTAGAATCACTTACTACCATGACTTCATTCACATGGCAGTGTTGGAAAGCAAGGAGACAAAATAAGTAGAGGCACAAGGGTTTAAGCATGACCTTCTATGGACTAGTCTAGCCAGTGAGGGGCTGTTCTCAGCCCCTGGATAGGTAATAAGCTGAAGGAAAGGAGAAGAAAGGAATCTAGTGGAAAATCTATTGTACCCCGTTTTTTGAATGGAAGATCTTCCAGTGCACTCTAAAGAAAACCTGTTTTGCTGTAAATCTTTTTCGCTTCATGCAAAGAACTGACAGAAGACAAACCATTTCACAACTTGGGTAAAGAAAAGCCTCCCACAATCGAGCTTTTTACAACTATTAATAGAACAGATCTTGGCCTGCTGGAGATGCAGCACATGGAGCTGGAAGAAGCAGAGGAATGTAGTATGTCTTCTATTTCAGGTGGAAACCAAAAAGCAAAGAGGATACTGAAGTAGTTACTACTTGGAGACCCTTTTAGAATAGAGAGTGAGGCAAAGTTTTAAAGCACACAGAAGATTGTAGTTCTTGGTCACTAGAGCTCACAGGAATTACAGTAGGATGGGCAATAAATGAAGCTTTCAGAGTCCCAGTTAAAGCTCTTTGCAACAACACACTCTTCTTGTTAGAAAATCTCCAAACTGTTCTCATCACCAAAGGCAAGCCATACTGATGTCATCGTATAGTGGGACAGTCAGTAAGTATTTTTACACTTAGACAGAACTAAATTATTCATTTAGAATTCACAGAGTCCTTGAGACCTTCAGCCAAAGTTGAAAAATGTTACATTCTGATTCATTTTAGCAATAGCCCACAGATAAAGTGAATGGCAGCTCTGACTTTCAGGAGTGGTTCAGTCAGTTAAGGCTTCTAAATCACTTCAGGTGCATCTGAAATTTGTGTGTGAGATGAAGCGAATTTAAGGAAAAAAATGTATATCCAAGCTTTTCTTAAACAAGCACCAATAAAGTATCCGGGCTAGAAAATAACTAGCAGAGATGTGACTATTACTTGTTGAAAAATTAGCAGGGACAGCTATGGCAGGATTTCCTATGACTTTATGCATTCGTCAGAAGCAAAAGAATGAGGCTATTTTTAAAGCAGCTGCTGTTTATAATGTTCCCCTTCAGATTTCCACTTGTAAGTCTCAGCCCAAACTGCAGCAGGGACCCTCTGCTGACACGAGAAAATGCTTGAGTCAGTATTTTCCTTCCCAATCTTTCAGCTGACCTAAGCAGCTCCCAGCCCTTTCCAGGCTCAGATGACTCAGCACTACAGTTAGATAACATTTTTTTCATTCTTTCCTGAAGTTCAAGTAACACACAAACACTCTTTCACTCCTTTCAAGCTCAAACCTCAGCAGACATCTTTCAGCTCCCTGGTTGTCTGAAGCACCAACAATTCAGCTTTGCTAAGACTCAGACGAGAATGAGTCAGAGATTGACATGCAAAGAAAACAATGTCCTGCTGTGTCTGTCATTATACAGGAAGACAGAAATTTCAGGATTCTATGCCTTTGACATCCAACTGTATTCCTAACCAAAGTTGAGTTTTCCCTTTTCTGACCCCTCCTGGAAGTCTACCAGCTGCAGCAGACAATCCAGAACTGCTTCACTGGGTACCAGACCAGACTCTTTTACTGGTTTTATTAACGTTGGAAGCACAGTTTCGAAGGGCTTATTCAAAACCTCATTTTCTCAAAAAATAGTTATCAGAGTTAGGGAGACACTAAACCTACTGAGGGCAACCCAAAATGGACATTCTCCATTTTCTGAGTTGTTGGACATATCCAAAAGAAGAAAAAAAGTTCTGCCACGGTTTTGGCAGGTGTCCAATATATTGGACCAGAATAATACCCACAGAGATTCTTTCCCAGATTCAAAAGGGAATTACTGACATGTGTATGAAACTCATTTATATAATCCTTTTCAGTAGTTCCACATAAACCTAGTCTTTGCAAAGGTGAATGTCATCCACTTAATACCTGCAGCACTGCCTTATTCAGGAGTGTGTTTCCAACGTTATGACATCCCAAATCAATCCAGGTGGGATATTTTCCCTGTCAATAACAGCAATAATGGCTTTTGTTTGGAATATCTGATCTTTCCATTTCGTGAACAGCACCCTTCTACTTCACAGATGGGGAAATCAAGTCACAAGAAAGGTACTGGCTAAGTGAAAGCACCGTGTACTCAAGGCTTAAGGCTGGATTAGAACCTGAATATTTGCAGTTACCACCCAGCTCCTGAGTAACCAGCCTGCCCAGAGAGCTGACAGCACTCCACAGCCCCACACCAGTCACAGCTTCATCTCCAGTGGAGAAGTTCAAACCCCAGCAGCACCAGCTGTGTGTTCCTTCTGCAGGCACTTACTGACTGCAGGGGCTTCTGATCAGGGCTGGCTATTTTTGGCTGGTATTCACAGCTCCAATTGAGCAGATCCTGGCGAGTACACCTGGCAACACTGGCTCAGAACAAGGCTGACACAGACACACAACACAAACAGGAAGGAATGGAGAGAGAGCCTGGGTGTTATTGATATAAGATTGTATTTTTACTAGGCTAATAAATACGGTGTCTGCTCATTCCTGTAGGTGTGTGGAAATCTCATTTCACAATGTCACATTCCTGAAGAGCACAGCTGGCATAAGGCAGATAATGTACTTTAAATACAACACATATTACCTTGTCATTTTATAAATTAGACTGCAGCAGACTTAAGATAGGGAAAAGTAATCCCATGGAAAGCTGCTATCTTCACTTCTGTTGCTGCTTTAGCCACCATCATTCCTATCAAACAGCCTAACTGCTTTGTTTTTGTGGGCTCTTTGGGAATAACATTATTATGAGTTTGGAAAAAATAACAACATTGACTATGCTGACTTTTGATCAATCACCACCTAGCCAGGAACGTCAGACCTATTAAGTGTCCCTTCTTTGCCAAAAATTAACGAACCAAAAATAAGTACCAGAGGTTGGAACCAGCTCTGTCTCAGTTGTATTCAATGCCACAGCTACACTGGAAAATGAGGAAAGGGAAAAAAGGAGTGAAAGAAGAAAGCATAAGTTAGTAATCATTGCAGCATGACTTTTTTTTTTCTTCATTATTAAGTATGAGAAACTACTAGAGCTCATGGTGGTCAAAGTGAAGACAGGTCATTTTAGATTTTATCAATCAAAGTTACAAAGAGATTCAAAATAAGGAATGAACAATAAATACTCTTCTTGCCCAACAGTTCATATGTACATGGAGTTGAACAGAAAAGAGAATCAGCCAAATGAATCAGCTTTCAATAAAAGGGTGTTCCAACCCCAAACTTCTGAAACAGCATAAGTTAATTCCTAGTTTTCCTTCAAGCCTTTCATTTTGTAGATCTTGGTGAATTTTCATGAGACTGTCCCAAAGCCTTTGTTAAACTACTTCATTCTGAAAATCTATTAAACAGGCTTTTTGTTTTTCGTATTAAGTTTAAAACAAACATTCTAATGTCTAAATATACAACGAAGAATCTTTAAAGTAACCCAAAACAGCATGGCTTTTTTAATTGTGCAGATCTTATCAAATTTCAGTAGGAACATACTTTTCAGCAGCAACAATTTTTCTTTTATTTAGTGTTATTGCAGCCTCTTCTTTTATTTCCCAAGATCTTTTGTCAACAATAAACTTGTTTTCCTTTTATAAAATGGTCAGATTCTCTCAAGACAATTAAAAGGAACCACGCTGATTGAAGTAACATTGCCATTATCCTGCCAATGAGCCCTTGTAATGCTGAGGTTATGGTAGGAGCAAAACAACTTCAGTACAAGCAATGACAGCTGGTCCCACAACTTTTGAATGTGCCATGTCAGAATAAAATTGCAAGAGGAAATTATTGCATCTATTTGGATTATATTCTTGAATCATTTGAAGGTTAACACTTTCAAAATAAATACAAGGTCAAAAGCAGGTTTGCATTTCTCAGGTAAAAGGCTCAGACCATGATCTCAGCCAGAATGGCTTAGGGTTCAATCAAAGGCTCAAAACATAAATTTTCAAAAGAAAAAAAATCATTTCGGGTTATCTCATGATTTTTTAGGAAGAAATTAAATCTGAAAAATTTGGAATTTGGAAAGGGTTAAGGGAGATGCATGCACCCTCCTCTTGGGATTGACTTTTTCCATGTGGCAAATAAATAGTGATTTAGCATAAACACGTAAGAAGGGGGAGGAAGGGACTGCAAATAGAGACATGCAGCCATTGTCAAAGATTTCCTTTGCTAACTGTTACTTTGCAGGTTTAGCAGCCAACATGACATGGAAAATTTTGGAAAGGAAGGAAGGAAATTATCCCATTCAGTTTCTGCCATTGCTTTTATCTTGATTCCCTGGGGCTTTATGGGGGCAAATTGTAGTCTGGGCAAGAAGAGCAGGAGGCTATGGAGACTCTCTGACTTCAGGCAGTGAAACTGAGAAAGATATTTTTAGAGAATTTACTAAATACTGTGATCAGTGGTAGTTTATAGCTCAGGTATCACCCTCTGGGTCCCTGCCCAGTGTTGCTTTGCTTTCACTCTTACTTATAAACACACCTACATCCAGATAAAAGCTTCTTTGTAAATTTTATTTATTTGGAGGTTTCTACATATGATGGAAAAGCTTTAAATGGTAGATGCAGAACTAGCTTTGGATCTAGACAAATTTTGCACTCACCAAAACAAATTTGAGCCAAATTTAGAAGTAGTGCCATATGACATGCTCTTAGGGAGTGAGAGGCTGGCTGTAGGCCCAGATCTGACAAAGATCTTTTGCACATTTTTATCTTTATACTCTGTGAATAGTCCCACTGATCATTCTGTCAACCTGAAGTACTAAAACATCATCAGGCTGGCCTTTAAGTTTTAAAAGATTGATCTTTAAATCAAAGAACTTTTTAAAAAGATATTTTTTAATTTGCTTTCTCTTTACAGAGCCTTAAGGAAACATCTGTCTCATGTTTTCCAGTCTTTTTCTTTGCAATGACAGAAAGTCTTTTTTCTCCAAAATGAATCTGGAGGTTCTCATGTAGACTTACGACTTTCAGAAACAAGATTTTAGGCAGATACCATTGTAAGATTCTTGGTAGGAGCTGAGAGAGTTGGCAACTCAGACAACACAGCACTGAGTCATAGAAGCACTTGTTTAGAGCTTGCAGAAAGCCTTGGTTCATCATTTCTTTGGGGCAAGAGTCTTAATTGTGTTGTGGCCAAGTGATGCACAAGCAGTTATGTGTAAGTGTGTGTAGCTTCACTTTCCTGATGCTCTAAGTATCTGCTTTAATTGTTTTCCTTGCACCAGTTTCAGTCCCTCATGCATCTGCTCCAAGGAAAGTACCAGTGAATTACAGACATTTATGGGCCAGTGACTGATGTTTTATGCTGTGGAAATCATGGGGGGAAGAGAGTATGTAGATGGCAAAGAGTTTGATTTTTCCTCCAGGGCAGGTGTCTTTTGGAGAAAGCCAACATACCCACAGCAGCAAGAAAAAAAAAGAGCTCTGAAAAATACTACAGAAATTCTCCAGATAACAGCCAGGTAATTAAATGTTGTGTAAATGAAGACAACAAAATTAGCACTTATCTGGAAACAACAGGGAAGAAAGCATTCAAAGGTATTATTGATGTATTTTAATTAAAAATTAAAGCAGCTTAGGGGCTGACCTAAGGTGTTGGCAGTGAAATCAAACCAAATCCAAGAATGTTTGTTTTGCATACAGCACTCAGCAGTCCCAGCTGCCATCAGCCAATACTGCTACAAGGTTCTACAAAGAGTGCAATTATCCAGCCTCTGTCCCAAACATCACAGAGAGCGAGTTTTACACATGGAGAAAAGTAGCACAGAAGAGGTGAATTTTTCCTCTGTGAAACAAAAAATATTTATGGGGGGAGCTGAGTACAGATCTCATATCTGAAGGGAATATTATGCCTACAAAGGCATTCTTCCTTGTCAGTTTTGTGACAATCCACACTGTTACTTTGATTGTGTAACGGAATATTTTTATTGCAATTTAACTAAAGAGGCCAGTTAAATATATATTTAGTTTGAGTTACATAAATTAGTATTCCTGCCTGGGCTATTAAAATCTATTTTCAAAGCAAGCAAGTGGACAAAGGGAAATGAAACCAGCATTGCTTGACCTGCAGGACACAGATAAACAGTGAAGCAGAACTCAGCCAAAAATCCCCATGTCTATGGTCAGGGCTAGCAGATAAAGTTAATGAACTGTCAAAAACATACTGTGGCAGTATCCATGGCTTTTCACACTGAAGAAAATGTGTTTTCCCTTGCAAAATACTATCTTTAGCCAACCCTTCTCTAAGCTTAATTATTTACAGATTGTAATTACTGATTTTCCCATACTGATCCTTGCTTAAATACATCTTTTGGTGGAGACTGGGGGCGAAGGTGCTGCAGCATCTTTAGGTGCTTTGTGTTGGTACAGCCCTGGCTTTGCTTAGGACTGGAAAGGCCTTGGTATAAAAGTGATTCTGCATAATTTTTCTCCCAAAGATCCCGATTTTTTAAAACTTTTACAGGAAAAGGTAACTCCTCCAAAATTCCTTGTGAAGTTTTCTTGTATCTAAACTATTCCAGAAAAAACTTAGAGAATGAAAAATATCTGTGGGCTTCAAGGCTTGCTCCAGATCCCACCAAATGAAAAGACTTCCTTCAGCTTTAGAACACTGTATTGGATTACTGAAAGCATCATAAATGACCTAAGAAATTTTTGGGAAAGGCACCCGCTTGTTAGGCAATTGGCATAGGATTCAAAATTCCAAAAATGTGACCCAGTAGATTTTTGGCTTCATCAGGTTGCTTGTGAGAGGCTCATCCCAAGTTCTTTACAATCATTGAAGAGAAAGCTTAAACTATGTTTTGAAATGCAAGGCAGTGTAGTCTGCTCTGTGTAGACAGAGGAGTAATAAATGGTTTCTGGGACAGCATATTTAGTTTAATTGCTACTTCACTCAGCAAAACCCTGATAAAATCCATAATAAGCAAAGCAACACTCCATAAGCTTCTTAATGCTTGCAATATAGAAGGATTCCCATCTGTCTTGCTGGCATTATTTATAACAAACCTTCTACTACATATAGATTAGGGCTTGATTTCAGCAGTTTATGGCCAAGTCTGACTTAACAATGCCCCACATTGTAGTCACTTTATGAAAACAATTGCAATGTGATCCTATTGTAATTTTATATACTAATATTCTTGAGGAATAGTTTTCTATTATTACAGTGATGGTGGCAATTGATTCTCAGTCGTTCAGTAACCTGGCAAGTAAATACTTATTGCATGTACACATCTGCACACTTTTGATTGGGGGCTGGCTTCCTGCCACATGAACACACTGAGGACCGTGGTAAAAGGGACACAATTTACTCCAATAATGGAATCTTGTCAAATACTGCAAAAAACCCTCTGCAAGTTTTTTTCCTCTAAAGAACGGTGATTTTCCTTAAGATCTACCTTACATACAATCACCAAAACAAATAATTTCTTAGGCTGCAATATCTAGAAGGACCAAGAGCATAGTGAATGTTTTCTGATGTAAAGTATTTAAGAAGTTTGAATTTTTTTTTTGACTTGCCCTACTTAGATATCACAAATTATGGAATTTACTATTAAGCAGAATTTTCGTATCTATCTTTGACTTTGGAGAAAGCACTTAATACAGAATATTTGATACTTACAGTTAATGTATTAACATTTTTCTCATCCAAAATTGAGTCTGAGCAGGAAAATAATCAGAAAAATAAGCATTTTCCAGAGAAGATGAAAGTTATTTTGTTTTCTGTTTGAATTTACCCTGAGATTTTGCAATCCTTTTATAAAACTAACATACTGTAGAGGAGGACTGATATTTTTAATTTAAACTTCATTTCCTTATAAACCACTTTGATAGTTACCATGAAGTCTGAACAGCATTTCTTCAGATGTTGTTTTCACATATTTGATGGCTTCTCTGGGTAAAAATAATAGTAAATAATTTGATGTTTATTTTTAATATGAAAATTCAGCAAAAATTTGTATGACTTAATAGACAATCTCAGCAGTATTACCATGCTGCCCCCTGGAGTACATTGACAAAGCATTGCATGGGAAAAGTTTTGTAGTTATCTGCTGTTCCTCTTTGCATCCAAGAAAATTATCCCTGCAAAAAGGAAAGCCTTGGCTAAAACCTTTGAGAAGCAGGATGAATATGTAATGTTTCACTTCCCTTAGCCCAGAGTTTTTTGGGCATGCGTCACATTTTCACCAGATATGTAAGACTATGTAGGGTTTCATCCCTGGCTAGACCCCAAAGTGTTTGATTAAAATACAAGTGATTATTGCAGCATTGTTGAAATTCTTCAGGGTCGACTTTAATTTTTGGTTTAGAATAACCTGAATTTTGTCATCCAGAGTGAAAGACCAGTGTCAGACTGTCACACTGAATCCAACTCCTGTGGCTGCTGTGTAACCTGCCTCAGAAATCCTGGGACTCTCCAAGGAGAAAGTGGTAGGTGTCAAAGACAACAATAAAACACATCATTTTCCTCACAATCTCAAAAAACCCTGAGACATTTGGAAGACATATGCATATGTTGTTTCCTAAACTAATTCATCTTTCTCCAAGATGTGTCTTGTGGAAAAATTGGAAATCCCCCTTCACTCCTCCCTCTTCCTTCTCCCTTCAACAAACTGCTTTAAATCCTTGTAAGAATGAAAACAAAGGTCAGGAATTTATGTTATTGCTAAGTGCTGGAAAAATATCCAAACAAAACAACAACCAAAAAAAGTGAAACTTTGAATTACTTTCACATCTTTTGAGGAGTCTTATACTTAACATAGATATTTAGCATAAAGATTGCCAGTTGCACTTTGTATATAGGAAATGGGACTAAAAGACAGCACGGGTTCACAAGCAAAAAGTACAACAAATATCTCCTTTATTCTGTTTTTCCAATGCAAAGATATACATAATGTATCTAATTATGTTTATTTCTGGGTCCTTTCTTTGCTTCCACAATAGAAAACAATGCACAAATTAAAAGGAAAGGTTGTTATCTTCAAAAATGGTTTTAGGGAGTTTACAACACATGGGAGCAACTAATTACACTGTTACAAGTTGTTAAATATTTTAAGCACTTTTCCATTGGCAGTTAACAGGAATTAGGAACCTTATTTTCTTAAGTCCCATTTTAGTGGAACGAGGTGCCTTTCCTTAGGCGCTAAAGACTTCTGAAAATCTATTTTTCTCAAGTCCACAGTTCCAGGTCAGGCAAAAAGATGACTTAAGGTAAGTGAGAGGAATTACAGATCAGATACACACTGACAAGTCATAAAAAATTAAGATCACTGACAGAGGGCTGCAACAGTCACTATGGTGAGAACATTAAACTGCAGTTCACTATAGAGGGAAAGGGGCATTCCCAGACTCTGAGGATCTTGAATTTGAATTCTCACTGGAGGTGTGCGGGGACAGAAGTATGACTAGATACACAGTTGGGTTTTTCAAAGGATATCATAACCTCTTGCAAACATTAAATTTGACCATTAATTACTTCACAGTCATATAGCATAAGCAGCAGTGTAACTACAGGCGGCTTAAATATAAAATCAAAAGTGTCCTGAACACTGCAGCTGTTCAGTTTTGGATTGGATCTTCACTGTCCCAATTTTACTTGCATAGCAGTTCTCTGGGAGATGAGTGATGATCAGGCTTTTGGTGATTGAAGGCTGATGGAAAAAGAAGGGAAGCCAGCCCAGGTCTCCTGCTGTTTAAATCCTAAATTTGACAGTACCACCTCCTTTAATCTGGAGTTTGTACTAGCAAAAACTCACTCTGACTTTTTGGAAGGCTTAAGGTTCTAACTCCCCCTGGTAATTTTAGAAATACTACCTTCCATTAATAATCTCTAATGAAGGCAGGTTTAATATTACTAAATAATTGTTTGGGGAATATATTCCCCATACAAGTAAGGACTTTTTCGTGTGCATATGACCTGCATAGTGAAAAAACCCACATTATTGGTATGTTCAAACTTTTTTTTGGTGAAAAGATGGCATCAGCAAATGAATCCACAATATCCTGGGAAATACTTTTAAAGAGGATCCAAAAGCATATCAGAGCACAAAAGTAGCTTTACTAACAGCTTCTACTAAGATTAAATATATATAAATATATGTATATATCTTCTAAGACAAAATACACAGCTTCATATAATCTGCTAAAGAGAAAAGTAAATATTTTGCAACCACAAATGAAGTCAAAGCATAACATTGTGGTGAGACTTAAGAGGAGTTAACAGACCAAAATGTCTCATTATTTCACAAATTATAGCAGCATGAAAAAATACTCCTTTAGTTTCAGGATACTTAGCTCTGTTTCATGAAATGAAAATATGTGGTTAAAACAAAGCAGCGTTTCAAGCCCAGCTCTGGGCTCTGGCTGAGCTCGGTGTGGTCGGAGGGTCGGCTGCCACGTGAGTGGCACCAAGTCCACACCTCAGGGATGAGAAATGCATTTCTTTCCCACTCACTGGCACCCAGACAGAGCTGCCAGCACAACGTGAGCTTTTGCCCAAGTGGAGGAGCAGGACTTTCTCAGGTGAGGTGACACAGTTAAAGGCTTTAGGTTCCTTTTCGAAGGCTATGGATTAAAACATTAAGGGCAAAAATGCATTTGGTGGCCTTGACTTGGTTTGTAGGGGATGCCAGGAGCCAAGTTCTGCCCTCAGTTACACCCTGTAGCTCCCCTGAAGTCCTTAGTGGTGCCAAGTGTAACTGAGGGAAGAATTCAGCTGTTCAAATACGTCCATGGTCACCAGGCCAACTGGCAGCAATTGCAAGGGAATAATAGGAGTGTTGAGGGCAAGAACTGAGGAGCCTTCGCAGGGCGGTCTGGAGATCTGCACACTGCTTGTCTACAGACTGTCTGGCCTCCTGAAGTCAAAGCTATTAGTTTTTCCTACTTGCTCAAATGTACTGCAGACAGAAAGAGCCTTTCACCGGTGAACACTGATAAATGCCCACCAGCCGGGGCTCCTGCACCTCTCAGAGCATTGTAGCAGCAACCTTTTGTTTGTGCCAGACCTAATCTGGAAGTTTCATGGGGCAGAGAGCAGGTTTGAATACATTTTAAATTTCTAACCAAGTAAATCATTATTGTTATTAATGAAGTAGAGCTGAGTAGCTTCCAGGCTACTTACAACACAGAGAAACTCATCTTCTTGCAGCCCAACTTAGTTAGTTAGTGCTTCAAACACTGAATCAGGGAATAGGCTTTCTGGCTCATACAGCAAGTCCCATCTGAAGGAGCCAGAGATTTTTTTTTTCATTCACAGATGAGGAATCCAGATCTGAAAGTATCTGTCTGTTCTCATATTGGAAGACAGGAATTGAAACTCTGGTATCCTTAGTTGTATTGCCCTTGTATGTCAGTGCTTAAACCCCTGCCCAGCTCATACTACATGAGCTGTGTGTAGCCTTGGAGATGTCCTACAGCTGTAAACTTCCAGTGTAGAAGACTTCTTGACACTGAATAACCTTGATATCCTGGTATTAAAACAGAAACAAAACAAGCTTTTTATGGGGCAAGTAGATTCTTTGACCTCCTGCTCATATAGCTGTACATTATTGGAGAAGAGTAAACGTCTCCAGAACAGATTAAAATCCCCCTCCGAGCTATTTCTGTTCAGTTTCATAGGCAGAAACAATAAAAATGTAATGAAAAATCAGTCAGACTGTTTTGATTGACAGTCATTTTGTTTTGAAAAGCTCTTTAGACAGGCTAATTATCAAAAAGAATTGGATGGAATATCTAACTTGGAACAGGTTAGAATTAATTAATCAGACTTTCAGTTGAAACAAGTCTGTCTTGATCCATTTAAAATCGTAGCAGTGTTCTGATTTGTACCAGTTCACTTTTTCCTATCCCTTGCATCACACACACTGTCACTTGAAAAGGTTTTAAATACAGTAAAATTAACAGGCTAATACAGGAATAAACACACAGTGAGGCACTTGTGTTTTGTTAGTTGTATAACTAAGAAATCCATGACCACAGCAATAATTTGTTTAATGTTAAGCATGTAGATCCTTCCATTTCCCCTGAGGTGAATTCAGATTAACTGTTCCCTGCAAGAAGAGATTTATTCCACCTCCAGCAGTCCATTGTAACATCTGTAGCTCCTGACCAAAGGGACACTTCACATGCAAGATACAAATGCACACTTCTAGTAATTTCTGAAAGAAAATACACAAGCATTTTTCTACAAGGAACTATATACTTCAGTATTTAGAATTTGAAGCAACAAATTATTCAATATTTCAAATCTGCAGGGAATGTTAAGTAGGAATAATGTCAAGGATCAGTCCAATCAATTAACAAATAGATTTTGCTTATCTAAAGCACTTTCTTTCCAATGATACAGAACTACAAATGCCATGTCTCAAACTTGGCCCCAGTGTTTTCAGGCAGCTGTTGGGCAGCATGTTGAAAGACAACACCCAAAGGTGGGAGGGCAGACACAAGGTACTCAGCTGTAAAATGAGCCCATTCTAATTATGTTAAAAGATTCTGTGTCTTCAAATGGGTGAATGCCATTTATTGAATCACTCCTCATTAAAGAAACTGCTTTCTAATTATATTTTCTCTAGAGAGAGATCCATCATAGAAAAAGAAAATTATCTTTCAATAAAAAGGATGGAAATTAAAACTGCCTTTACCATTCCTTTTCTTTTTTTTCCCCACAAGAAGAGGGCATTGAAGGAAAACACCTTATTTAAAAGAAAGGAAACAGTTCATTCCTTCCTCATTGTCCTGTTAAAAATGGAGTAGGGCAGTCAAAATGAGAATTGCCATTTTTCAGAGCTGTGTTTAAGCATGATACTGTCCACATTACAGCATGAGGTGGACCAGCTCAGGGGGCTACATTGTCAGAATTACATGGGAGTCAGAGCAGATAGTGATGATTTACACCAGGATTGACTTGAAGACTGTGATGTTGGGGGTTTGTTTTGTTTTTATTGTTTTGATGTGTGGGGATTCAGGATTCTATTTTAGGATCTCAGTGCTGAACACACCAGTTTCATAACTCTGCATCTGTTACTGCACAGTGGCTGGGGGTCAATAGGAATTATTAAAAATGGCAAGGAATGGAGAGAGGGAGGGAGAATTCATTTTTTTCTGTGTTGGTTTTTTTTTGGTGCTGCCACAGAGAAATGAAATAACATAAAGTCGTTCATAAAGGTGAGGAGGTTGTGTGAAAGGAAAATTCATAGCAAAAACCCCTAAACAAAACTCTGTAGCCAGCACAGACAACTGAACAGCTTTCCTGTGACCACAGAGCATGTCTGAATTTCATCCTCACTTTGTAGAGTTGGCTGAGAAACAACTTGAAAGTGAATACTCCCACACTCCCACTGTAACAGAAGCTTCATCCATCTGATCTGTGCACAGAAAACACTTTGCCCACAGCTCTTATGCCTCCAGACAACCTTTAGAAGCCTCTGAATTCATAAAATGGACATGGGACACTGTGACACTGGAGATATAAAGCATGTTTGGGATATATCTCAGTTCACCTCCAACAATCTTCCCAGGGAGGAGAATATCAGAGGTCCAGAGGAGAGCCAGCATGATTTGAAGAACAGTTTGGAAGATGGGAAAGGCTGTAATCTGTCAATATAGCTGTCTAAGCACACGTCCTGAGGTGTTAAAGGTGTGTTATTGTATCTTTTTTTAAAAAAATCTGAATTTTAAATAACTTAATCATCATAAAATGTCTTAGAATCTCACAAATACAGACATTCTTAGATTGATGTGGTTTAAAAGGTTAATTTAAAAGGGATTTTCAATCAATGAAACCATGAACATGGCCTATTTTAATCAAACAAGGAAGCTGTTATTTTCCTTAGAGTCACTAATGAGAAATCTAGAAGAATAAAAAACTCCAGAGAAGGAAAACTTGTCTTATAATCATGCTGAATATATTAGAACTGCTACCAGTATAGAAGACAGCACTGGTCCAATCCAGGAATGGTAATCACTGCTGGGAAAAGGCCAGTTCTGCAAGCACAATCAAACAGAAGCAACAATCAGTTCTCATGCAAAGTGTCCTTCCTGGCAGATACAGGTCAGGAAATATTTTAAATATGCACATAAGTGTTCTCATCTGGTTGGAGAGACATTAATTCCACCAGAGATAATAAATACACTCTGTGATGTGGAGGATTCACTTTAAAGTACACCATTTATTCCAGTACTTTTAGTTGATTAGCAGGGAAAATAAAAGACACTTTTGACAAATGTTAGTAATCTTCTGATTGTTGAATTTACTTACAGTGATGGTGAGTTTACTGAGTTGCTGCTGGAATTTTTCTACAAAGGACACCTTGATGTGCCTCATTCATGTTGAACATCTGAAATGAATAACAAGGAATGGATGGAATTTTCAAGAGAAAAAGAAAATAATAAAACACCCACCATAAAAATTAATTCTCTATAAATAATCTCAATCAGGAAAACCTTTACCCCTGAGACAACCCAAGGCTGCCTTTTTAGTAGCTCTTTCCTTTGAGACAAGAGCAAACTTTCCCATGCCACAGAACATTCCCATCTATCTTTTTGATAGAATCTGAAGGAAAGTCATCCTACCATCAGAATGTGCCCCATTTTTTCAGGCTCAGACAGAGACAGATTTGCATATTTGGTTGGTAAGACTTACTGAGCTTAGAATCAACAATCGTGATCTTTCTGGCTGGTTTTTGCACTTTAGATTGGCGATTTAATTTTTGTCCTTGATTAAATGTTTTCTCAAGCTTAATTCAATTCTGTGCTTCTTGTGGATCAGATTCTCTAGTTACCATTATGTTGCCTTATTTATATGACATCAGTTGCTTTGTAGAAGAAATATGTTGGTCTTTGCCAAGAGAATGTAGAAAAAAGTACCATGGATTTAGTATAGTAATGCTGTTTATTCAGGAATTGAGTATTTGTTTTCTATTTCTTTGATGGAATGGCTTTTCCTTTAATCTTGTGAAGTAGTCTGGCTCAGTCTCTTCTAGAAGTTGATTTTAACTGAGTCTGATTTATGAACAGACCATTTCCTACAGGCTTCAGCAGCCTCTCTTCTTGTATCATACCTGTCTTTAGGGTCACAGAACAAAACCAGCTCCAGATCCATCATTAACAGCTTCTAGGATTTCTACTTCTCTTGCTCAGTTTCTAATTCCCTTGCTGTGGTTGCAACAATAGGAAAACGTTTGACTTGAAAGCAATATTCTTGTACTAATACATATCAAACCTGTTGTGATGGCAGCTTAGAGAAAGCAAATAGTTTTTCTTCAGTAGGAAATAACATTTGCTATTGCTTTGGCCTTATGTACATTGCAAAGAAAATAACCAGCTAATGGGCAGGTTTTTAGGTGCTTTTTTCACTCTTGGGTAGCCTGAATTGTTTGCCAAACCAGGAGATTTGTGTGCCTGGTTTGAGTTACTGACTGCCTGGGTTTGCACTGCACCAGGAATTCCAGTAATAAAAAGCTCGTTCCAAGCCAACATTATTGGTCATCCCTCTTGGGCAGATGCTGGGAGATGGGAACTGACTCTGGTAGTAGAAAGTGGAAAGTGTTGTATCAGAAGATCCCAAAGAATGGCTTGAATAAACATGGAGATGGGAGAGGGACCAGAAAGGGGAGGAAGAGACCAGGCTTGCAGGCCTTGGCTGGAGAAGGTCATTTATAGACACACCCTGGTCCATCCTGTGGTGGTATCACACAGGTCAGGCTCGGCTCCTGCAAGCACTGCAGCAGGGAGGACTTGCAGGCTGAACAGTGAATCCAAGACAGGATTGATTGTTCTTACACACAACAGTGCAGAATGACAACATTCCACTGGTTTTGTTGTTTTATAAAGGTCATAAAATGTTAGCCCAACGCAGGGCAAAAGGAAATGAAGATCTGATCTGTAATCTGCTTCTTATAACACCAGAGGGCTGTTGCAGATCTCACCAGCACTCCTGTTTGGTATTTTTATTAAATTCAAGAAACAAATGTTACAAATTTGACTTGGATTTTACTGTTTTTAACATTCCATTTGCCATAGGATGAAGTTGGACTGAAGTTTATTTCACTAGATGTTATTGTTAGGGTAAAAAGTTAGTAAAAGGACGACTTGCCAAGATTTCAGTGGATAATGAATGAAGCTCATGCTTATTGCTTACATTCATATATATTCCATATAGTACTACATATATCCATATCTATATTAAATCTATTATATTCCACCTTGTTGTGGAATATAGTATATTCCCAGTATATATACTGTCCAAACCCAGTGAATAATTATCCTAGCCTTTCCAGTTCCTGAGCAGCACCTCTACTCAGAGAAATAACAATGAGTTTAAAATGAAGCAAATGCAAAAAAGACTTTTTCACGAGTCTTTTCCTGTAAATATTTTAACTCTGCACCATTCCTGCTGGTTACAAGCCATACTTGAAAATATTTTAACACATTTTGAAGTACTGGCCCAAAATTCAAACCAAGAGTTTAATGGACTCTGGTAAGTTTTGGATCAAGTTTTGGACTATTTTGGGATGAATATATTTTTTTTAATTTCAACTTTCCTCCTACTGCACCAGTAACAATTACAGTCATTAATAAACATGAGATACTCAGTGCTGACAGCCAAAGTTATTTTAGTCACATACTACCTAACAGTACTCAGAGTTTGTACAGTTAAAATATGTTTTTTCTTTGGCAGCTGTTTTTTTGTGGTTCAGCATCATTTCCCTCCAAGTGTTTTATCAGCATCCAGAAGTTGGTCTCATAAACCAAAACTTTAATTATAATTCTTTTCATTATGAGTCAAGGGACTAAATATTGACCAAGAAATTGCCTTATTCTCAAATGTTGACAAATTTTTCCCATATGATCTCAGGAAAACCTTGATGGGAAACCATCTGTAGGCCACCTGAGAGTTCTGGGTGTTTTGTTTAATAGTGGGAAAGACAACCCAATCCTGGCTCAGGATTATTGGCTCCTTGAGCAACTCCACTCTTCTGATGTTGCCTCTGAAGATAACAGTCTTCATTATAGCAATCTTATTTTACTTCATATAAATAACAGACAGATCACAGGGCCTGACCAAAAGTCATGTCACTCAACAAAATCCTAAGTTGGATGGATCAACGGATAGGAAATGTAATCTTTTTACCTAATTCTTCCATGTGTTGTACCAAAAGCTTGCATTTGTTGTATGGCAGGGGCTGGCTCTGCTGCACAGCACTAGATGGCAGTACCATATTGCACTTCCAGGGAAACCATCGGCTCCCTTTCATTCCTCATCTGGGCTGGGAAATGTAAACTAAGTGCAAAATAGAACCACATTTCTCCTCTGAGTTTGTTTTGGTCCACAGTCTGAAGTTGATCTAAGCTGCCCACAAACCCCATTTCTCATGCTGCACACAGCACCATCCCCTGCAAGGGCCAGCTAATTAAGCTCTTTATGTGTCTGCCAAGAAAACTGTAGATATTGTTAGTTGAGACCCCAGCAAAATCAAACAGCTTGATCCATATCACATTTAGGCAAATCTACCATCATACAATTTCCCTGAATATTAGATAAATGTGAGTAATGTCAAGGACATAGTGTACAAAAATGTAGATTTAGTTAGTCTTGCATGGAGAGTTTTCATCAGGTGTAAGTTGATGTAACTGTACAGCTGTGCTCAGAGCTGCTGGTATTTTACTCTGTGAGCAATTTCGGGATGTTGAGGTTACTTACTGTGGAATTTATTTGTTATTCTTTAAGATTTTAAGGGTAAGAATTTCTTTTAAAATTTCAGCACAAGTATATCTACTGCTACATTTACTTTTTGTCCCACTTTCCCTTTCACTACCTGATCAGGCCTTCCAGTGCCTGTAGGGAGCCTACAAGGAATATTGAGAGAGACTTTACAAGAGCATGGTGTGCCAGAGCATGGGGAATGGCTTCAAAAGCAGAGGAGTAGATTCAGGTTAGATATTAGGGGAAAAATTATTTGCTGTGAGGGTGGTTTGGCCCTGGCACATGTTCCTCAGAGAAGCTTCATCCCTGGAAGTGTCCAAGGCCAGGCTGGAGCAACGTGAGATAGTGGAAGGTGTCCCTGCCCATGGCAGGGGGGGGTGGAACTTTAAGATCCCTTCCAACCCAAACCATTTTATGATTCCATGATTCTGTGATCTTCTCTTTATCTTGCAGAAGTAGATTTATTACTATGAATAACATGCTCAAACAGGAACAAATGCCTCTTGCAAATTTGATGTACATCAGCAATATTTTCCAATGGGAAGTTTCAGTGTTCATTCCTTGAAATCATCAATTTTAGGCACAGTAATTAGACCCATATGAAAGATGGTGTAAAAAGAAGCACACAAATATTAAGTGACTCTTACAGGGACATAGTAAACTATTAATAGAATTGAGTGAATAATCCCATTCAGCCCTGCTGAATCTAAAGGCTGGATTTCTAACCCTAAATGGGATTAGCAAAGTTTTCAAGCTTTTAATCCAGATAACACTATTTTTTTAAAAGATTTATTTCTACAAACCCAGACACTTTGAAAGATTTCTGCTATTAAATGTCCACAACCTAAACAGATTTGGTTTAGGCCTTGATTTTAATAACATATTTTTAATTTTAAAACCTTAGACCACAATGCATTATATGTAAATTGAATGCACATTATAAGCTGCCTTTTTAAATGAAAGCAGAGGGCAGCCCTTGCAGATACAGTGTTGGGGATTTTGCACTTTCTTAATTTGCTTTAGAATGGGCCTCTCTGAAACTGCTTAATGTTCAGCTGTACATTATGTGATTGTAAAACAGAATGTATGGAGAAAAAAATATTTCAGGATGTTGGCTATTGTGGAACTGAAGTAAAAGTCAGACACCTCACAGCTCAGTTGTCATCCAGGGAGGTTTTCTTGCAGAAGGAACAAAATAAATGCAGAAGGTTTCCTGTCATTGTACACAATTTGTGTGAGGTATCACAGCCATAATTTTAAAATCAAGAAGCAAACACTGTTGCTAAATTTGGAGAGAGATGGCCCCAGTCTCCTTGCAATTTCCATTTTCCAGGGACCCTGTTTCATACAATTGTCACCACTTGGTGTCACCAAACGAACCCGGGAATCCTCACAGGCACTGCTTTAAATAAGTGACTAAATCACAAAATGTTTAAAAGTGCAATTTCTTCAGTATGAGAGAAGGGTTTACAGCTGTAACAGGTTGATTGGAAACGTATCTCCTGAAGAGAGTTTACTTGTAGATTCTTCTCTTTTTTTTCACTATCAGTGATTCACTTTTACTTTTTTTTGTAATCTTGTGACAAGTTTCCAAGCACTGTTCATTTAAAAGAAGACACTTAGAAGAGTGTCTATTGCAAGGACACTGGAGGGATTAAGCAAACATAAGCACTGAAGCAGAAAAGAAGCAGGTGAAATACTAGAAAATCCATATTTTGGGTTATGAGCACCAGAGAAGCTGGTGGGTAGGGTCCTTCAGGTGACTGCTGTGTCACCTCTTAAAAAAAAAAGTGTGGGACTGAGAAAATATCAACATTTATGGCTGAGAGAAGATATCTGGACATGAAGTCATAGACAGCAAGGTACAGCTCCAGATTTGGGGATCTGCAAAGGCCCAGATATAAGTCAGACACAACAGGAACAGACTGATCACACAGAACAGCTACTAGAAAAAAAATAATCAGCCAATTTTTTTCTTATTTTCCTAATGAAATACAAAGCATTTGGTGAATTTGGGGAGGAGCAGAAGGAAAATTTTACATTTATTTAGGCAGTTTTGACTAAAAATCCAAAAGATGTTGCCATCTGGAAGTTTAAAAGACAAACTGGCATTTCATCCATTGTAGTAGAGAAAAGCAGAGTCTGGGTGCCTTCTTGTTCCCATGGGACCAGGAAAAGTTCTGAAGATTAAAAAAAAATTAATTTCTTTTGTCATTCTGGAAGTGAACAGGAAATTAAAAGAGCCTGGGTACGGGAAAAGCAAAGCAAAGCTCCCACTGTCTTAGTGCTGGACTTCACCCTGTGTTTCCAGCAGGCAGTTGCAGACTGTCATTAATAAATCTAAAAACAAGGTTGGCAGCTCATCATTTTGCTGAGTTTCATTATTTGGGGAAGACTTAAAACTTCCAGTTTTCAAATCTCAGTATGTACTTGGTTTTCAAGCAGGTTTGCAGTCTTCAAGTTTAAGGAGACAGCAACCAAACTTTCAGAGATTCCTATGATCAGATGACAGAGGGATGTGTTCTCTGTGTGTGTTGGAGTAAGGAGGGAATTAATGCAATTTTGAAGGTATCATGCTGAGGTTTCTGACTCACTGAAACAGTGAAAGTGCAGGGTAAAATTTCTGCAGAATATCTGCACCAGAATTTACCTCTGTGTGTGATTCTCACACAGACCTGAGTGTGGGTCCTTCCCAGAAACTGATACTCCCAACTCAGCATCTGCCTCAGTGTTTTCTTCACTAATGGCCACCTCCTGCTTTTTTATATACAAAAGTATTAGAGATGTACTTTAGCCTCTGAATAAGCAAAATAGTTATGTTTTTTAAAGCCAAATAATTTTCTTTCAATTTTTTTGGTGCTGTTTTTCCAACTCTACATGAAACATCAGGAAAGTATCAGGAAAAAGGAAACCAAATGCTGAAGGGCTTTCTCAGATTAAAAAGAAAATACAAATACTGTGTCTACATTGCTTCTGTTTCCCAAATCGCTGCTGCTGTCCCTGCACAGCCCAGTGACAGCCTGAGCCCACTGGTGCCCTTGTTTGTTCCGCGGTACCTGCGGCTCTTTCCCAAGGCTTTGATGCCCCTTCCTGGCTCTCCTGTGTTTGGGTGCCCAGTTTCCTGTACTCCTTCCTCACACTGAGCTGTATTTACTGCCCTTTTCCAGGTGCTGCTTTGCCCTCCATCCCTCCCCACATGTGCCTTTCTGTGTGCAGGTATTTGCTCTTTCCTTCCCCTCTGCCACATTCCGGAGCCAGCGATGCTGCCGCCAGCCTGTGCCCGCTGACTCGCCAGGCTGGGGACACAAGCTCATGCTGCCAATTTAGCAACATCATCTCCTGCATCAGAACACAGTAGTTTTGTTTCTCAGCGTCCTCAAATTATCAGTATCTGCCGTCTAAAGTCCATTAAGCAACGACTCTATTTCCTGGGCAGAGGGGCTTTGCTCTCTAGGTAACTCTACTGAAGCCCAAATTAGGATAGTGCTAAATATATTTATTCCCATGCTGTGATGTTCCTTTGGTTCCCAAACTGTCTTATTCCAATACAAATTAAGCAAAATAGTATTTGAAGCAATAAGGTGACTGGACTGAGATTTCTGCCCTTACAGGGGGCGTTGAGTCCCTACTTGGCATCATCAGCAGTGGTTTGAAGAGATATTTCTGTACCTGGACTGTGGTGCCCTGTACAGGCAGAATCAATCCACGGGGAAAAGAGCAGAATTCTTCTAAAGGCTCTGCTGAGAGGGAACTAGAGCTGTGCACCAAATCCAATGCTAAAATCCTTAAACAGTGTGAGAGGGGATGAGGATCAAGTGCTGCCTGTGCGACCCAGCTGTGAAAGGAGGAGGGAGTTATTTGCTTCTGCAGGTTTAATACTTTGTCTCTATTTTGTCCACGGTATTAACTGCTTTTCAGCAGAGGAAAATGTTATTAGTACTTGAAAAATACTAAACTTTACAAAAGTAAAAATACTGGTCTCCTTATTGTTCAGTGACAGGTGGAGCATTAGCCTCATTTTCCCTGCAAACATGAAGATTTATTTTCCTCACTATTATACCTTTTTTTGCATCTTTGTCTAACTCCATTTTGGTTTTAATAATAAATAATTGAAAAGTGGGAGGAAAATGAAGTGGGAAAAGTTTAAATACTTCAGATTTGCATTTGAAATGAGCCCAATTGCTATTTTTCAGTATGTTTTAAAACCAGATGAAAAATGTGAACTAATTTCACTCCTTATTTATATACTTTACTACATGGCAGATTTCACTAGTACTTGAAAAAACAAATTCTTGTTTGAGGGACAATGGAGGTGATGTGGACAAAAGCACAACTTCGTGTGATAAACAGCACCTGTCAGGGAGGAATCCAAATTGAAAGTCTCAGTATTTGTGCTTTTAACCCACCTAAAAGCATGTGACATCAGAATAGCCTTCTAGAGCATTTGCAGTTTCCTCTGATATCCCCAGTGAACCAGAGGAGCTCTGTGAACACTTCACCACCAAAAATAGCCCTCGCTGACCCAGCTCGCTGGGGTTTCACTCATTTGATCTGAAGGTGTATGACTGGAACTGCTGTTGTGGGCAGTTCAAAGAGGAGCCTCTTTGGTTTCCCTCCTTGTTTGCTGCTGGAGGCAATGAACTTAATCCCAAGCAAAACAGTGCTGGAGTTGGAGCCTCTGTGCAAAGAAAGGCTGGAGCGACACAGATTTATTTTTTTAACTTACAAAATATAAGGAGAAAACAAGGAAATGCAAAAGTTGCTTTCTCATCTAGAGTGCTCTAAGATCTTGGAACTTCCATCAGTGCAACAGTGCTAAACCAACACAGATTTGCAGTTTGACCAGATAGAAGAAAGTCCCATTTACTGGGATTGTGTCAAACATTTTTGTTTCTTGATTAGTCGGCCCAGCAAACAAAAATATGCAATTTGCATAATTCAAAATGTCTCTGCTTAATGAAGAAAGGGATAAAGAAAAAAACAGCCTTTTTGTTTAAATGGAAATTTAGTGAAGGTTTTATTAAAAATATACTGAATATTCTTTATTACATCATTTTAAACAAAAATAATAGTTTTCAGAATGCTGCTTAATGCTGACCAACATAATTCTATATTTTGCACTGTCTTTTCAATCTTTATTCTTTTTTCTCATTTTTCTGAGTTTCAACAGCTACAAATCCCAAAAGACATAATTCTCATTCCCACATAGATACAAATCCACATAGCCTCAAGCATATTCTGTGAATGCAACCAAGAATACATGCAAGATTTTTTTAATACAATAAAATGCAAAAGCAGTAACAGGCATAAAAATAATAGATGGGCAGAAGGAGATGCTTGAGAGTGATGTTTGTGCTCGTGCTCCTGAGCAGGAAGCATGGCCAGGTTGGTAACTCACTGGGCTGTAATGTCAGAAGGTCAGATCACACATTAGGATTTGGGCTCATCCCAAATGTTGACACAATATTGGAGGGGGAAGGGAAAGGGAAAGGCATGTGACAGTAAAGGACATTGTATTCAGCAGTAAATGTCCATTGGAAATATCCATCATTGGACTGGGGAGAGTCTGCTGTGGAATCAACACAAAGATTTCTTCTTTGAATTAGGCTGGTAACAAGCAGCAGATCTGGTAAGAGGACTCTACTTACTAAAACTACACATCCTTTAATATGAATTTAATTTTAATCAAATGGGATTGAGTATGTCTGACACCTGACAAAAAGAGAATCTCACCCTGTATAAAGCTGAAATTTTGTGAGTGCCATTTGGCTCAGCATGCTGCCTTTAAAAATACTGTGCCATGATAGTTAAGGTACAACTCGAGGATCATCGTGGAATGCTTAGATATCCTAAACCTGCATTTCCTCTTCTCTTTTTATTACATCTCAAACTTGCCTGGTTGACCCTTTCTCAGCTTTTAACCTTTCAGAAAGCATCTGCAGCTGCTGGATGCAACAGGAAATGAACAGTAACAACTGGCACCAGTAACTTTTCTGTGAGTGTGCAGCACAGCCTCAGTTTGTCTGCTATTGCTGCCTTTTCCAAACATAGTCATCATATTTTCCCTCAATAATGTATTTATTATGATATTAAGCTTCATTAGCAAAGATCCAGAAAGCCTGCTTTTATTTAATTTAAATTTCCCAGATTTCTCACCAATCTCATACCAATAATTTTAGTTAAAATAATGAAGCAACGATGCAGCCTAACAACAAGCATCTTGCCAAAAATGTCTATGTACCTGTTTCTAATATAGACGTTGATTATAGGTTTTTCATACACTTGTGCATCTCAGTGTTACTCAGTTCAAGTTGGTTTGTTAAATAACAGCATTTGGAAAGAAAATAATGCTGCTTCCTCAAAAGGAATCACACTGTAATCTCCTGATTCATTAATATTACAATTCTTACAATAACTCAGTTTGGAAGGGACATACGGGATTATCTCATGATCTGGTACAACTCCCAGTCCAATTCAGCACCAAATTTTCATTATATTGGCATAAAATATGCTTAAATCTACTAATAATTAAAAAAAATAAAGAGCAAAATATTAATTTTCAGATTTTATTTTCACAACAAACTTACCAGCAAAGACATTGATGATACAGAATTACTGAAACAGAGGATGGGTTAAATACATAATTGTGACACATATTTTATGCAAGAGAATGATTTATAGTATGTGAAGCCTATAATTGCATTTGGTGATCTGGCAGGTATTTCTAGTCCTGTCTTTGCTGAGAGACCTTAAAGAGTCCTCAGAATACTTGTTTATTCTTCTACTCTAACTTGTTCCACGTGGATTTTAAAGTCATTTTTCTAAATTACTGACATGCCTGCCTGTTAGTGTAGTGAATTAATCAAGCTCATTCATGCTCTCAACTTCATAGTTCCTAGGACCACACCTTAGTGTTATCAAGGGTCAGCTTATTCCCATGTTACAAGAAAAAAATGAGTGGAGAGCAAAATACTCTTTCACACACCCACCTCACACTCTGAGACAATAGGCCCTTCTAGTGTCACAGTAATTGCCTGCTGGAGGAATGTCCCTATTGCTTGTTTTAATCTGAGCAGCTGAACAGCATCATGAGCCTTTCACAGGGTAAATGGGTTGGCCAAGCAGTTCTGGCTTCTTGTGGGATCCACTCAAATGTACAAATCAATTATATGACTTCCATGCTGAGAAAACACATTAACTTTAAAATGCACAGCAGCAGCCTGGTCTCAATAAAAATATTTAAAACCCACTCTTAGACTGTAACTCCAAGTTGCAGTTGAATATGAAAGATCCATTTCCAGCCAATTACACACAATGTCTATCATGCTTTGGAAGATGTATATGCAGTAGGAATATTAAAAGCCAAGCCCCCCGCAGCTCTAGGTGAACCAGGGAGACTTAAGACCTTTCAAGATATGCTCAGGCAGAAATGCAATGAGCCTTGTGACTTCACAGCAGGCATCTGCTGAAAGCATGTACAGCACATAGGGAACCCTTGGCCTTATGATTGCAGCAACAATCCTAAACTTGTTCCAGGAAAAACACGATCTATTAAAATGATTAATTCTCAGGAATTTGTTCCATAGGTGAAATACAGTAAGACAGTTAAGCTTGAGGCAAAAACTGACTCTTCCAGTGTCACAAAGTCCATCAGAGAATCTCTTCTGCCTCCAGAGATGAAATAGGCCTTAGAAAAATCTAAAACTTTGCATGAAATCCAGTGAGGACAGTTAAAAGCAAACTCACTTTACTTACTGTGAAACGTTCCTGTCTCACAGCAGGACTTCAGGATTCATTTATAATTCAGATTCCAGATGAGAATAATTGTTTATGGTCAAGTTCTTAAAAGTACAGGGAATATTAAATTGCAGGATGACATTCTCTTTATGTGTGCATATGTAATCCTAATTAATATGGTGACTGGCAGATGCAGAAAAGAATTAGAATGATGCTTAAACACCAGCTCTATTTACCTTATTGATCTGGATTCCTCCTAAGTCTGCAATTATAAGCCAGAGTGGTATGAAAAAAAAATCAGCAAAACTGATCTTGCTATACAGATTTGTTCTTTTTATTGCTCCTCAAAAAGCATCTATCTTCCATACAGTCCATCTGGATTTATAACACCTTTCCTCCTGCCATAAACCTTCTTTTCTATTTTTATATGGAAATTTTCAGTGTCTTTTAACTGAGATGAGTGAAAGCAAAGTTTTCTATATGGAAGTCTAATAGTTTCCTCTGATCAAAGGACAGCAGTGAGGCAGTAAATGTGGTTATGAATTATCCTCCTATTTAGAGGAAGGCAAATCTATACTCAGGGCAAAATTTTTCTCAGCTAAGTGAAATTTAAGTATCATTCAATCCCTTTTGAAAACTTCCTTTATACACAGAATAACAATGTGAAGCAAAAATGTTGATGGGAAAATATATCATCTACTGGTGTAGGTGATTTCTAAATCCTTTAAAATTAAAGCGGCCCATGACATCAGCCTGTCATCTGTGATCTGCCCAGCAGGGCCACTCAAACATGAGAGACAGAACAAGAGCACTACATGGATAAAATAATGATTTATTGGAAGAAAATATTCACATAAAGTAAGAAGGCAATCATTTCAATAATTTCTTTTTTTTAGCAGGACAAGGCTACATCACTACAAGATTTATTAAAACCAGGTTATATTTAGGAACAATGCAGAATATTTTAAATCCCTGAGATTGAGGCCCTCTCATCTTTTATGGACTCCCTACCCCACCCCCTGCAAAGATGCTAGAAATTTACTTTCCTGCTCAGTTGAGCTTTTAGTGGATTACCATCCAAAATTACAATTTCAGTCTTTACATCAGCATGATATTTAAAAATGCAAGCAAGCCCAACCTTCACATCAAGTTTGTTCACATTCAGTGGCAAGAATCCAGTACAATATTACTTCCAATTTCAGGTTGGTATCCAAGCAGCTTTATAGATACAGCTACTGACTCTGGAGATAAAACCTGGTCCCCTTAAATGAGACATGGAAGAAGCCAACTTCTCCTTCTTCTAAGTGGACACAGCTGAGAGGTTTTACTTTTCATACAGAGCTGTGAATGCAGGGCTTTAGGCTCCAGTCATTTTACACCCAGACTTAAAGCCATCGCAAGGAAGTTCAGTCACACAGACTCCCAGCTTCTACTGCAGATTTCTAGTAACATGCCCTCAACATTTTTGGGGTTTATAGCAGGATCATTGTCTCCTGTACAAGGATGTAATATATCCATCACAGAGCTCTAGTTCACATGTCAGTGTAAGCAAAGCATGGGGAACAAGGCTAAACTTAAGAACTTTCAAAGGCTGCAGCTGATGTTGGTGTTACCTTGTCAGTGGCCAGCTCTTCAATTGGAGATGGAAAAAGAATCTAACGAAGCTCAAGGCATAACCCAACTAAAATAAAATTCTTTCCAATATTAGAGGTAGATTTTATCCAGTGTACTACATAACAGCCACTCCTGTAAGTGCAGAGCTCTTGGAATTAAACAATTAAGATCAATTTCGACCTATGTGCTCTTAGAATAATCAAGGCAAGCTTTTTGTATATCCTTCAAGAAAGCAGGCACACCACTCTGTGAAGAGAAAATGGAAAAGTCATTCTTGCATAATGTAACCAATAAAAACTATAGGCAACATGAGGATTATCATTATATAGAACAAGGCTTTCAAACAGATACAGTTCTAAGATATAATTGTCTAAGATACAGTCCTAAGATGTGGTACAAAGCAGCAAACCATTCCTTCAATACTGTGGCAACAGACTTCTTGTTTCAGACTCTTAATAAATGCTCTAGAACATGGGTTTGCTGCAGAGGTTTACCTGCCTAGTTGACAAACCAAAGGAACTGGACTTTTGAATGCAGTTAAAAGAAAAAAAATTAAGAGTACTGTCATATACAATAGTAAGACTCTAAAAATAGGACTCTGTAAAAGATAGAAAAGTGGATACAACCATTTCAGAAAAAATAACTCTATCCACCATGCAGAAGATGGGTACAGATGCAGTGAATCCCTTGTTTGAAATGGATTAGCAAATATTATTGTGTGTTAACCTTTACTTACCTTGGCAGCCCAGTTGACCAGCCACGATGGAATCATGCCACCAGGATCATCAAAGTAGTACATATAAACTAGAAATGAGAGAGAAGTTACCAGAACGTTATCTGAGCATTAACACCCTACAAAATAATCTGTCAGTGTGCAGGACTAAAGCACCAATTACAACTGTTCTGCCCTAAGGCTTCACAAAAAACTCAACTTGTACTGAAGTGGAATGTGAAGTAAGTAGAGGCATTCCCAGTTAACCTCTGGGAAGCTGACAGAGCTATAATATTTAGATTATTGCAAACCATTTTAGGCACCCTGTCATATAAAATAATGTTGTCTTTAAAGGATTACTCAGACAGGAGTCAACCTCTGGCAAACCCTTTCATCTACACATCTGTCAAACATGATACTTAAACTCATTGCTGAGTTAAGCAGACTGCAGCAGAGTCTCCCCAGTTGAACTGGCTAGCAGGAAAAGAAGTGTGAGCTGGGGTGGGGTGGGATGTGATGGGGGGAGCAGCATGGTCAGTACACAATTCTTAACTACCCAGCCCAACTGTTAAATAGATTCTCACAGTAGCACACTGAACTGGACATTTCCCAAAGTTTCATTCATTTTAAACTGCTCCCAAGGCTCCTGCATCCATATTACAGTTTCTAGATTAAAATTCCCAGTCCCCCTCTCTGTGTGTTTTGCTCACACACACCTTCTCTGCCTACATGACTTGTGACACATTTTCTCAACCTCTTACCTTTAGATCCAGTCTTGCCATCACTTTCAATTGCCACACTTTGTTTATAGCTTTTAACTCTGATAATTCCAGGCTTTTCAGGGCACTGAGGAACAGACACACTCTGAGCCAACACAACCCAGATCTTCCGCCCATCCACATCCATCTCTCGACGTTCCCGAATATAGACATACTGGATTCAGAGCTGAGGAGGCATGTCACAACACTGCCACTTGGATGTATGATGAATTGACAAGTGAATTCCATTACAAACAGCAGCTCCTTCAAGTTATTTCTCGTGCTTCTACAGGATTCAATCCTGCAGAGTAATAATTCAGCTGCGTGAGCTCGAGTTGTGTGTGGGAAGAGGCACCCACACTTCTCCTTATGCTATACATATTCATGTAACATGAGCACTGCAAGATTTTAGATCAAGTGCAGCAGAGCAGTAGAATCAGCTCATTGTTGGGATTCCTGGATGACCAGGTGACAAAAACTGCAAGAGGAACAAAAGCTTGAAAGGATACATCTCTGTTTGAGAGAGGAAAAGGGTACTTCACTTCCCAGTAGATCACCTTTTCACCATCATATGTTTCCTCATACAGTTCTACAGTTGAAAGAGGAAGACTGTTAGGTATTTTTAATTTCTACTGCAACAGAATTATAGATGGCATCATGAACACATTTTACATGCAACCCTGAAGTCAAAATCGTAAAGCTGTAGCAGTAGATGACATGAAAAATTCTGTAGAAGGGCTGTTCAGGAAGCAAACACACAAAAATAGGTGGCCTCTTTATCTGTGGCTGTTGGATTCCTTGCTGGGAAAAAACCCCCAAGAAATTAAACAAAAAAACCCCCAAAGTCCAAAAGCAGGACAATTCTGGGGGAGGCAGAGGGAAATTTCTTTTTAGACAGTTTGTTCATTCAGAGCCTTTCCATCTCAAGGCTTTTTCCTCACCTGTGCATGTCCTGCACAATTCTCTGTCACAAGTACAATATGCATGTCATTACTCTTGTAAATTATTCTTAGTTAACATGGAACTAGGATGAGTGCTGCTTTCCAAATCCCACAGAGGTCTTGCATGAGGGATTAAGCAAGTTTGGGAAATCTATCGGGAATTTCACAACAATATGTACAAGCAACTAGAACTAGAATCTCAAGCAGTTTATAAGCCTTCATTATACCACCTTCAGTCTGCCTGGAAAATCAAATCAGAAGGCAGCTCAACAGGAAAAAAAAAGATATCTAAGAATAGCACCTAAAACATGGCAGTGACTCTGACAGTAGTGTGGCATGAAGGAGAAAAATCAGTTCGAATCAAACTACAAAACTGAGTTTGAAAACCTGACAATCATATGGCTTCTTTTCCTTGAGGCAGAACTGCCACCAGGAGGGCAGGGGACCTGACAAGCCATGGGGCTGAGCCAAGGGGAATTCCTGTCAGTTCAGGGTCTGGAGTTACCAAGGGTGTGATCCAGAAAGGTGGTTTGCCCTAATACTCAGAGTGGTCTTTTCTTCCTTCAGAGCAGACTTGCTCCTGAGCTGCTCTATATCCTCCAGAGTTGATGCCCACAGCCAGCCACATCCCTTTCAGTGGTTTTGAAAATGAGGCCAGAACAGAGTGATAATCTCATTGCTAAGGGAAGAACAGTGCTACAGATGGTAGATTCTTCCCTCTATAAGGTTTCAAACCAGACTTCTGTTAGTATGCCCTGCAAATCAGCTGCCACCCACAAAAACAGCTTCTCTCCTCCAAGCTGAAGCACACTGGATGTGCCTGCTGTTGTAATAACCTACAGCATTATGCTTTCCACCAGAGGTCACTGGAGCATTGGATTATTCACCTTACTTTCATTTCTAACCACTGAGCTTTCCTTTTTTAAAGGCATTAAGGCACTGTTTTAAAGGCCCTGATACAACTGTCATTAGCTAACTCATTTACCTTTGCACCTTTGCAAACACAGGAAGAACACAATAGATAAGCCACGTCCCACCTGCATTCACTTTAGTCAGTTAGTACTAGGGGACAGCTTCTGATCAAAGCAGAACACAGTGCATTTTTATCAATAATCAGATTTCATTTAGCATCACTACAAGAGAACACAAGTCCATTCTATTCATAACAGGAACAGCAGCACTTGCTGCCTCAACAGTGAGATTTTACTGTTAAGTTGCTGGGAAATATCATCTCAGTCAGGACAGTGCTGCAATCAGGAGCAGCAAGTTCAACACTGCTCAGGCCCAAACATTTTATCATGCCACAGAAGCATTTGGTACCTCAGTCATTACTCTACACAACTTCCCTGCTGAAGTGGCAGTTGCAGCACAAACCAGACCTCAGGATGTCCACACCTTATAGACACTCTGGAGCATGCAGGAGCAGTTGCCTTTTCAACTAAAAGGGCAGCCACTTCTACTTTGGACTGTTTTTTATTTCAATGACAGCCAGCAGTTCAGCAGAGAACTCTCCTTTGGACTGTCACTATTGCATAGCTGTAAGAGCACTAAGGAATAGAAACAGAAATACAAAGGCTCTCAATTGAAGGTTTTCTGGGGTTTCTCTCTAAATGTGAAAGAAAAAACATGCTTAAATGGGTTACATTGAAAACATTGGCTAGCACTATTTCAGACATGCAGTTAAAGAATGGGTGGGCTTGTGTCAATTTTTAAGCTGGAAGGAAAGCACTGTTTTATGTTTATGCCTTTCAAGAGCTAACATTTGTGAAACGCTGGACTTAAAGCACCAGCACGAGTATAAATTCACAAATGAACAAACTGTGGTCAGCACGGATATAAATGTCAGCTCTGCAACATTATCTAGTTTTTCGTTTAAGGGTGTAGCTTCCCCCAACAGCTTCCTTTCTTTTCTCTAAGAAGGCATTACAAAAAGGAAAAAAAAAAGTGTTTGTTTAAGAAGGATTCAGTTCTCCCAAATGCACTTAAAGACTACTGAAGAAACTCAAAATAATATTTTACATCCTACACCATAACGTTAAGTCCCACTCTGGCTCTTTTTGTTTCATTAATGGTAAAGTGGTCTTTGCTACAAGAAATTACTGATTATTTTGGCAAATAATACTTATTAATGAAGACATCACACCTTAAACTTGACCAACTGCTGACAGGAGTCGAACATGGTTCTCTCTAAAATACAGCCACAGGCATCACCAGAAATGGTTCACCGTGGAACAGCACTAAATGTAACAAGCACAACATTTAACAATTCTTTGGGTTTTAACACTGTCCTTTGTTCAGCAAAACACTCTGAATGTGTTTCAGTTTTATTGGCTTGAACTGATTCCAAGCACAGGCTTAAAAAGGAAAGGCTTCCCATCTTTAAAATAAATGGATGCCTACATCAGCTGAATCCTTACTTTGTAACAGTTGGCTTAAGATTTTTTAACATCATATGGATATCCAGGTTCAATGCCCTTTTTGAAAGGCAGTATTAAATAAGCACAACTAAATTAGTTATTCCTTTCTCTGCAAAAGCCCAAACTCACCAACTATTCTCTCAATACACCCATTCCTTATTGTAAAAAGTGCCAAGAGCAACCCGTGGTTTCAGAAAAAGATACTCCATCATGCATCAAACTGGTGGAAGCTTAAGAAAAGTTTTTTGCAGTGAGAACAATCAGCCACTGGAATTAACTTTGCTAGGGAAACAGTGGATTCCTCAAAACTGGACACTTCAAAGAGTCAGCAAAACAGACTGCTGAGCCATCCTGCCTAAACTGTGCTTTTGCCAAGGAAGGCTGGACCAGATGACCCTAAAGGTCCCTTCCAAACTGGTATTCTATGATGCACTGTCACTGTGATATGCAAAGATGCACAAAAGGTACCATCTCCCTTTGCCCCTAGAACATCTAAAATTTAACCTAGGAATGACAACAGCTAGAAACTACAAGGGGCTCCAGAATAACCAGTGATGCCAATCATATGCCTTAACCAACATGGAAAGGATTCATTCCAGAAGAAAAGTACATGCTGTTGAGACATTAGATGTTCCAGTTTAGTGTTTACCTGTGTATTTGCAGAGTGCAACCTTACTCCAAAAGATATCTAAGCCTGGCCCAAAGTCTTTGGAGGCAGCAACTTCAAAAAAGTATTAGTGTGAAGAATCAATGTGGACTAGTTTACTTTTACACTGCCTAGATGAGCTTACCTTTAACATACTGATCCCACTGTTTTCTGAAATCTAAGTCCATGTAGACATCTGCACACAGTTTGGGGGGACAGTCAGCAAGACCACCAAAGATTTTATACTCATAAAGTCCTGATTGCTGTGGAAACAGAATGGGGAGAGGAAAAGTCACACAGGAAAGGGAAGTACTCTGCATCAGGGAGAACAGCTGAAGGAAGCTAGGTGGGGCACATACTACAAATATGTTCAAGAGCTGTGAAAGCAAATGTTAAAAAAACAGTGCAAGATTCAGACTTTAACCTCTCGGCTTTTTGATGTACACATGAAAGTTTAAATCCAGCCAGGCTGACCTGCCCTGCACAATGGTTGTTCCTTCCCTTACACTAGTACCCTTTTACTTCATCAGTAGTTCCAAAGGGAGCATGTTTCTTCACACACATACACGCCCCTTTTCATCTCCTGTGGTCACGGAGAACTAGATTCTGCCACACTGAAGCTTATCTGAAGAATTAAATTCTTGTGGAAAGGTCTCCAGACACCATAACTTGCTTAAGAATCTCAGCCATTTCCAGGAGGTTACCAAGCACTGCACTATCTGGAATAAGCTCTCATCTGCTTATACTTTAGGCTGGGATGCAAGAATATTTTACAGTGTCCCTGCTTATATACAATGCACAATATCTAACCTGAATATTTATCAGCTGTTTTCTTTCTGAAAGCTGTCTGCTCTGAAGGGGTGGGGTGCAGGATATCTCCTATGTCAATGCTTTTAATGTTACTCTCAACATATGGAAACTCCATCTGTGCCTATAGAGCAATGTTTGTACTATTGTTAGTACTAGTTTGGGACTAAATTAAAACAATGAGAGTATTTTGAACATAGAGTGTAGGAGTCAAATTCAAGCATTCCCAAGAAAAGGGAGGGAAGGATTATACAACATTATCTTAGTCAATATAAGATTTTTATTCTTCACTTTCCCTTCACAAATCAACCCTAGAAGATGAAGATTTGAAGTATCAGCAGATAATAGTGAGACCAAGAAGGTTAAGCTACTCATCTTCACTGTGGCCTCACTGAAGCACCAATCATCAGCTTCAAACCTGAACTGTTCAGCACCTGTGCAGCCCCGTGCACTGATCCTCTTTGTAAAATGCATCAAAATTTTTATTTTTACAACAAAAACTATTTCTGAAAATTCCACACCTGAAATTGAGCTGAGACCCGGTGCCCTATGCCAAAGCACAACACTGGTACTTCAGGATGTAGTGTCTTGGAGGAAGTAAATTAGATAAAGGCATTCAATAAAAGCAGCAATTTACAATAAGAAAGTTAAAACAAGAATGAAATGTTTCAGGTTTTCAGAGGTCTACCAGCAGGAGAATGAATCAGCACTGTGCAGGAAAGCCCAGATCTCATTGTGGAGCCTGCAGAGAAGGTGGAAAGACAAGGCAGAAAGAGAAGACAACAGGAAAAATAACTGCTGCCTTCAGCTTCCTGGACTGCCACTGCTACAGTGGACTTGCAGTTCAATAAATGTTAAAAGCCAATTTTCGCAGTGACAACTTGAAACAAAGACCTCCTCCTTGCCTTGGTTCTTCTCATGAGGCAATTTGAAGCAATTGGAAGAAAAACCAGGAAATTTATTTCCCTGTAGAATCAGAAGACTGGATTTGAAAAGATCCCTTGCATCCTACCTAGTCTGTCCATTTAGCCTAAACTTGGGGCATGGTGCACCCAAAAACCAAGGACAGACAGCCCTAAATGTTTTGGGTTTTTTTTAGTTCCAAACGGTCCTTAGCCTGAGCTACTTTCCATCTTGTAAGCTGTTATTTATACAATAGCAGCAAAGCCACCACAGAAACACAGGGTACCCCAGCACAAGTTGGACACCTGGTCCCATTTGCCTGGCTAAATCCAACCTCCAGCTGCCCAAAGTTACTTTGCCTTCATTCACTGTCTGATGCATTTACAGCTCTGTGTCCTAAAGTCTCTACTTCGTCCACTCCAGAAGCAACACTCCCTGCACCCTGCATTCCTTCAGCCCATTAATTCCTGCATGGATACCTGGCAGGCATCCCAGTCTCACCTGTGCTTTGTGCACTCATTGATAAACTTGTCTTGCTGTTGCCAGTTACCACATCCACACTGTAAACAGGGACTGTTTATCACCAAAAAAATTCCAAGGCCTAGGAAGTGATGCTTTTTTTAAAGAGACTTTTACCCCACCTTTTTTCACCTTTTGCACAGACCCGGATTTTTGTCACTCTTTCTAACATGACCGTGTCTGAAATGGTGTTTCAGAATACAAATACAGGATTGCCATGTAAAGAACAGCACGAAGTCCAGCTCTGTAAGAAGTTGAGAGGAAACTATGACCACTGAACTAAAGCAATAGGATATTTATATGTGGATTTAAAAATCATTATTAAATCATAAATCTGCATCAGAATGGAAACACATGGCAATTCCAGAAGCCTAACCTGTTAACTTCTTTAAAGAAGTTAGTCCCCCAAAAAGAGGGGGAATTTAATTCCAACCCTTCTTGAACTACTAGAAAAAAACTACTAGAAAATGAGTGTGAAGGGAAGTTTCGGAGAGAGGCAGGAAGGGGGGGGGAAGCTTGGAGCCCAGCATGATGCTCTGACACGGGGCCAGGTGAGCAGGACAGACAGACACAGCTCTCAGAGGGGGCTTGGGAGAGCCCTGGGACATGCACAGCAAACACCCCGTTAGGCCCACGGCGAAAAGCACCTTCCACCAAGAATCCATCCATCCATCCATCCATCCATCCATCCATCCATCCATCCATCCATCCATCCATCCATCCATCCATCCATCCATCCATCCATCCATCCAGCTGCTCACAAGCCTCCAAAGCCTCGCCACACGCGGGTTCCTCGGCAATCTGCGAGGGCGGGGGAGAGTGTGTCATCGCGGCGGAGCAGCTTTTCCCATCAGCAGTTAATGGCATTACCCGGAAAGCCGCTTTCTGAGAGCCCGGCGAAAGCGAGCCCAGGCCGGCAGGGCCAGCCCGGCCCGTGCGGGGACCCTG
>VXBA01001420.1:60169-141240 GCA_013399895.1 Serilophus lunatus | reverse complement strand
CGGCTCGGCTCGGCTCGGCTCGCAGCCGCCAGACCCGGCCCCCGCCGCCTCCCGGTACCCGCGGGGCTCCGGCTCCCGGTTCCCCGCGCTCGGGGCGGCTGCGATTGCTCGGGCACGGACAGGCTGCGCTCCCTCCGCTGCGGCACAGGGCTCTCCCCTGTCAGTGGCAGCCGCGGGGTCTCCGCCGTCGGAGCCGCTCTGGGGCCGGCGGGGTTCGGGCACAAGGCTTTCCCCGCCTGTTCGCCTCTCTGTCCCCTTGCAGAGGTGCTCGGGGACAGGGGGGGACATGCCGGGCTTTAACCCAGCTGTGTGTGTGTGGCGTGTTACAGGCGCGTTTGAAGTTTTGCAGGTTGCAGGTAACAAAGGCTGTTGGAGGGGTTTGGTTGACGCCCATCCTGCCCTTCAAATGTGTCGGAAAAACTAAAAGCTTAAATCTGCTCGGGATTTTACCTAAAAACTTGGTGAGGGAAACTTAACTGCACCGTGAGTCTCAGGCAGCTGGCATGGAGGTGATGTGTGCGTCTCCTGCCCCTGTAACTCCGGGCCTGATCCTCCAGTCTTGTAAATACAAATTCTAGTTGTGTATTTCCAGGAATGTTCACCTGGGGGAGAGCTGCGGGACTGGGTTCAGGATTACTGTAGCCTGTTGAATTCTGAATGAACTCAGACTCTCGGTACTGAAGGACTCCTTACACTGTTTTCCATAGTCACTTTAATGCATAGCCAAGTGTGAAGTCTAAGCATTTTGGTTTATTGGAATTTTACATAAGCAAAAAGGGTATCTGAAGTATTGTGCAAGGTAGAATCAGGTCCAGGGTCTGAAGGCAGAAAACTCAAATGCGTCCCAGTGGTTCTGAGTAAAAAACAAAAAAGGGGAAAGGGTTGTAGTGGCGGAGAAATATCACCTCTTTGCCCTTGCAGAGAGATATTCTGTATGTGGGAAGCCTCCGGGGAGAGCACCACACTGAAATGATTCTGAGTTAAAATATTGGAAGCTTCACGTGTAGATTTCATGTGTTTCTGATTTTCAGCTTTATGGTGAGGGAGGGAAGGAGAAGGGAAGAAAACCCATCTCTAAGAAGTTGCTCTGTCAGTTGGAATTGTTGATAAAGACATTAATTTAAAAACATTAACTACGTGTAGTCAAGGATAAATACAAGTGTCTGACAGAGCAATTAATGTTTTCAAAGCCAAGATGCTGGCGGAGTGACTTAGGGGGCACAATTGCATTAGGAAGAGCTTTTCAACCAAATGTAACCTTTCTGTAATCCGAGTGGAAGCTGACTGCAAGCACATTGCAGAGGTCTGTGTTTAATGTAATCTAGATTATTTATCTAAAGTGAGGCTTTTTCCCCTGTATTTTCCTCCAAACTTCAAAAACTTTAACTAATTGTTAAGTAGTGTGTACAAGAATATAGTCAAGGAGACAAGTTAGGAGACTTCCTTATTATTAGCAAAGTTCAATAATCAGCTAAATATACTTTAGTTATGTCACAGGCTTATTCCAAGGATCCTCTGAGAACAGCAGCAGTTTGTCCTTGTAAATGTTCGTGTTTGTGAAAGGTTAGTGTGGTCTGAATAACCTAAAAAGAGAAAAGCCCTTAAAGTTCATCATTTACACAAAGTTACTCTCATGGATTTACTCTCGCGTCACTTCGGACTCCTGCTTCAGGGTCAAAACGATCCATGGTCATGCCCATGTAGAAAGGGAATGTCAAATAAGATTAGCAACATAAATCTCTGCTGCTTTGTCAGTTTTACCCAGCTGCCTGGTGATTTCACAGCTGTTTCTGCAGTTGATAACAATTTCCATCGCTCTGCTCTCTGCAGTCGTCACTGCCCTGCTGCAGATTCCACCTTGTCCTTCTTTGAGTTATGAATCTTGTTTTAAAAAAACTCAGTAACAGAAATGGACAGTGTGATGAACTTATGTTTATTACAGTGACTTCTTGAACTCTGTTAATTTGCCTTTTTTTTTTTTCCTGAGGAGAGTTTTTGGTATTATATTACTTAGGTTTTGTTCCAGTGGAATAGTTTTAAAAGGGTTTTTTAGTGGGAAGCATATTGGCATAGTCCATTCACAGCTTGGAAAATTAAGGCACAGGGAGATGGAGTGATTTGCTCAAAGAAATGACCTATAGAAGAGACAAAGACACACAGAAGATACCAAACCCCAGATATTCTGAGTTGTCATGCACATAGGTGTAGTGAGCAATAGAAATGAAGTTAAATGAGATTTTTACCTCCAGACATTCATGTGCATGAACCTTTTCCTGCCTAGCTCTTTATGGGGACTTGTCTGGGTTGTGATTCTCATTATCAAGATGTCACATCATCAAAGGAAAATGTTACACAGAGCCAGAAATGGGTGGCTGCTGCCAAGAAGAAAAGAGGTAGGGAGAGAGAACATCTCCTGCTTTGGTTAGGTGGGGAGCAGGAGTCAGCATCCAGTGAGGGGTTTTCCGAGCAGGAGCTTTATTCTTAAGAAGCTGATAAATACCAACACCTTTTCTTGTAGGAAACTTCCATGCTAGAATATTGTCACCTCCAATTCATCATTCAACAACATCTGACACTTCAAAGCTTGGAGTAGTTCTTTCTGCTGCACAACTCTGCCTTGAACTGACATCTTCAGAGTGTTCCTCTGCTTTCTGAGACAAGGATCTGTTGTGATGGATTTCTCATGGACCTGGTAGGTGTGCATGCTGATGGATTTAATGTCTTTTTGGTAAATCTCAATTTACACTTATTAGTGGCTAAAAATTTCCTTTCCCCTTTATCCAGTGTTAGCCACAGATTGCCACAGAAGCACATTCTTCCTCCAACTCAAAGTAGCTCCTTAAGATAGTACTTCTGGTATGATTAGTGAGAGGATGCTGGTGTTGCTGGGTATCTTTGCCTAAATTTCTTACCCTGAAACTTGAACCAAATCACCTGTTGGCGTAAGTCAGAAGTGACTTTGCTGGCAATGAAGATCCAGTGCCCTCTTTTCTAGGGCTGAATACCTTTACTCACTCTTCACATAGGTTCTGATGTTTATTTAACTTCATGGAATTTCAATAGAAGTTTGCTTATTTGTTTTATGTGAATGCCGGTCTGCTTACATCCTATTTCAGCAAGAACTGTGCTCAGAGGTCAACAGGTATTTTAGTATTGACTTAATTTTGGTGGTTTAGAAGATTTTTTTCTAGTTCCTGTTTAGCTGCGTAAATATGTCTTCTTCTTTTACAAATGTCTGTACAAGATGTTTATGAGATTTTAATGCTCATTGGGGATATATCTGAACCAGAGGAACAATGACGTTAGAGACAGAAGTAAATGAAGGCTATAGTTTTCTAGAATAATAATGTTTATTATAAGCCTAATCCAAAGCCTTTTCAAATAATTGGGAAGTTTCTCTATTTTTCTGACTGTTTCTTACCTCAAATTTAATAATGAAATATTGAACTAATTGAATGTGGCTAATGGTGAAATGAGATAAAAGTCACATTTGGGGACTATGTTCTCATATTGTGTTGAGCTTCTGTGATGATTTATGGATAAATAATGCACCAACATAATGGCACCAGTGGATATCTCACTGCCACGTAAGTAATTTTTGAAAATGCAGAACTTGGGCTCAGATCCATGTGGAAACAGATCAGTGGCACTCTAGAGCAAATCTGTGGCTTTCCTGTGCATTTCCTCTCTGATATAAAAGCCACTTCATCATGTGTTATGATTCAAAGAACAAAGCAACAGAACCTAGGAGAATTTAGGATTTCTAAGGTGTCAGCACAGATACATTTGCTTTTCTGATAAGCACTAAACAGATCCCCTTCCTGCCTTTTAAGGTATCAAGTACTCTCACAGAAACCCACAGAACTGGGGGATGGTTGTGGTTGGAGGGGACCTGTGGAGCTTCTCTGGTCCAACCTCATCCTGCTCAAGGAGAGTCACCTAAAGAAGCCTGCCAGGTCTGCCCAGGTGGCTTTTGAATATCTCCAAGGGTGGAGACTCCAGAACCTCTCTGGGCAACCTGTTCCAGTGCTCAGTCACCAGCCCACTTGAAAAAGTGTTTCTTGATGTTCAGGAATGTTTCAGTGTTGCCTCTGGTGCTGTCAGTGTGTGCTCGGTTGTGTCGTGTCTGCTCAGCATTGTTGTTGCAGCTGAGCACTCTTCCATAGAGCAGTAGAACAAAAGCTTTGCCAAACTGGATCTCAAATTTCCTTCTCTCATGAGGGTTCAAGAAGAATCAAATACAAACTCACTCACTAGAAACAGCATATAGTGTGTTTGTACTTGTGTTTAAAAATAGTGAAATCCTCTTTCTCGCAAAGCTCATGGTCAGTTATAGGAGGTACTGAGATATAAAACCAAGGGCTCTCCACAGTGAATAAATATATCTTAGCAACAAGGGTGGAGTGGTGGGAAAGGAAAAGGAGAATACAAGTATCTGGCAATTAACTTCCTAGTCACAGATGTGAAGGTGATAAAAGTGATAAAAGCATTACGGCATTGCCAACGCTCTTCCTTGTTCTCTGAGCTGCATATCATGCTGCTCATGAAAGCAGAAGCATGAAAGTAGAAGCTACAGAGCCTACACCAGAGAGGGCTGGAAGACTCCTGGGAGCTACTTGCAGCAGGAAAACTAGTGGTTCCCCAGTGTCCAGTCTCTGTTGCATGTGTTGGGGTGCACTGAGCACACAGCCTGGTCCAGAGCAGCAGCACAGCCGTGGAAGCCTTGGCATTCTCAGTGGTCACTGCAGGTCACTGCAAACACACCATGGGCTCGTCCTGCCCTGATCAGGTGGACTCTGGCTACGTATTGGGCTCCATGGAACCAAAAGGTATTTGCCTCATACTGCAGATGCAAACTGTGCATGCTGTGTGTAGGACCGAGAGTGTGTTTACAGTGTGGAGCCAGGAGGAAAACAACCTTCTGTAACTGAGATGAGTGAATGTGACTGTAAATCTCCCTGCCACTGTTACAGGGATGTGGTTTCATGGACTTACAAAGGACCCATTGCTTTTGCACGAAGCCAATGTAGATGGCAAGCTGTCAGTCTGGCACTGATGTCTCTATAAAGGGAGGTTCACCCTTTGAGCTGAGCTGAGTGGGGGGGAACTTTCTGCATCCTCACTCCCCCCACATCCACACCTTGTCATGACCATTAGAATTTCCTCTCTAAGTACTTGCTACTTGAGAAAGGGCTCACTATTCATTCTGGTTTTTGCTGGGCCAGTACTTACCCAGGTTACTGTTAGATGCAATTGCAGCAAATCTGTGTAACATGTGTTTAGGTGTATGTATATATATTTAAAGAAATGTTATGAAAAAACATGAGCAAAAATCAGCCTGTGAACAACCTCTTCATGAGAAGATGTAATGCCATTTAAATCTAAATTACACTGGAGTACTGACTTTAGGATGTAACTTAAAGTACTGTTTGTCCCACAACACTTTAATGTTGGTGCCTGTCTTGGTCAGTGGCTGTTCTTTCTAAAGCTTAGGCACAGATTGATGACTACTGTAGGAACTGATTTAGATTCTCCACAATCAGTCACTATGAGTCTTGTGCATAAATCCTTGTGGGTTCAGAGTGCCTGGTTGTGATCTCAGATGGGATACCTCCATGTCACCCACTTGTCCCATAACAGTAATTGGTTGAATCATTGGTTGAACTCATGCTCTTCTCCCCACAGCGCAGTGTGTGCTCAGCAGAGCCTGCTCTAGCCTGAGAACTGACCAACAAGTCAAGGCAACCAAGATGACAAACGAACCTATTAAAGAGATCCTGGGCTCCCCAAAGCATCCTGATTCTGTAACCACGGAGAAGAGTAACAACAATGACTGCGTGATAACCACCATTCCTCTCGTCAGCGAGTGCCAGCTGACGGCAGCAACGGGGGGAGCAGAACTCTCCTGCTACCGCTGTACCGTCCCCTTCGGAGTGGTCATCCTCATAGCTGGCATCGTGGTTACTGCTGTGGCATACAGCTTCAACTCCCATGGATCCATCATCTCCGTGTTTGGATTAGTCCTCCTGTCATCAGGACTCCTTTTGCTGGCTTCTAGTGCAGTGTGCTGGAAAATCAGGCAGCAAAACAAGAAGGCAAAGAGGCGGGAGAGCCAGACAGCACTTGTGGCAAATCAGAGAACCTTGTTTGGTTGAAGACAACCAGGGGAAGGCTGGACAGTAGGCAGAACCTTTGTAAGTCAACTTGGCTATTTATCAGTAGGAGAGATTGCAGGTTTTAATTTAACTGTGGAAATGAACTGAAATGAAAATGGAATAGATTAAGAAATACCCTTAAAAACTCTGCAAGTGCTCTTAATATTGTCTTACTGCAGACTTGGTAGTGATTCCTTCCAAGACAGAGGAAAAACCATTTTTCCTTCACAGAAAACTGTCATCATGACGCCATCCATCCTAACTGCATTCTCCAACATGCTGATCATGTTGGAAAGGAACCTGTGGGATCTAAGAAAATAATTTGAACTGACTTGAAATGCCAGAGATCTCCTTAAACACACACTGTGAGACTTAACCAAGGGAGAAGTCATAGCATTTGACGTGACTACAAGCTTATGGCCAGAGTATCTGGGACTTAAACTGTAGCTCAGAAAAAAAGGGAAAAAAAAAAGAAGAAAAAAGCAGTAAGAGCACACTGCGATTTGCTCAATAAGCTGATTCTTATATTTTATGTAACTTTCCCCTCACAATATCTGTGGTACTTTCCCCTTTTTTTAAACCAACTAATATTAATTTTGTTTTATTATTAAATAGAAATAGGTAGAAATGTGTAATTATATTGTCTAACCTAAATAACGAGGTATGATTATAGCTTAAAACATGAGACTGTTTTTGTAAATTAAAGTGATCAGGTTTAGCACTTTTGATTATTTTGCTATAAAATTAAAAAGTAAATTTCATTAAAATAATATTCAGTGCTGCTAGACCTTTAGAAAATCTTTATTACTATCAAGATAGCTTTTATTTTCAACTCTGACTGCTTTACAATTCTATTTTCTAGAACAACTCCTATAGCAATAACTGTGAACACATGTACTGCTGATCTCTTCCAAAAATCTGTGCAGCCCGTGGTCTTTGGTTTGATAGCCCGTCCCTCTGCAGCTTGATTAACAGCTCAGTTACTGAAAAATCATAGCAGTCAGTTCTGCAGACACTGGCACAGTCAGTCTGAGACACAACTATTAAGAATTATTTGTGGAAGCAAAGCTCTGTGTGTGGTGTTTGCTGATGGAGATTTGGGATTACGAATCTCTATGAAAAGCAGGTGCCAGGTGTCCCCTGTGTGGGAGATGTTGATTCTGTAACTCTTGTGTTCTAGAGCTCTTCCAGCTTTCCTCATTTAATGAATTATTGAGGGCCTGGGCCCAAGTTGAAGCAAACCAGAACACGATCAATTTGTCTATTGTTGGAGGACAAGTGGTGCTGAGCTGAATCACAGAATTCCCTCCCTGACGTGTGAGAGGGTGTCAGAAGGCAGAGGGGCTGCATGGTGTCCTTTTCCTCCTTACTTTCTCCAGACTCAAAGAGGATGTGACACTTGCTTTCCACCACCACAGTGAGCAAAAAGCCTGTGCTAATGTGCCTTCTCTTTGCCCTCCAGACCCTCTGGCAGCCACAGGGGCTGTGTTGGTGCCCCTGCAGAGCACACCTGCCAAGGAGGGGCTTCCTTCTGCAGGTCATCCCCGATCCATGCGCTTCTCCTGCTGAAACCACCCAGGCATTCCTGCTGAGGTGCCTCCATTTCCTCTGCCCTCCGTGGTTTAAGCTTGTTACATCCATAACTTATCCCCGGATTTGCAGAGTGCACTCTGTGTTTTAAATAGAGCGAGCTATATGTACGGGAGGGGATGTTTGGGGTCGCTATTTGCGTTGCCACACTCTGTGGTTACCAGACGCTATAATAAAATCACTTGCATCAGAGGAAAGCTGACAACACATTTTAGCACTTCCATAGCCCTCACTTAATCACGGCAGGAAGCTTTCCTGCTGCTAGGAGAACATGTTGCGTCACCAGAACATCTGACACTGGTGTCTAGTGTCAATCACTTTGCTTAAGGTCATTAAAAATATTAGGGTGTCCCCTTACGATGTACAGGTTTTGCATGAGTGACAATTCATGGGAAATGCATAGCATGATAAATAATGGAACAGGTGGACTAAAGTGGTGTCTTTCCTGTTTAAAATGAGAAAAGTGATTGACATTAGCAAAGCTGCATAAGCTAAATAGGGTGGTTTATTTTTTTTTCACCCCTGGGAACACAATAGCTTTTCTGACTCCTTCTTCCCCTCCCCATTTGTTTTTTCCTCAGCAGAATTTTGGGGGCTGCCCAGGAGAGAACTGCAGGGGCTGTAGAGATGCAGTGAGTTCCACTACTCACGTGTAGCAGCTGAGCCCCATGATCCCAGGCCAAGCACAGAGCAGGAGCAGCCTGTTGCCTTCTCCAGAAGTCTTTCCCATACATGGGTCCTCCCTTTGCCATCACTGTGATAAAGCCGAGCTTGCTGTGGAGGAAAAGTAGAGATGCAAGGTGAAACTCTGCTCCAAGTCAAAAGAAAAGGCCAAACTCAGTGGAACGGTGACAATGGGTTTTTGGGGAGCAGTTTTTTCAGGAAGGGTAAATAAGAGTCATTCTGCTACTACTGAAGTTTTCCTTTCCCTTATCTCTGCTCTCTTTTACATTTGCAGTGCTTATACAAAGACACAGCAGAGTTCCTGCATCACCCTCTGCCTTGCTAATTGTGGGGCACCCAGGCATTAAGCAGCATGTGAGCAGTGACAGGATTCCATGATCCTAGACATGATTCCCTGGCACAGCAAAGCTTCAGGTGTACTGTGGTGTCCCCTAATACCACCTAACTGACAGGTTGGGGAGGCTTCCAAGGTGATACGGTGTTTGCCAGAGCACACACGGCTGAGCTCAGTGGAATCGGCTATATCCCAGGGAGACAAGGTGTGTGCATATGCATCTTCATATCAAGTGGGTGGAAGTCTGTGCAGGAATTCAGTCTTGTTTACCCTTTATTCAGAGAAGCAAAACAGTAACTTTATGGGGAAGAATTCCAGTACCTGGTCCTGGTATCCTGCAAGAGCAAGGCAGAGATTATGAGCAGGTGTCTGAGACTTTATGCTCATTAAGATGTTTTCAGATGTTTGAGCACTGAATTGTCACATGCCCTTAGAAACTGGTACAGACTTCTGCACCATGATTTATGTGCATTGATTTTGGGACAATCTGAAGCAATAGTAGCTGCTTTTCTGAATGACCAATGATGACATCCAACACAAGTCTCACTGTCTGCTTTTTCTTCTTAAAAAAATCGACATATTTCAGACATTTTCATTGTTATCCTCTCCCTGCACTCCCTGTCCTGCTTCAAACACAGGAACAACACATCTTTTTTAGCCCTTAAAGCCTAACCATTCTGGGAGAGCTGCTGTGTGAGTGCAGTGTGGCAGGTTTAGCAGCTTCATTCTCCCAGAAACTGGTGATATTATTAGATCTGACAGGGTTTTTTTACAGGAGCACATTTACAATGCTTTTACAAGGGTCAGCCCCTTCAAACTGGATACAGCCAGCAAAATTTCTGCTTCAAATTTTAAAACACATTACCTAATCTGGATTGATTTGGAGTTTCATGCCTGGATGCTGGGTGTTGCAGAATCCAAGTCTTTGATACAAAGCCATTGGGAACTCCACAATTGCTGTTTGGTGTTTCTCATGGGAACCTGAGAGGCAGAAGGATGCAACCCTGTTGAGATCACAGTGACTTCCCAGTTCAGAAACACCTTCCTTTCTGGTGTGAAAAGGCTTTGAATGTGACAAATGGTGTTTCGGTTCTGGGAGAGGTTGGGTGGGAGCTGATGCAAATTTTATTGTCACAATTGCTTGTCTCTCCCTTCCTGGAAGCCCTGGCAGGACTGCGCAAGCAAAATTGCCCTCACAAGGATAGAAAATTATCTAACAGAGGAATTGTGCTGCTGCAAATGTTACAGTGATCTTAAATAATAATTTCAAAACCCAAGCACAGGAAATTGTGTCTGTAACTACACCCTGTATTGCTATTGTACACAAAGACAGTTATAGCCCGGGACAGTATTTTAAAATAATAATCAGTTTGGTATGACAATGCTTCGATTTTGTTCAAGTCAAAACGCCCAATTTACGATTCCCCAGTCATTTCACGTCATGTTTTGTACGTGATCGCGGCTCTAATACCATAATTTTCCAAATTTAAAAAAAAAAGAAAGGTTAGTTTCATAGACTTGTTTCCAGAATTAAGTTTCTCTGCCTTGGACACTTGGGAGAGCTCCTGTTACCAAACACCAAATGTACAGTATTACTGCAGCTCCACAGAACAGGAACCAGGCTCAGAGTGTGGAACGAAGAGAGGTCTGAGAGTCTCGTCAGGATCCGGAAGGGTCAGGCCAGGAACAAGCCCTCTGGAATATCCCTGTTCTTCTCTCAGCTTTGCTTGCCCAGAGTCAAATCCAGGGCTACTGCTCCTTTAATATCTGGGATGGAGATTGTTGCATATTATTAGCAGATTTCACCTTTCAATTTGTGTTTTTTATAATGGGCTCCAAAATGAAAAGAGCAGAACAATAACGGGAGCCATAATTTTTGCATATATATTTCCAATACTTTTGAGTATTGACAGCCATCAGCTTGCATTTATATTTCCAATACCTCTGATGCCTGTAGCTTGTGGGACATTTTAGCTGTATCAGTATAAATATTTTCCAATTATGAAGGGCTTTTGTCTATAAATGTACATTACATATCAAGAATTGCACTGTATGAGGTGAAAAATATAAATCCTGACTAAATCTTCCAGGCTAAACCATATGGGAGAACAATGGTCTTAAACTGCAGAATCAACTTGAATTTTTGGCTTTTATTCAGATTGTTGATGTCACTATTAACATGACACAGGACCTGATCCTTCCTCTTGTAAGCAGCCAGTTGGAATCCTATTGTCCTGACTCTGTGCATCCTAAAATTTGCATTTGTAGCAAACACGGCATTTTTGAAGAAACACTGATTGCTTTTCTTCACTCTTCTGTGCTTTCTAGACTAATAGAAAAAAATTAAACTATAAAAAGAGAGAGAAAAAGAGGAAAGCAAGAGAACACACAACTGCAGACTCCGCATGAAGTAATGGAAGGATAGTAAAGCAGGTTTTGTTTCTGATACATCCTTGGCTGTATCCTCAGCTTCATTCTTATAAAATGCCTGAAGTCCCCTGGTTAACATCAGTCTTAGATCTCACCTTGTATTTATTTTCTGTTTCTCAGGAACCATTTAGCTCAGCAAAAGGCAGAGTCTCTGACCTTCTTTTGCAGTCTGACTAAAATCAAATGGCCATTTGGGATTTGCAGAGGCAGTGCCCCCCTGGTTTTGTAGGTTATCAGGCATTCAGACACAGTCTGCTCCTCAAGAGGTAGGTGGTGTCTCGAGGTAAAGATTTGTGTACTGCAGCGAGAGAGGTCAGTGAATAATCTATGAAAGAAAAAGGTAAATAACTGCAGAGCAGCCCTTTGCCTCTTCTCAGCCACATTCCCTTTCAATCTGAAGGCCCGAGTTTGTGAATAGAGTTAACAGCTTTCCTGGAAAACTGGCCCATGACATTATTTCCTTGTGAACTCCATCCACCTGTCATGTTAGGGCTTGGTGCGACGCCAGGGCTGGCAGGAAATAATAGGCAGCAGGATGCTGGTGTGTGTCGATGGCCCTGACCCTCCCATTCCTGAACATGAATAAGCTTGGAGCTCACCAGGCGTCAGAGCAGAGTGGCTCCCGGGCCCTCAGAAGCACATGGGTGGGATGCACAGCCACTAAAATAACATCCAGCCGGCCGGGCTGCAGCACGGAGCTGCATGGGAAGGGATGGTGTCACATTCTCGCTGCCTGCTGCTCTTTGTTCTCTCCCTGCACCCTCACTGTGCTGCAGAGAGTGCAACGGCTGCTTAATAAAGGGCAAAAAACCCAAGGTAGGCCTGTTTGTGAATTAGCTGAGACTCCTCAAAAGAACGCAAAAGATTCATTGAACGACTTTCACTGCTTCGCAGGGGAAATGCGCCGGTGGGGGAACAGGAGTTACCAGGCTGAAGTGGTTTGCAGCTGGCTTTCTCCTGTTTTGCCTGGGAAGGGTAGTTGCATTAAGTATTTAGCAGGACAAACTCTTGGGAGATTAGATGGTGAGTCAGGGGAGCTCAAATCATTCCTTAAGTGAGGCTCGGGTTCAGTTTCCGACACAGTGCAAACTGAAATGTATGTTCTCTGAGAGTACTCCAGGCACCCCCCTTGTCCATCTGGTTAGTTGGCATCCCCAAATACTGCATAGACATTGGGAAGAATGCAGAGAGGACAGGAAGACTTTGTATTCCCATTTTTCCCTTTTCCAGACCACACCTGACAAAATCTGTTGAGGTTCTCATATGGCATTTTTTCCTCGAGGTACTCAGAGTATTAATTTGGACTATTAGTCTTCCTGCTCCCCATCTCAAAGGCATAGGATATACCTGTGCCCTCCTGAAGGAAATACAATTTTTAAACCCAAAGTCACTACTCCATTTTATTATTTCTTGAACTCTTCTGTATTGGTAAAAAATATATATCTATGTAGGGGCAAATGGCCTGAGATATGTATATTTATAATGCTTGCAGCATAAAAATGCACTCCCCCAAAGGAAGCTTCTTCCCAGGACTGATGGCTGAGAGCCAGGATAACTGCTGGAAGGGCCGGGCACAGTGGGACTGCAGCCGAAATGGAAGTTTATTTGCAAGCCGGGGCTCACCAGCTCCCCACTCCTTTCACAGTCTGATGGTTAAGAAATGTCTGATCCCAAGCAGCTCTGGCTTCTTGTGGTGAGATATCTTCTCCTCTTGAGCCATGAACATTTTCCCTCATCCTCCCTGTAGTGGAAATCCCACTGTCTTCACATCATGTAACTCAAGAGCTCCTCAGCTAAGAGAGCTGGGGTCAGACACACAGTCCATGAATAGGTTTATTGCCCTGAAATTGTTGGGGTATGTTATGCATGACCATCTGTGTTGCCACTTCTGTTTTACTTTTAGCTAGATAGAGACAAACCTTCATTCTTTGCCTACCGAATGATGGTGCTTCGAAGAACGACTTCTGCTGTCACACAGACCAAAGGCATTTCAGCCTTCACTCTGGCTTGTAAAATAAATTTGTAAAGAAACATCTCAATCTCTTAGCCATTTCCTTTCCCTATAATTATTTTTCCGGTCAGACTGGATCTAGAAAAAAACTGTTGCCTGCTTTGGTAGTACAGCAGAAGTTTAATGAAATCCAGACTTGAAGGAAAGCATCCTATCACTCCTTTCCCTTTTTGCCCAAAGGCAAAACCACCAAAGTCAATTATGTAACTCTTCTGAAAGATCATAAAGATGATCAAGTTATTGCTAATATTTTAGCTCTTGCAAGACATAATTGTGTAATAGGACCAGCACCTTCATGTGCCTTTTACAATAAAACCCTGACAACCTAGAAAACAAGCTGGTCTTCCCTTGTCAAAACATTCCATTCAGTTCCTCCATCACAGCGAGTGGCCATGATAGGTGCCATAGCCTCAACTGCCACTCCAGGTATTGTGAAAGATGTCAACCATTGCTGTTGGGCACAGCATCCACTTCCCCATCACTGACTTGCTCGAGTTCTGCCCCACTGACACCAGTGGGGCTAAGGTGGATACCTGAGCAGCCACCTCTTCCTCACGATATCCGGGGCTGCTTGGTCATGCCAGGCAGGATTGTGAGGACTTACCTCCAGACACGGAAAAGCACAGTTGGTCTGTGAAGTGACCAGAAGTGAAAGAATGGAGTCTGGAGCTCAGGCTGGGACAAAACCCCAGGGACAATTCGTGTGCACGTGTGTTTTGCTCACACTAAGGCTAAAGCAGAGGTAAGTACTGCAGAGGAGGATTTAGGCACATTGGCAGCCTGGGAAGGCTTTCACCACTGCTGCTGTGATGTGTCTGTTCCCTGGCTGGGCAAAGGGCTTTGCTTTCCCTTCATAAAGCAGATGACAGTCAGGTCTGGGCTCCACACAGTGTTGCCGGCCTGGAGCACTGGATGAGTCACAGTGGGGTGTTTCTAACACACTTCTGGCAGTGGCTTTGTGGGACTTCAAGGGAACTGCCCATTAAATCATTTCCCATAGGCCACCAACTGGGGACTCGATCCGATGGTGTCAACTTTCACTCTGGTTTTTGGTCAGAATGGTCAATAAAACCCATTCCCCTGGTGGTGGTAAAACCATTTGTGCTTCTGTGGATGAATGACTACTCAACTGCCTTTGGAATACAACAAGCTCGTTCCATCAGAGCTACAAAAATTTAAAACTGCCACCAGAACTGGCCATTACTAAACAGCAGGACTGCACAGGAATTGGCAGCCAGATATTCCCCTGCCTGGCAAGTCATGTTCTACAACTACCCTGGGTCTCAGCACTTCTCCAAAACTTCACTGTGTTTTTACAGGACCCAGATTTCTTGATTCCTCCACTTCAGGTTATTTTCTGTTCAGCTCCATAGTGAGCCAGGGCTTGGCCAGTGAGTACAATGATGGCAGTGCGTGACAGAGCAGGGTGCTCGGGACCTGGGGGAACTGGGACACACACAGCCTCATTTCCCTTTGCATGGGTGAGCAGCAGCTGCCTGTCACTGCTGAGCCCACCTTAGTGTACGAGTCCTGCAGTTCTGAGCATCCCCAGACTCCCAGAGTCACGGTGACATTGCTGGGCCAGACCAGCAGAAGCTCAGGGCTGCACGGGAGTGCTGCATCAAACCCCTGAGGTCCTGGGAGCGGCGCAGGCAGACAAATTTGGGATATTTTTGAGCGCCATCTGCTGGAGTTTTATCTGTTTTCTAATTGTTTGCACACTTTATGTGCTGCTTATATATTCATACATCTATGAATACATAAGAATTCATACATACTCTGTGTTCAGGGGTATGAAGGATTTAAAATTGAGAAGAATGAAAAGTAAGATTTCTTCATTTCCTAGGGTGACAGATTTTCAAATGCCAGAGTTACAGCTGGTCAGAAACTCCTAAGGGAATAGTCTTCCAATGAAAAATGATGTTCTGATTAAGTCAAAACATTTTATAGAAAAGTAAAAATGTTATTACTTATTTTTACAGGAAACTAATTATTGGATTACCACATTTAATTTTCAACTATTTTTAAAAAATCTGAATGAGAAAGATAACATGAAAGATTTTCATCTTGATGAAATGAAATATGCACATGTAGGAAAGCTCTCTACCTCAATCCATGCACAGATAATCTCCTGAGGCTGGGATTTTCATCCTTTTTGGGAAGGTAACAAAATGAGAACAACTCTGGAGTTTTTAATGGAATGAAATTCCAGACTGCAAAGAGCTCTGATCCCTGAATATTTATTTCTGTATTCTACGTTGTTTTGAGAGAAAATAGCCTGACTTGGGAAATTCTTTCTCTCCGTGGCTGTCCCACTGCTAATACCTTGCTAAACCCTAATTCTGCCGACGTACTCAGTTCAGCAAGACTGTTGGCAGTCCCGGTTTCCTGTAGCAGAGGCAAACCTTTTGTACTTTCTCCCTTTGGGCAGTTTTCTTTTTTCCCAGTAATAGAAGTGTGCGAGGCCTTTCCAGCTGGGAAATGCACGTTGCAGGCGGCGGGGCCAAGTGTACGAAGAGAAAGGAGACTCGGTACAAGTTACGACACCGACATCTGGCAGATCCATTTGACGTCTCTGTCACCTCCTCTGCTGGACAATGCTCTTGTCCCCAGAGTGGAGTCTTTGTTAAATGCTGGAACTCTGAAAATGTGACTGGCATCAGCTCTGCAGACTACTTGGAGAGTTCTCATCTGGACAGATCTGTCTTTGAAAGAAGTAAAATCTCCTCTGGTCTCTTCATTGTGCCCTGAATTAACATCAGGTTTTGGGGAGCCACTGTTGCAGAAAGGTCCAATCCAAACACAAGACAGCAAACATCTAGTTGGGCTGAGGAACAGTTTGGAGTGAATGGAGCAGAGAAATGTTTGGGACAGAAGCAGTAGTCACAGCTTGCTCTCCAAAGAACTGTTTTAAAAATGGCCAGTTTTGACCAGGACTTAGAGGGCTGCTGTTCAGACTCCAGCACTGTTAGCCCTGATTTTGACACACCATCTCTGGGGGACAACTGCTTTTTCCATCTCATTTATCCACTCTTTTTAGCTGCTGTGGGATGGGCTGTGCAGAGGGATCATTTAATCACAGGGACAAGTCTGAGCAGGAGCTTGTGAAGGACACCCTGCAAAGCCACCCTTCACTTTCTTTCCAGCTCAAAAGTGGTAGTGGGGGATGTTGTTCTGTGGACATAATAGTGGTTGGGGATCTGTATTTAGTTTCTAGGTCTTCTAGTCTTTGTGGGGTGTGTGGAACATACCCCAGATGGTGCTTTTTGATCTGCCTTGCTAGTGAGACTGTGAGTTCCCTGGAGCAGGGCTGTCACTCCCATGTGGATGTGGAGGGCTCTCTCCGATGGTCTAACACCTGTGCAGCACCAGCAAACCAGCAAGGTGTTCAGGAGGCCCATTGCTCTAAACCCCCTGGATATGGGGAGGAGAGAAACAATCTTCATTTCCAGCAGAGAGGTATCATGTGCTGGTCCTTGATAGGGGTGAGGTGAGTAGAGCTATTCCGCATCCCCTGTACATTGCACAGAGAAGGAGAAACAGTGTAAATTATATTAAAGTGTCTAATTAGACTTTTTTTTTTTTTCCAGCAAAGTTTAAATCCACCTTGAAACAAAGTTTTCCCTTTGGGCTAATGCAGCAGTTCAGCTGAACAATTTTGAAGCAATTTTCAGCATGGAAGGGATTAAGTACCGTGAAGTCAGAGCTAAAAGCTTGCAGTTCAGCAACATGCATAGCATGAAATTACATTCCTGAACATGTGAATTGTATCATGGTCAGAACTCAGGGCCATCTGACAACTGCCTTGGGAAGTTTTGTATTAAAGTCCTGTCAAGCATTACAAGTGTCCTAAAGTGATGACGGAATGACTGATTAGAGAGGGGCCTGTAGCAGAGCTGGCAGCTGCTAATGAATGGCCTTGAACTGCAGAGAGAAGCTCCAGGCTCCCTATGGAGGAAGAACATGTGCTAAAACATCGGCTCAGTTTAGAGGATTTTGAAGACTGTTTGTAAATTAACATGTATGTCCACGAAGTGGCCTCCTCCCCTGTAATTAATGAGCAAACCTAGATGCCAGAAAGGGGAAAAATTGAGAAGCTGTGTTGTTTTCTGAATGGAGACCTTGATAGTGGGCCTAAGAAGAGAACTCAGCTCCCATCTTTAAGTTTCCTGTTTCTTGTGGAGGATGGAAAGAGAAGTCTTTATGTTTCAATTCAAGTCTTAAATACTGGCATGTTTCTATCATCTTATTTGACATATGAAGTGTAAATAGGCCACTTTCTCATGAATGGGCTGTGTTTATATAACACAGTCTTATCATATTGTGTTGGAACATTTTGATAGTGTTTGCCAAATACAAGCTTGTGGCTCAAGTTTCTGGATATATTTAAAAATTTCCAAGATGGGTCCATTAGTTACATTTCCCATTAGACACTTGTTCCTAATTGATGAAGTTAATTGTGATCTGTTTTTTTTTTTCAAAGTTATTTTTTCAGACATAATTTGTTTTGCTGTTTGTTTTTAACATCTGTTCAATTAGACAGTATATTTTCCTTGTACATATAAACAATCATCCTGTTATGCCTTTTTACTAAAGTAGATGATGTGTAAATATTAATTATCCAAATTTAGAAATGTCCCAGCAATATATCTATAAAAGTTATACAGTATAAAGGAACTGGAGCACTTCCTTTCTTCTGAATCCCCAAAATCTTTGTTTCACTTGTGACAACTCAATTTTCAGATTTCCATAAACCCAAGATTGTACCCACAATTGTCTGTTGGCAACAATTTTTTCATTATAAAAGGAGTTTCATCTTCATGAAAATTTTATGGAACTGAGGAAGGACACTTATACCCATTCTCTAAATCAAAATAGAAACCCACTTCTCTCCACCAAATTTGAGGAACTTTTTAGTTACAGATTCCTCCAGCAGGGGCAATCAAGAATCAATCAGTGGGTCTTTCCACGCTTTCTGTGGGTTTTACCCAGAGTACAGAAGGGAAGAAGGTTCATTTGCCACAAGCATGAAACTGCACTAGAATGCTTTAAACCTATTCAATGTCAGGGACTTCACATTTTAGGGTTTTTTCTTCAGAGTGAAAGTCATTTGGTTTGGGGCCATCAATGAAGCAATCCAAAACTCCAGCAGAACCACAGTCTGATTACAGTCTGATCACACTGCAGCAAAACTGCACAGTAATCACAGTTGTCATTGCCACACAAATGCTTCCTCTTAGCTGTCAATCTTTCCATCACCAACAGGAAAGTCAACTTCCACACTGTTTACAAGCCTCACTCGGGGACCCTTGGGCCTAAATCCTAAACAAACTTCCTCTGCAGTAATTGCTAACAGAATAGCACAGCATGGAGACTTTGTCACTAGGGGTCCATTATTCTTTAAATTGCCATATCACAGAGCCAGTTCCCTTCTTTTCAACACTCCTTTTGTTTGTTCTAATGCCAGAGGTTCTTGGTAGTATCACAATGAGCTGCAGGGACAGTCTTTCCAAAAGCTAGTGTTTGAGTGCATCCAAAGAACAGCAGTTGAACTCAGTATCAAATCCTCTTATTCCCTGGCTTACGTATTTTATTTGGAAACCATTGAATACATTTGTTCAGATAAAAGTCACAGACAGGAGTGCACTTTGGGATGACTTTCTGCTATTGTTGTGAACTGAGCAAAGAATACAAAAGTGCTTAGGATTAAGATGGGGTTCTAATGCTCTGCTGAGCCAAGCCTGGGCCAATGCCTGCAACTCCTGAGCCAAACCCTGGGTGATTTCCTGTAATTCTGCCCTTCAGTGACAGCTCAAGTGGTCAAGCAGGAAGGTGCAGTGAGGTGTCTTTCAAACCTCACCTCGTGGTTTGTAGGATGGAGGGTTCACAGCTCATGATCACTCTGACATATTGCTGCCATAGGCCGTGGAAGGAATTGGCATTCAATGAAAATATTTTTTCTAAGTCAAACCGAAACACAGTCTTATTTCAAGGAACGTTTGGAGGATAGCCATATACATTTTGAAATCCCTGTACCAGAATTAAGCCATTAAAACAGATTTTGCAAGATGTGGGACTTTCTACAATAAAGGCAGGGAATGAACCTCTTGTTCATTTTGGATCCTCGGAGTAATATTTTGTTACTCTTTCTAAAACAAAAGGAGAACAAATCGATTGCTTTGAGTTCCTTATTCATGAACATTGCAATAACATCACACCTTATGCTTTGGCTTCTGTAATAGCTTTTCCCTGAGCTCCTGACAGCAGAGTTCTGACTTCTGCTGAGTTAACAGCATGTTCTCCAGAGTATTGATCCTGGAGGCAATAAGGAAACTGTAAAACGAAACCTGGATACAAGACACAACATATTTGAGACCTCAGCCAGATTGCTGGGTGTTTTGCGTGGTCAGTCTTAGATTTCATGCTTAAGTCTACAGAAGCAGCACTCAGAACATGCACTGTGCCCTTCTACAATTCTTTATGAAACAAATTCTCTTGATCTTTTATATACATGCCTGTGTGTGAATATATATTTATATATATAAACCCCAACCTTTAATATTCTTCCTTCAAGAAATTGTATGATCTTTAGAAGTAATTTATAATAAGAATCATTACTTTCATTGCACTTTAGAGCTAGCAGTTAATTAACTGAATTAGCTACTGTTGCCTCAGCTCTTAATTGGTATCCAATGAACCACAATGCATTATAAATGTAACTGCAAGTCAGGTTGGGTTCCCAGTGAATTGAAAGCTTACAGATCCCAGTGGAATTTTCAGGTTTGTAAGATTGTGAATTCTTTTATTCCTTCTATCTAAAAGAGCTGTTTCTAGAATTGTTTAGTATACTGAAAAAAATACAGGTTTCATTACAAATTAAGAAGGAAAGTCACTAAAATGAAGGTGGGTCCTGTGGGTGTCCTGCTGTCTGTATCGAGTTTGCATGTTAATAGATCTGGAAGAGAGCCACTGAGTGTCTTGTTGCCTGGCGCAGGCAATTGTCGGTTTTGGTGGTATTTATTGAGTCTCTTGGTGCACTTGGAGCTTGATTTCTCTTTCAATTATCTACTGAAGTGCAGAAAAGCTGATTAGAAAATATGCTTTCCCTACAAGGCAATGTTCTCTTTTATAAAGACAAGCATACAGGGTAGTTAGCTTTGATGCTGAGTAACTTTTCTGATGAGGTATCTTATTTTCAGAAGATTTACTTTTGTTGTTTGAGTATCAGAAAGCCCAAATTCTTGTGTCTTTCCAAAGGAATCGGTCCCTCAAACGCACTGTGCTCTGGGCTGACAAAGTCAACGTGATACTTCTAAAATCTCCAAATTATTCTGTATCTTTAAGGGGTTCTGACAGGATTACATCCTCCATGGCAATACCTATACGTGGGAAAGAGAAATGTAACCAATTCCCCTGCTGACCTTTATCTTATTGTGTCTATTTAAAACAGGAAAAACATGCCCATTGGCTCAGCTAATACCTTAAATAACTAAAAGTCACCCTCCTATTCCTGACTACTTCCTTGCTTGCTTCCCTCCTGGCTAGCAGCAGCTTGAATATATATTTATATATGTATGCTAATTTTCAACTCCAGGCAGGTCTTGCTCAAGAAAACAAACCAATCTGTGTAGCTCTTCCAAATCACTGGCTGAGATTCACCACACGGGCTCTGTTAGATACTTTTATTTACCTTGCTGAGTAATTGTCTTTTGATAAGACACCTACTCTTTTACTGCCTTTAATTTTAAGTTAGGTAGAAAAAATGTTTCATGTGTGTGGGCTTGGGTTTTTTTGAATGTTTGCTTGGTGTTTTAGGGGTTTTTGGATTTTTGCTTGTTTGGTTTTGAGATTTTTTTATGTATGTCTATTGGCACTTTTGCATCTTTACACTATTTTATGCAGAACTTCCTAGCTTGGTTACTAAGGCTGAGGTTAAGTTGATCTTGAGCAGTGCTATTAGTGTGAGGAAACTGGAAAACAAATGCAGCTAATGGAGGGGAAAAAAAAGGCTGATGTTTTAGCTCTGTCCATTTGAACTGAAAGTCTTTAGTGCCTTAATTACTTACACCAACACACCTCTCACTTTCAAATATACCTTAGAATACATATAAGGCCTTTAAGATTTTTTTTTCTTAAAGCCACATAGGAACATGATGCTGTTTTGAGCATCTGGATCCTCAGTGTGAAATCTGCAATTTGCAGATAGCCTGAGGGATCTGGGCGAGGTGGAAAATGAGCTGGGCCTGGAACAGCTGAACATCCTGGTGTGTGTCTGGAGTTTACTCCAAAATGCTGAAGTCAAATTCTCTTTTATCAATTCCTGGCACTCCAGGGAGTAAACATGATCACCCAAACCTACAGAAACTGAACTGGGAGGAGTTGTCAGCCAGTGGATTTGGGACTCGCCATCACAGCTTTTCAAATCCAAAAGGCTGAGGCAGATCCCGAGTGCAGGGTCAGGGAGCAGCTTTCCCTGTGCTTCTTTAGCTGCGTTTGGTGCTCGTCCATTTGGCACTTGTGGAGATCCAGCTGCTTTCCAGGGGTGAGCAGCTGACTGGTGAGACGGAATGGCAGATACACTACAGCAGTATGTGCAGATGCTTGTCCTTTCAAGTGGAAATGTTTGGGTTTTATTTGTCAAGTATGTTCCCAAGCAGAAGACAAAAGGACAGCTCTCCATCCTTGTTTGGAGAGAGGTCTGAGCTCTGCTTACTGAAAAAGGGAAGGCTGAGAAAGGAATTAGTTATCACAGAAAGCAGGGCAGGAGGAATGGCTGGAGCATTAGATTTTGCCTCGACTGATATTTTTGGGGTTGTGCTGTGACTCCACAGGCTGCTGTTGTACCTCTGCTCACCTGCCTCAACATGTGGGGAGTGATGCTGCCTCCTCTGCATGGACTGTACTGTGGGGAGTGGCTGGGGAAGGTGAGGTGCTAATCAAAAGGCAAGCTCTTTCCAGCTGCCCCCTGTGAACAAGGCGAGCCCCAGCCCTTTGTCTTGCCTTGTCGTTGCAGCCTGGCGTATCCTCTGTCGAGGAGATTCTTGCAAGACTTGTTAACCATCCCTTTCACAACTAGAGGCTGCAGAGGTGTTGGCCATCAGCAACCCCAGAGCCTTCTGAGCTGCTGGTTTATGTGGCCCCAGGGCAGAGTCCAGGGGTGTGTTTTGGCATGTCCTGCAGTCTGGACCTCTCCTGAAGACGGTAGCCCACCATTTTTGTGGTTTGTCAGACATACATGTGGTGGAACTGTCATTATGAAACATGCAGTTTTGGGAAAGGGACTTGCAAAAGTGACTCTGGGAGTGAGTCAGTAGATCCACATTAGCCCAGATGTAAGGCCAGTGGGAAGAAGAATCCTTCCAGTCTTGTGTAAAATCTCAGCTCATTTTTTATTAGAAATACCAGAAGTTTGCAAAGATAGTCACAGACAATCCCTGTGTTTTAAGGAAAGGTGGCAGCAAAAAAAGACATTGTAGAGTTAAAAATCATCTACCACCTTTTATTACATGGAGGAAACATGGCACAGGATGAAAGGAAGAGCTTTATTTGCTGTTGAAGATGTGAGATTCCATGTGGTAGACAACATCCAAAAATATGAAGTCACTTCCAAAAAACACAGCTGCTCTGTGAGTGCTATGACTTCCATATGACTGGGCTGTATGAGAACATCTTGGTGGCAGTCTCAGGACAGGAATGTCGCCATGAACAGTGCTGAACTTTAGAGATGACTGGACTGTTTACCTGGTAGTGTTTAGTGACACTACTTTGTAATGCTAGCCTTTTGGAAAAAAGATATTCCCCTGAATTAGCACATTATGAGCTCATTTAATGAATGTTCTGCCTCTTGTGAGATTAAATAGTCTGGTGTATTGCTGTAAAACTTTTGTAGATTTGATTCCTCATAAAATTTATATTTTACCTTAGGCTGTTGGCAAATTAAACATACTGGATGAAACCCTGGGAATCGTGACTTTTTTCAGGCTCAGAGGGGTGTGATACCTTCCCAAGAGACCATTGCTGTATCTGTGTGTACTTCAGCTCTACTGAAAGTCATTAGGGCTTGGCATTGACTTTACCTTCTCCAATGTGTTTTTGTAGCTGCTCAGTGGAATCTCACTCTGAGGTAGAAGGCAGTGTCCTCTTCCACTTGCATGCTAAATTCTGTAATCATAACATTTATGTTTTCTATCATTTGAATCAGGCATGGTATTCAGGTTTCACTGTAGAAAAAAGAAGATTTATTTTTCCCTCCTTAACTCTTGCAGCAGAAGAGCAGTAGGATTTTTCTCTTTAGAAACTTGGGTTAAAATGAATTTATCAGCTGCTGCTCTGAAAGATTGATCGATGGCTCAAAGAGCAGAGTCCAGCTGCCTGTGAGGTCTGAGCCAAACCCTAAAAGAGCCTAAACACACTCTGTGTGTGGGAGAGGAGCCTGGGCTGCCCTACAGCCACTTATGTCAGCAGACATGGGATATTCCAGCACTGGGCAAATAAATACACTGAAAAAGAGTAACCTGGTGACAGAAAATGATAGCCTTGGGGATGAAGGTGGTGAACCTGTGTCAATGTAACATACACTGCAGGGCTTGTGGAGGAGGACTGGTGTGGGCTCACTGGTTTCTGTTGGGTTGAGAAGGGTTTGAAGAGAAAAGAATGGCTACAGTGTTCTTGTGGGGATGGAGTCAGCCCAATTAAGTATGGTTTGTTAAACTGCTGACAGCTCCGGATAAACAAAGCTTGCATGGACAGGTCTGAAGCTTACAAGAGGTCATTGAATTTAATTAAGGTTCAGCAGAAGCAGAATTTGAGTCAGAGGTACTTGAAAGGCAGAAGGCTGGATGTTCCCAGCCTAGGTGGATATTTGGATTTTTCAGCTTGCCCTGCATAGAGTGTCCATCAGAACACAACCCACACTGAGTCTGGGCTCTGTGCACCAGGAAAACTTCTCCTGGACTCATATAGGTAGGCAGGTAACTGCAGTAAATTTACAGTTGTGTCACTTGGCCACTACAGGAGTCATTTTGAAAACATCACTTCTGAGGACAGTGCTTCAGAGAAGCCATTTTTGGAGGCAATGTGGGATTGATTTACAATTTACATACCAAATATAACCAACTTAAATGTTGCAGGCTTAGACCAGAGCATAGACAGCAGTTGTAAAAGATCTTTCAGAGAACCATGCCAGTGTTCTGATTGTGTTTTATTTGTGTCCATCCTCCCTTGTCCAGATGCAGTGTTTGTTAGCAAGGCCTCCAAACTGCAGGGCTTGTATCGATATTCAGCTTTTTCCCTTCATTCAAACAATGGAGAACTTGAGCAAAAGCTCATCCAGGATCCTGGGAATTTCCTACAGAGCTCCAAGGATTTTGGAGCTTCCTCGTAAGTGATCAAACTGTTTCAATTAGCAAGGTTATGTAACAAATGTAATCTGTGCAAGGCAAGGAACAGTGTGCTGCACACAAATCCCTGAGCTGCTTCCTCCTGTTTCTTTGCCTCTTCTTCAAACTGCTAGAGGACTTTCCAGCATGGAATTAGTTTCTGCAAACAGCTTGTATATTAATATTTTTTCATTTTTTTAATTGTGGACCAACACCCTCTGATTTGCCTCTTCAGATCTAGAAATTGTCAAGATTCAGAAAGGTGTGGACACGGACTCACTTGTGCTCAGCAGCCGGGAGTGCTGCGTGTTCAGTAGCATGGCTTGGCTCACAAACTTTCCCAGCAGGAAGCTTATAATGAAAGGGTTATTGAGTAAGAAACAGAAAGATTTAAACTAAAGTCACTCCTGACTGAACAGCTGCCTTTGTTTTTAGTTTGTGCTATCAAGAAGCGATGGGGATAGCAGAGTGGAAGTTGTCTCTCTTTCGTGTAGGGGCCATCCATGACCTTCAGGTACTTAATCACAGCATTTTACTGCTTGCTTCAAGCATGTCCTCATCTGTAACATCTCTGTTCTGAAAAATAGTGAAGTGCTTTAAATTCACAGTTAATCACAATTTTAATTGCCACCCCTTCCCCAAAGGAAGCTACTACAGCCAAAGCAGAGAGAAGAAATGACTGGCCCTGGGAATGCTGAGTGTTGGAGGCAGAGCCAGAACACAGCACTCCTCCTCACTTTCTTTCCTGATGAGAATATATTTTTTGGAGGCTGAATGTGTGTGTCAGGATGGAGGGGAAGGGTGGAAATCTGGGGCTGGAATTGTACTTGCCAGCTTTTGCCATGAATTAATTGCACTTGGCTTGCCTAGCAAGTATTCATTGCCTTGGGAGAATACAAACAGAATTTTGCAAGACTGTACTATTCCAGCTCCAGCTGTGATGCTTCCTACCCCAGCATAAATGTGTGCTCTGCCCTTTTTTTTTTTATTTGAAAGCACTAATGATTTTGCACTTGATAGATGCCTGGTGCCACTATCCATCCCTGACTTCTTTCCTCAGTCTGCAGCCTGTGCAGTGCTGGCTGGTTAACTCCTTCCCCTCCAGATGGGGTTGCATTTCATGTCAGATCTGCAGGTGGTGTAGAGTTCATTAAAAAAAGCTGGAGCTCTTTAACAGGAAAGTCTCTCTGTTAGTATTAGGTACATCATTAAGGTGGCATCTCGTACCAAGTTCTGCTGCACTTCTCGTATTCAAAGCATTGCTATGAATTCCTGCCATGCAGAAAGGTCAGCACTTCCCCAGCAAAAGAATCCCCACTGCTCTGGTGGGCAAAGGGTCAAAATCTCCTGGCAGTGTGGGACCTGGTACCCTAACCAGCTGCCTGCCCTCCCCAGGGTGGGAAAGGGACCCTGGCTCTTCTGCCCCTTGCAGATGATGACAGTTCAAAGGGAAAAAAAATGTATTTCTATCATAAAAGCTACTTCTCCTGGGTGACAACTGTTTTCTTCAGAAGGAAAAAATTAAAGTCCTACCAAAACTCAGAAGAGGGTTTTCAGAGGGTTTTTTCATGTTAAAAAAAGGAAAAGGAAATTCTTCAGGCTAGTAAGTCTTTCATTTATCAAAAGAATAAGAGAAGCTGTTGCTCCCCTTTTGGAGTCCTCTGTACCTGGGAGTTGTAGGCTCAAAACTTCTACTACTGCACTTGCATCACTGCCCCATAACAGCTCACTTAGTGCAGAGGTTTGGTTTTGGCAGCTCTCAGATGGAAGCAGAATTCCTCAGTCCTCCTTTAGAGCCATGTGGCTTTAAAGAAAACTTTGTTTGAATAGGCAAGATCTCCCAAGGTGCAAGTACTGCCTTTCTTCTCTTGATCCCAGTTTCTGTAGGAATGGTGTTAAAGTTGTACCTTCTCTGTTCAGAAAGATGATCTTCCTGCTTCCTTGCTCTCTCAGCCCCCACATGTGATGCCCTGAATGCAGAACTGTATGCTTGGTTTTTAGCACCTGGTCTTCAAATCCTTCTGGGCATTCAAAGTCCTATGGGGTGCAGCACTCACACAGTTTTACACCTGGAAAATGTGGCATATGACTGAAAGTCAAACCAAATGAGGGAAAGGGTCTGTGTTCCCTGTTGTGCCCCCCATATCTGGTAGCTGTTTGTTGGCAGCTCCTGTGTTCCTCAGGATGCCTTCCATAGCTTCCTCAGAAACAAAACAAAACTCCAGGGGTCAAAATGACAACTGAGGGCAGAGCTGTTTCTGGCTACAGCAAACCTGGCCCCAGGGGTCTCCAGCAGCTCAGACTTTCCTGGTGGTCAGGCAGTATGAGGGGAATAGCTGAGGCCATGTTGTGTGTTACTCCTTACCCTGGTACCTGCAGGAAACCTGTGCTGCTGCCACACTTCAGCAGAGGGGCTTTATGGATGACTTTTGGTGTCTAGATTGGAGGGGAGGTGCTATATATCCTTGAGGTCTGACAGTGTCCTGGGGCAGGTATGTCCCCTCTTTGTGTCCATGCTGTTGTCCAGAGCCTCGAGCCCTCTCACTTGCCTCCCCCAACCCCTCCAGAGCCCAGCCCTGCTTCTATATAATAAATAAATCTATTTTCTTTTGCCTTGAAAGGAAAAGGGCCAAGGGCTTCCTAAAACCAATTGGATAAATTGTTTATTGTGCAAATTTCAATAAGGGTTTTAAAAAGGAAGTGGTCTGTAAGCCCTGATAAACACTGTGCAGTAGATAGTGGTAGGGAAGGGTTGCAGTTCCATCTGAATGTATACACAGCCCTGGGTCTCTCATGGGTACGTGAGAACAATGAATTATATATCATGTGCTGCACGGCTGGCTCTGGGCTGCTGATGTCCCTTCCCAAAGCCACTGGTACCAGTGGCTGTTGGGGATGGGTACTGGGCTGGCAGGGTCTGTGTCTGACCTGGGGCACCCAGGACACAAGTTCCTGCTCTTAGGTACAGTCAGTGGCATTAATTGCTGTGTCCAGCCCTGCAATAGAGAAAGTTGCTCCTTAATGCTGTGAAAAGAGGGTGAGCATTGAATGGGGAATAAATAGAGGCAAACATTGACCCCAGTCTGAGTTGCTCTTGAGCGTGTGTTTCTTGCCATGTTGTCTGTGCAGACTCACAGAGCCCTGACAGATTGGGAGTCTTGGCTCGCAGCTTACAAATCCTGAAGACAATTTCTTTTGCCTGGCCAAGAACTACTTACATAATTATGTGCTTGAAGGGTTGGGTTCTAAATAAAGACATGATTTTAGCCATAAACACACATTATCTTCAAAGTGATAAAGATTTCCCCAAAGTAAATCTCTAACTTTATTAGCTTTGGGTTACTGCAGCATGTTTAAAGAACTAAAAACCAGAGGAGGAAAGATGGCTAAAGTGAAGTTACAGCAGGAAAAGTTTGATATTAAAATTAAGTATAAAATTAAGTTTATCCACTGAAGATTGCGTTTTTCTGTCTTGTTAAGAAGGATCATGGTACTTAGACTACTTTTAGGGCTTGCAGATATTTATTTCAGCAACTGGTTTTCTACCACAATTATTTGTTTCTCACTAAAATGTAGGCAGTCCCTCACTGTAACTATGATCTTAAAAGGAAAAAACCCTGGAACTGGTGTGGCCAGAGCAGAATCTCATTTGGAAGATAGAACCTCATAGCATGTTGACTTGTATTGGCTTTGATACCCTTTATGTAATAGTTTCATATTGAAAATTACACATCATCTGTAGCTCAACTTTTTCCCCAGTATTGCTGGGAAATCCCTGGATATTGTTCAATTACTCTTGACAGATGAAGAGAAAATATTTGGTGTGCTACAGTCTTGCTGGGATAACTTAAACCATTAAGTGCCTGCTCCTGTGAACACATTAAAGTACTGCCCTTCACTGCGTGGAGCTCCACTAATTCTGGTGAAACAGTGTGAACTTACGCTGAGAAATTACTCCTGTGAGTAAAGCTGTACAGAGCTGGGCACAAGTGTTGCTTTTAGGGAAGGATGAAGGTGTGTCTGATGCAGCTGCAGAGGGTCACAGTGTGGATCATAATGAGGTAATAGGAAGCTCTGTAGTTTCTACTGGTCCACATGAGAAGTGTTTGTTTAGGAGTGTCCTCCCCAGAGCTGGGGAGCAGTGGAGTTGTAACACTTAGCTTGTATTTTGGAGGTAGAGCTACAATTCTCCTGGGGTAGGGGTGGGAGCATTGCAATCAGGACTCCTGCCCTCAGCGTGATAGGAGAGGTGGAGGGGAAATGACTTTCCAAGTCACTCCTAGGAGCTCCGTATTTCCATGTGAAAGAGGCAGGCTTGGCTGGCCACGCTGCCAGAGCGTGGGCTGGGATAGAAACCCCTCCTTAGCCTGTTTTGCAGACAGGAGGTACAGGGTGGCTGCAACAGGTGCTTCAGGAATAGACTTTTTCTGCTTTGCAACTCCAGTGTTCTAAGGAGACATTTGTGCATCAAGAAGCTTCAGTGGAGCCCCACAAAATCAGTTAAAATCCAGAGACAGGGCAGCACAACAGCCCAGCCACTGGAGCGAGCAATACCCAGTTAAAGTGAGCATGAACATCCTCTTGTTCAAAGAATTCACAGGCCAGTTGGAAAGGTTGTGGAGGAGGTTTTGCTGTCACGGGTGTAAAACCAGGACCAAGAGCCTGAACAGTTTGTTGAGAGGCAGAGAGTGGGGGTTTCCATGTCACCTTCACCCCAGCCCAGCAGTGTGGCCATGAGGCAGCAGGAGAGGGAGCAGAGAAGTGGTGCCATCCCCCTTCCGCTCCCTGGGCACTGGCAGGATTACGTCCTAAACCCTGGAGGATGACTGCGAGCCCTGGCCAGTGTTTGTTGTGGGGTTGCTAGTGGAGTCTGTGGTATAAGGGAGTTTCTCAGGCATGTTGGTGAGTCATCTGATACAGGAGGAGTCTGAGACAGGAGCTCCACGTTGCCCCCTCACCCAGGATCTGGCCGGTGGCTGCTATTTAAATCGACAGCAGGAGTGTCAACGTATCTGTGACATTTTTTTCAAGATGGCTGAGGAGACCAGGAGCTGACAAATGATTCTTCCACTTCTCTTAGCTAATTTTGGATTAGCTGCGTTTACAAACAGGTGTTGACACGTCCGCAGGTCCCAAAATTCCTCAGTGTGTCTCTTTAGGGTTTCCAACCCCCAAACCTGTGGAGTGGAGAGCAGTGAGCTCAGGTGTGTGGGTTCTCTGTTCTTTGCCATGAATGCAGGTGTGTCACACATCGTTTGGCTTGGTTTGAAATGCCACCTTGGCTGGTCTTTTAGTAGGAAGCAAAGCCCAATGTACTCTGGGGCTTGACCCAGCAGGGAATTGTACTGGCCACAGCAGCACAGCTCACAGCAGAGGCTGAGGTGATGGAGAAATGACTGAAATGGATTTTACCAGTGTGAGGCATGCCCAGAGGCAGGGGATATTGTAGTGCAGACTCACAGGAATCCATTAATCCCCACTGAGCCTTTTATGTCAGGAGTTAGGGAGCCAACATCTGTTGAGAGGTGGGATGCCCTGCCAGATAAGGACTGTTTCAGCTCTGCTCAGGATGCTGAGGCTTTGTCCCAGGATGGAGCAGGAGCAGAGTGGTACTTAGGGACACTGAGCTTGCTCAGACCTCCCCAGCTGCTGAGGTATGTGTGGAAGATGCCATATCTGCACCCCTTTTGCATGAGAGCATGTTTATCTCTGAGGCATCTCCAAAGAAAATACTTGGTTTCCCCAGCTTTGTGCTGGCACAACTTCTATGGAAAGAGAAAATGAAAAACAAACAGAACTTTTCAGAGAGCTTGGTGCAAACCACAGCACTGTCCCATGCTGCTCACATGGCTCAGGGCTCACAGGGGCTGTCACTGCTGGTTGCAACTAAACTTGGTTTCTTTTTCACCACTAATTTTGTGCCAGTGTCTTTTAGTCTTTACCTGCTTGAAGGAAAAGGAAACTGAGGCTATCAGATATCACTGAACCTCACCTTTTACCATAATTCTCATCAACCTTCTTTTTTTTGGTTATTTTTAATATATTTTTTTTTAATTCCCTGTAAACCCACAGCACTTGCAGCCTCCATGGGTTTGTCAGCCCTTTTTTATCAGGGTAAGAGCCCTGAATGCCACTTCTCCCACATTATTCTCCCCTGGTTCCTGCTGCTCTTCCCTCCCTCAGCACACAGCATGAATTCAGCCTGAGTTCAGCACAGTGATGTCACCGATGTAAGTGACAGGAAAAAAAACCTTCAGTGTCTTTTCTAAAGAAATGTCATCTGCAGAATTAGACACTGTGAGGACACTGTTAGAGGGATTATGCTTGGCAGCATGTGGTGTTGAAGAATGGCTATTTGTCAGCCTGACTTCCTGCAGTGTTCACCTCAGCTGTACAGAAGTATTGGTGTAAGGCCAAAGGTACAAACTACTTTTTAATCAGCTCTAGCTTCAAGTACAGATCTAATGTTAAAGGTGAGGATGTCGATAAGAATTCAGAATTTGGGGGAGAATACCGCATCTTTGACTAGCTTGCTTTCCATTCTCCTTTGTTGGATATTGATTGAAGGAGTCTGAAGAAAAACAGTGCCTTAAATCAACATGCTGCCAAGTAACAACACTGTGGAGAACAGAGCTCCTCAGAGCTGCTGCAGGTCTGAGCTGCCCTGGGAACTGTACAAGCCTAAGAAGTCAAAAGTACTGACCTGAATAAGAATGAGACCATTTTGGGGAGCTGAGATTTAATGTAGACCCTGAATAAAAGACCTTCCAGTTCACTGGGAGTAAATGTGAATAACTTACTGTTTCTTGGCTGACATCGTGGTGTTAAGCACAGGCAGCAGCATTACACAGCACGCTTTTCATTGCTGATTTCAATTTTGATACAGTCCCAGTGGGACTATAGAAAACTCTGCCCCATTATGTTTCAGAACAATAGGATCACTGCAAAAGAAAGACACCAAGTGTGAACGTGCCAAGCTAATTCCTTTCCAACCTCAGCTTGAGCGAAAACATTCGGGAGTGAACATCCTCAGATCTTGAGGTGGTCAGAAATGACGTTCAGATCTGTGTGGCGTCCCTTTTTGTGGCCTTTCTCTATGTTTGTAACCTAATTTTTGCAAGGGTGAGCCACCACTTTCTGCTCTTGTGAAATGCCCCTACACGTGTGTGTGAGCACCAGGTGCCTGCAGCACCTTGGGGAGGCTGTTGTGGGCTGTGCTGCTGATTCACCAGGTCCTGTCTCCAGTCATGGTCATGATATGAAGGTATAAAATTGACTTTTAGTGATGTTTGGGTGGAGATATGCATTCATGCACACAGACCAAAAGTATGACAGTACTAGCCTTTCATGGGGAAGACAAATGTTTCCCACTTGCTGAAGCTGAACTTCCATGCAGGAAAATGCTGTTTCCAGCTAAACTTTCACTGTAGCTCTTTGATCCAGAGTGCAACTTCTGGATAAAATTAAAGTTCACGTGAGGCCGATTCTTTTGTTGTCTTTCCTCAAGATGTTTGGCTCCTTCGAATCCTTTGTTGTATCCTAAAGGCACAACTGTGTGTTTGTGGATCACCCTTTCAACCTGCTCACAGCTGCTTTTTCCCTTTCTTTGGCTGGAAGTTCTCATTCTTCTAGTTGGGATGAGCCTCCCTTAGTCTTAAATTATGACTTCTTTGATCTCAGTTTTAGGAAGTATCTGCTTTAAGACAAGGTGCATGAATGGTGTGGAACAGAGGATGTAGAAACTAAAAGGTCAGCCTCTTAAGGTAAAATCACTAAATTCCACCCCAAAAATCTCTCTGCTCCATCTAAACAACTGAGGTTCAGTTGGTTTTCTTCCTCCTTCTTATCCCAGTAACATATTTGAAATTTCTATTGCAATTCATGTTTTCTCTGAATGTACTCTAACAACATAGCATAGATTGTTAGGTAACATTATTATAGTTAATAATATCAGAAGTACACACACAATTGTAAACAGGCAGGTTTAAATTAATTTAAGCAGTCTCTGCTACAGAGAACTGAATGTACAAACCACTGCAAGCTATTAGGGAAGCTGATACATCAGAAGATATTTTGGTGTGCCTTTGCAATCAGATTTCTTCCCATGAAATAACCTGATTTTTAGTTCAACTTCTGCCTCTTTGTATAATTTCTTGTAATGATAAATTACCCAGCCTTGGAGATGTTTATAGTTCTCAGTTCACTGAGGGTGGAACAGATGGCAGGGCTCACATCTTCCAGTTGTTCTCTGAAAATGCAGTTACTGGCCATGGGGAAACGTTGTCAAGAGGTGATCTGTGCTTATAAATATTTGTAGGACCCCCTGAGATGGAGTTTAATGAATTTTTGTAGCCAAGGTTGCCCCTTCCTCTCTCCTTTTATTTTCTTTTTTCCAAATGTGCTGAAAGAATAAACCAAAAAGTACTGTATAAACTATAAGTCCACAAGGGAATGAGCCAGAAAGTGATAGGGTAAGGCTGAATTATTAAAATCAGGTCATACCCTGAAGGAGATTACAGCAAGACAAGCCAACATAAACATACACTATATTTCTGTCATATGTCTTTGTTACCCTGGGTGGCCTGCAGTCAACTAATAGGGCAAGGGGAGAAAAGTAGAATACATGAGTGTTACAGGATCTTAATCCAGCTGGTTTGAATCCAGTTCTCATTAACCAAGTAATTTATATTCCTTCTCAGAAACAAAAATTGATGTTAGTTTGGTGTAAATCTAGAGAAACAACTATAATTCTGTGTTCTACTGGATTTAAGTCCCACTGCTATTAGCCACTTCTACTCTTTTGTTGCTGAATGTTCCTAATCCCCTAAATAACAAATGGAGGTTTCAGTGAGACAAGGCTGCCTAGTGATAAGAAAAGCCATGCTAAATTAAATGCAAATCTTGCAGTGCCAGTGAATTTTATGGATTTTCAGACCTTGATCCCTGGATAACCTATAAAGGAAGGCTTACAAGGGGTTTGGAGGGAGATGCACAATGCTGGAAGACATTAAGATATTGGCCACGAGTACAGAGAGTGTTATCTCTTAAGATGTAGAGCCAGATTCTGTTTTTCATTAAACTGGTGCAAATCTGGAAAACATTGCTTGCAGTGCCATCGCTCAAGATTTGCTCTGGATGCTCCCACACGGAGTTCAGCTCTGCTGTTAGTCTGGGTAGATGCAGGTGTAAGCCTGATTTTTGCTTGGAGCAAAAATGAGGCCTGAACTTGAGCTATTTCAAAAAAACTCAAATACTTTTCCCCTAATGTGGGCACCTTTAAGCATCTCCTGGGAAAGCATAGCCCTGGCAAGGATGCTCCAGCACAGGAATAAACAGGGGATGCACCATCTGCTGCAGGGCTTGTGTTCTATCAGCAATCAAGGCCAGGCTATGTGAAATGGCACCACTCACCTGGGGAAGGCTGTCAGACCTTCTCCAGGAGCAACACTGTGCTTGTCCAGGGCACTCCATGGCAGCTGATATTTGGGAGTGACTTCTCACTTCAGGAGATTTAGGAGTTTGATGCCTGAGAGCTGCCTGTGGCAAGGACGGGCTGCAGGGAGGTTTGCATCCTGATATAAACCAGAGCTAAAATCTGGCTTCCCTGGGTGGGGGCATTTTAACTCATCTTTTAAGTGCTAGAGAGATCCGTGAGGGGTGGGGCTGGGAGCTGCAGCACACAGGGCACCCTTTGGAGGAGTGGGAATTACATCTTTGATGTGAGGTGAAGGATTCTTTCATGTTCCATTAGAAACCCACATATGTTGGTACCACGGTCTTCTGTTCAAGTCCTGGCAGACCTGGGAAAGGCTGTTTTAATGAACTGAGTGAAGGCACTAGATGAGTTCTGGGCCACAACAAGGCTCTTGCACAAGGTGCAGCACTGTCCCACTTCCTATTCCTCTCAGGGAATTAATTCTCCCTGGTGCTGCCAGCATGGCTGGCTTCGAGCAGGACAGGGCAGGGCAGGGTGGACAAGGGGAGTCTCTGCACTCATCCTGCTCCATCCTCTGGCTGGAAAAATAAACAAACACTTGGGGTTGGGGGGGGGGACCCTCCAAAAACATCACTCACTTGTTTTGCTTTGCCTATCGCAAATCTAAACACAATATTTTCTCATTCTTGGGCCTGTATGAATTTCTGACAGTACAATTGGAGGCCAGCGCCCCGAGCGTATTGTCTGGAGGAGCTTACCAAGGAAATCGAGAGTTTGGTCAGCAATTGTAAATATCCTCCTGTAATTGAGTTTGTTTGTTCTGCAGTGCACTCCGGCGTCATGGGCTGTGGGACACCCTGGCACCAGGTTACTGGTGGGAAAGATCCACTGCTCAGATAAGGATGGGAATAAACTCCACCCGCAGAAATGCCACAGAAAAATCCCTGATTTATCCATTAATTGCTTTAAGGGGTGGTGAGTGCGAGTACAACAATGGGGTATTGACAATAATATGCCTCTTTGGCAGGAAAAGGGCTTTCCCCTTGCTCTGAGGCTTTAATGTGCTTGTTCTTGGAATTATGAAATGTTTGCAAATCCTGCACTGGCTCAGGGATGCAGAATGAAATTCAAGTACCCAGGAAAGAAACCAAATGTTGGAATGGCTGTTTCCTGCTTGGGATTAAGCAAAATGCTCTTCTTGCTGTGAAATGCACCCAGTGCTACAGGCTGGGAGTCTGCTTGTCATGGAGTTGGTCACAGGGGATTATTTAGAAGGGTTTTGTGACTTGCTCCTTATTTGTGATTCACAAGCGTAGGTAGTGTCCTGGGTCTTCAGCAAGCACAAAGAAATCTGTTTGTAGGAGATGAACCGTTTACAAAAGAACTCCCATTTTCTAAAAGACGTCAGGATTAGCAGAATCAGGGAGTGTCAGAGACACAGGAACTGCTGGGGCTCAAAGGAGAATGAGTGCTAAAAACATGGCTCGAACATCTTTTAAGTCTTTGAGAGAGATGGTCCAAGGTCCCAGGACTTTGAGTCCTTTCTGTGCTCACACCCTGGTATGATGTGGTACATTTCTGTGCTGTTTGTCATCATGTGCTTGTGCAAGGTGTGAGTGCTGCAGGGCAGGGCACACCAGAGGCTGTGTCAGCCAGAAAGGAGCCACCTGGCCCCACACACAGCTGACCCATGGTAGCACACTACTCCATTAAGGGTTTTCTTCCCAAAGTCCAGTATAAACAATCCCTACCCTCATGAATACATTAATAAATCAAACCCATCTTTAAAGGAGTTACTAGGGTAGAATTAGAGATGATATATACATAAGAAAGATCTCTGGGGCTCTTGAGATGCATCTCTGTGTGCTGCTAGTGCTGTGCCATCACTTGGGGCTCATCTGCTCTCTCAAGGCTGCTCAGGGTATATGTGTTCCCAGGGGCAGGATTTCAGGGTTTTGCATTAAGTATGAAATGGCTTTTAAAGAGATTTTCTCTGCTTCACTCTGTCAAGCAGAAGAAAATCTTTTCAATGCTAGAGAAATTGCCCATTGCAGGCAGTGGGTATCAGGCTGCAGTTCAGTGGTAAGTCAAAGCAAGAAAAAGTTGTGTTCAAGAGACATTTATCCACTGGGTACTTAATTTCAATATATGTTCCCTTGCTAATGAGTCAGAGATTCAAGTCTGCTATCTATTACATGACATGAACCTAGAAAGCACACCAGATCCTGCTTTCTCTTAAATCAGGTTATGCTATGAAAGGGGAGTTGTTCCAGATTTGCCAAGTTGATGTAATTGGGGGCAGAATAGAGCCTGGCAGCTCAGCTGGCAGCAGAGCCAGTGCACATTAACCCAAGTGAACCAGGGAGACTGTAAGCAACTGTTTGGGTCTTGTACAACCAACCTGGACCATTGTAAATGTTGTTTTCCACCTCGTGCATAAGGTGGCCATAGCCATGGTAGGAGTGGCTGATGGTGTGCCATTGATCCCTGGGAGCAGAGCTGCCTCTCTCAGCTCAGTATGCAAATATATCGGCACCTGAGCTCTCCTAACCTTCAGCATCTGAAGCAGTGGGCAGAGGTGCAAGATTGGAGCCTGCTCTGCTCCCTTTGGCACTGGTGGGACTCTCTCACAAATAGCAGGAAATAGATGTGGATGTAGATCTGATACCATGGTACTCCCTGCTGTGCTGAGAGCAGATATCTGAGAGTTGGGGGGGAGAAGAGGCTGGGCACGTTGTGTATCCATGGTTCCAAAGGCAGGGCTCTATTGTTTTGTGCTGTGCAGAGGCTGTTCCCAGGAGGATATCCTGTCTGAGGTGACCCTGTGCCAGTCTGCTCCACGGCTGTGGAAGGGCTGGGTGATCAGTACGAAAAGAATTCAATAATGCCTTGTAAAAGAAGTGATTTATCTGCAGAGATTAAATAGGCAAGCAAAACCTGATATTCTGACCCTGTTGCTGGGTTTTTAGCAGTGTGCCCACTAACCCAGTCCTTGGGACATCCCTACATGCTGCCAGGCACTCATGCTGCCCTGTAGTTGTGTAAAGTTGTTTCAAAGTCAGTGTTTATCTGCACTGTCATGGGGAACATGACCATGGAAAGAAGCACCCAACTGCAGCAGTGTGAGGAGCCCCAGCCAGGAGGTGGGTCTCTGTGTTGTGGTGCTGTTTGGCTTTTCCCAGAGGATTTGCCATTTTTTCCAATGGGACTGCCTTGTGTATATCCAGACTATGACTTATTTAGTCTGCCCTGCTGGATATGAAAAAAAATCATTTAATATATCATTTAAACTAAATAACACACCAAGTTATTTTGGACATGGAATTCACCAAAGACAGGATGGGTTTGTTCCTGCTGGCTGCTTCCAGCAGTGGTTTAAAGTTTGTGCTCTGCCATGAGCCAGCATGATCCTGAGAGGGATAAATGCCTTCAGAGAGAGCTAGTGAGGCTCTGGGCAGTTTGGGCTCCTTGCTCATCCTCTGACTCACCCCTTTGCTGGTGCTGTCAGTTAACCAGCAGAGCTGTGCATAGGGGGATGTGGGGTGTTCCCAGTTGGGAGGGAATGGTTGGAATGGGACAGGAACAGGCCCTGGTGGGGTATCAACAGCCAGTCTGTTCCCATCGACTCTCTGTAAACACACACAAAAGGTTCTCATGCATCCTTTTTCAGTGGAAAGTACAGATTTGGTGACATCAGGATGTTTTCTAAGCCTATGTTGTGTTTGCTGAAGCTTTTGTTTAGATTTTTAGGTTTTTCTCTAAAAATAACTTCCATGTCCTCTTCTAACATTCTTAAAACTAAGGTGGTGCCCCATCTTGGAACAGAGGTAGGGTTTCAGTATTTCCCCCAAGTAATAATAATAATAAAAAACCAACATTTGAAACCCAAAAATTTGAAATAAAAATTTTGGATTTGTTGAGCTACTTTTTCAGTCAATCCAAACTAAAATTTCAGTCTTGTCACCTCCTCACAAGTGTGGGCACTACCACCCGCACTGGCACGTGCCAGAACAGAGCTGCACGTGCTAATTGGTCCCAGTGAGGGATGAGCCCTTGCATTTGCAGTTTAAACCTCATTTTGTGAGCGAGGCCACTGGGACACGGAGTACCCATCACCTCATGCCCACCAGCAGTTGTGGAGCTGCATCCCACAGGGATTTAACTTGGACTGAGGGCAGCAATTTATCTGCCTTTCCTCACTTCTCTGGTCAAGTCTGTCATTGTTAAACTTGAGTAACCTGAGCTTGCTCTGTGAGCTGGATGCTGGCTCCTGAGTAACACCAGGGCAGTTGGAGAGGATTTGTTGTATTTACAGTTATAAATCACAGCCTGGAGCTGAGTTGCCCCACCAGAACTTTCCTCTCCCGTCCAGAAAAACAGATGGTCACTGTCCTCCCCTCCTCTGCAGAACCGCATCACAAATTACACGCGTTGTGTTTGGGTGTGTGAGCGTAAAAGTCAGGCTTACTCAGCTTTCAGATTTTATAAGGATCATCAAGGATTCAGCTTAGACTTTCCACATTAAAAAAAAAATCTATTATTTGCTGCTGCTTGGCAAATGTGAGGGGGGAAGTGGCACATGGGCCCGAGCTGTGATCCTCCACTTGGGCTGCACCAGAAAGGATATTGCTCTCACAGAAGTTTTAAAAGAAATTGCTTGTTTCAGCACTTCATTTGGCTTCAAATTCCTTTGGAATTGGCTTGTCTGGCTTTTAATGAGCTGAGAAGACTTGAGGTCTTCCACACCCAGGCTTGATATTCACAAGAAGTTCAGCTCTTATTTGCTATACACTTCCACAAACAAACTAAAGCTATGAGCAAGACAAGGTTTTAAGTTCCCCCTTGGGGAATTTGTTTGGTTGTGCAGAGCTGCAGGTTCCACGGGACACTGAGGATGGGCCACTGCTGTGTGCTCTGGTCTGCAGAGTGACAGGACATCTGGAGCTCATCTCCTTCCACTTGGCACGGACATGGCACCACAGGTCCTTAAATTTGGCGGGTGGATTCTGATGAGGTTGCTGTGAGTGCTGACTCATTTGGCAGCTGCACACAGCCCGTGAGTCACCATGAATCACATCCGTTGCATCTTGGGGTGCATCACTACTCTTGAAGTCTTTGATGTGAGCTATATGTATGATTCCTTGGAAACAGCTTCCCTTAATTAAATCAAAGGAAAAGCATCACTGGACTTCAGGGCTGCAATTAGCAGGAAAAGCAAACTCCAGGCATAAGAATTTAAACCCATCTCTGGCAGGACACAGTAAGCTCTGCTTCGTGCAGGAGTTTCCAAATGGCACTGAGTGTTGCAAATGGCATGAGAAAACTAATCACTAAAATTGCCTCAGTGTAGCATAGAAGTGGCCAGAGACAAGAAGCCAAGCTCAGGTTTTTCTCATGCAGCAGCTCCACAGGGCAGGGATGCCACAGGACATGGAGGTGGGGCAGGGGAGGATACCTGTGGTCTGTCCCAGAGGCCACTGGAGGCATTCATCAAAATCCCAGGGCTTTCAATTGGTTTTTGCAAGATTGCAGGCAAGAAAATATGCTAATTCACTAATTCAGCAAAGCACTTAAGCACGTACTTGAAGCAGACAGCTTTTTAAGTGCCTTTATGAGCAGGAGCCAGGACAAGGAGGGAACACAGCAGATCATTCTTCCCTGGCCTAAAATCAACAGCGACTTCAGCATGTCCAATACAATGGCTGTCTTCAAATCCTGTCTCTTCCTTCCCCTCCTGTGTGTGCCAGGAAGCTCAGTCCAGAACCACCAAATTCACTGCAGTTGTCACTTCCATGATGGAGCTGGTGGCACCTTTCTGTCAGCCTGGCCCTGTCACCCTGCCTTTATCATGCTGTTGACCCACTTTTTTTTTTTTTTATATCCCCTGGTCTTCCTGATTGCTTGAGGCTGCAGGTTTTGGGCAGGTTTTTTTGCATGAGCAGTGCTTGAAATGCCATGAGAGCCTTGTCTCTTGGGATGGACCATGGTCTGCACATCCTGTGTGGAGCCGGGTTAGACACTGGTGCATCTGAAACTGTAACCTGGTAAGGAAGACCAGATCACACTCTTTGACTTTTGGTAAACATCCTGTTTCCACTTTTCCTCCATATTTTTCTTAGTTTGTTCCTCTTGTTCAGCTCTAGCTGTAGTGGGAGAGCTGGAGAAAGCCTTTAGCAGAAGCCCCTGCTTTGGACAAGCATCAGAGTGTTTCTCTGGAGTGTGCAGGCATTCATGGATGCAAGAAGGAGGGAGTGACACATCCAAACTCAACAAGAAGATGATAAATAATTTTTCCTCTTGGATATTTCATTTTCAATTATTAGTTTCATTAAGAAGATCCTGCACCTTTTCCTCTCAGGTGGAGCGCTCTTGACACATTGATTTTTGGTTTGGATGATGGTCTATTTTGCCCAACAGCTGCTGGGAGGCAGCAAAGCTATAAACCCAGCCATAAATCCAGACTATCAGTCCATGGTGCCCAGTTTAAACACAGAAGAAAAAATTTAATATGCTGTCTGCTTTGTTAGCTCCACTTTCCTTCACTTGAGGCAATTTCCTTTTGGAGTTGAGTGAAGCCTTCCAGGGAGATGATTGCTGCAAGAGGAGCTGTGCATTAACTGGGATCAGCACAGCTCAGATCGTGGCACTTTGGGTATTACAGGTTATTACTTTTAGTGCTTTTTTAATCAGGGGGAAAAAAGTACATAAACTAGGAAAGGCTAATGGGTCTCCAAACAACGCTCACCAAGTGATATAGAATTTTCTTATGCAGACCATGTGCCATACCATCCCACAGCTGATTTTTAAAGAGGAGTTTCTCAGGGACAGAGAGGGTAAGCTGGAATGGGGAGATGAAAGTGGGGTTTGAGGAGTGTCTCTAAAGAAGCTGCTTGTCCCATTCAGCTTTGGTGTGTGATCTGGAGAACCCAGACAAAGTCTTTTAACACTTCTGTCACAACAAATGAGCAAATAAAAAAAAACCCCACAAAAAAGTGTTTGGTGATCAAGAGAAATGGAACAATTCATTGCCAGTAAGTAAAGGAATAAAAAAATCAAATGGGCTTAAGCAGAAAAACAACCCTCTGCATGCTTCTTCCCAGAGAGACAGACACATTGTGGGATACTGTGGCATGTGATTCCTGCCAGGGCTGATGTGGGTTGTGTGGCTGTCTCCTAGCTGGCTGTAAAAGTCACTTCCAATATGTCTGTCTGTGGGGATGTGTAAATTCTGGCAGGGAAAGCAGCCCGGGTGCTTTCTGAGCCTTGATCCAAATGAAGATGATGTTATTTCCTACTCTGCTTGAATCCTTCTTGTTGCCACTGCTAAAATAATCTTAACTGTTGGTTCTCAGTTTGTATTTGCTGTGAATCTGGGAATCTGGAGGACTCCCTCTGTCCACCTCAGAGCTAAGAGGGGCCCTACCTGCTGTTTTCATTGGATTGCAATTACATGAACATCTTGATGGTTGTGTTAGGTCCTGCTAATGAAAGTGTGGTGGTGTTAATGGGCTGGTGATCACGAAATGGGATTTGATTCTCTTTTTCCTTTTGCAGCTTCTGGGAAGACAACCCCAGGCTGGTGGTGCAGAGGAAGAGTCACTGCTGACACGGGCATCATATTTTGTCCTGTGGCACATGGGCAGGGAAGGGCTCATCCTCCATGAGCATTTCTTCATCCTCTCACTACACAAGGCAGGAGGGAGATTTCCTTTCCAACGAGATGGGGCTGAGAGGGAGCTGTGACTTTCAAGAACATAACCAACACTTTACCTAAACACGGATATTGCTTTGGGTCATAGCAAGGTGTGTGCTGGAGGTGGGGCAGCTGGGCTGGGCTGGCTCCATGTGTGGCTGCTTTTATTCTGGGGTCAGGAGAACTTTGCATCCACTTTGATTCAAGCCACTGAACCCTGTTTCAGGATCACTGTCAAAGTGGAACACAAGGAGGTCTGAGGTTGCCACGCTAAAAACCACTGCCATCTGCTCAGGGGCAATGTTTGGCCACAGAACACATAGTTTTCCATGTGTGTATGGAATTGCTGCAAACAAAACCGTCAGTTTTTCTTTAACATTTGCAAACATTTTTGCTGTCTAATCTGTTGCAAAATGCTGGTGCTGCAGGTTTGGTCTCTCCTGGGTTAAAAGGAATGAGTGTCTCACACAGGCTTTCAGAGGCTCCCTCACTCAGTTTGTGGTTGTTGAGTTCAGCATTTTTGGTGTTTGTGTTTTTAGGAGTGATTCACTTATTTTTGCTCAGGGCTAGCTCAGTTTGAGCCGGGAGCAAGCCAAGGAGGATATGGGTTTGGTTTTGCAAAACCTCATTTGTGACTTTCAATTTCCTAATCCAAACTCAGAACTAAAGGGTGGCTGGGGTCCAGCTTCCAATTTATCTACAATGATTGAAAACCAAAGCTGAGGGTTGGGAACATGGATCTCCTTTTAACCCTCTCTTGCTCCTCTCTTGCTCCTTTTACTTTGTCTTTGAAGAATGAATGAGCAGGAGACTTTCTAAATGAGCATCAAATACCAGAAAGCTTTTGATAGCATCTTTTTTGATGACATGACTTTTCCTGACTGTGGCTTATTTCCAGATGGTTTCACTCTTTGCAAAGCTCAGGGACACACTACTCTGTAGGTGTAACTTGAGGGGGGGTGTCTCAGTGTGAAGCAGATTTGCATCCAGAGCAGCACAGGGATGGTGGGTCTGCAGTGCTGTTACTGGTTTGTTTCCACCCCAGGAGGGAGCCCTTGAAGTCCCAGGCCAGCCCTGCCCCTGATAAACCGAGGATGTAACTGGGCAAAGGAACATTGTCCTGTTTTGTGCCTGGGAAACAAGGCTGAGAAGCAGGAACATGGTGCCCAAGGGGACGCAGCAGAGCCAAATTATAATTCAGGGGTTTTGGCTCTTTGTCTGGTCTCAGGGCCACAGTCTGGGGGTGTGGGTAGGGAGGGAGTTGTGCTGTCAGCCCTTTCAGTGTTAGGGAAGCAGCACTGTATCCTTTACTCTGACACAGGCAGGCAATGCACAATATAACCCTTCTGGCCCATTTTCCCCCCTCTCTCCTGGGTACAGTCCCACGTAAGCTGAGCAGAGCCCTCCACACAGCCCGTCCCTGTGTTGAGGGGGGCAGCTCAAACAAAAGAGCTCGTGTCAGAGGATTTTATTTCCATTTCAGCATTTCAAATTTCCAGGAGCCTCCAAAACACAGTGGTGCAGTGTCTGTGAGGGAGCATGAATTGAACATCTGGTAAAGGTTAGGGTCAAACATATAAATAGGGGGGGAGCACAGCACATTTCATTAAAATGCTCAATCTGTGACGTCAATTGAACTGATCAAGCCCTTCTGCGTTGCAGTTGGGGAACCATTAACTTTATCCAGTGGAGAGTGTTTATATGGAAAATATGAGGCCAGGAAGTCTCTCCTGATTGTGATATTGAGACTATCAAAGGAGCTCGCTCTCCCATTTTTTTAATTTATTTTTTTTTTACATCTCTGTGTTGCTTCTCCACCCTGTTACAGTAACACCAGCCTCTTCCCTGGCCCCTGTGGGGTGACACTTGCCATCTCCTCACCAGCCAAGCTGCTGCCTTCTGCTTCACATGGACTTGGATGCCGTGGGAGCCTGTGGAGCTGCTCTCCATTGTCCCATTCTGCACAGAGTTGTGCAAGGCAGCTTCCTACCACACGTGCACAGATTGGCCATTGTCCAAAGTACACTTGGAAGTATTAGGATTAGCTTTAGGAGTGTAATAAAAAAATAGCTTCCATGGGAACAAAATTTCTGTTCTTGCAGTTGTTTAAAATGCAAAGCAGAATGTCTGGATGGATGTAAAATATCAGGGAGTGATGTATGACACCCTGGTGTGCTCACAGGGCACTTGGAGCTGTGGGTCTTCTGCGTAAAAAATGAAAGATTTTATGCTTTCCTCCAGTAATTCTGGTTCATTCAAAGCGTGGTTGGTTCCAGTCAGGTAAATAGAGGGCTTAATTTCTGTGCTCCAGGGGGAAAAAAGATAAAAAGAAGCTGCCATGAAATTACTTGATTACAGTGTCTAGTTCTTGGAAATCTGGCCAGTGGTGAAACTGGAATCAATTATTATGTGCCCAGGGAAACCTCCCCGCTCTGCAGGTCCTCCTCATCACACTGCAGCCCTTCTGTGCCATGGGCATGGCTGTCCTGGGACATTCCCACAGCCAGCCTGGAGTTTCATCCTCACAGACACTAATTTTTTCATTACAAGTGAAGTTCATGGCTATGGCAGGAATTGAGCTTCTGTGTTCTGAATCCATCCATTTGAATTTTGATCTTCTTTTAGCCAATCCCTTATGTCCTCCTTAGTTTTTCTGATGTTTGTGTACCAGGAAGGGGTTTTTATGCCTTGTCTTGGTATGTGTTTCTGCTGCTGAAGTCTTTTCCTGAAATTCTCTTACCTTATAGAGACAGTCAAATCTCGCCCCCCTCACATACCTTGGCCATATCAGCCATGGGCCACATCAGCCTCGTATTTCTTGCAGAAAGGCTTCTAAAGCAAGCTCTTCCTCATTGGAGAAGGGGTCTCCCTGCAAGCAGGCTTTTTTTTTTTCCTCTTTTTAAACTTGAAAGAGCTTTTGTTTAACTTCTGAGCAAGCCCTTTGCTTTCCGTGACCTGATCTCAGGCACACAAACCAGCTGGGAAAACAAAAGAGCTGCAAAAGCAGCAGAACAGCACAGGCACGGACAAAACCATGAGAAAAATGGGTTTCTTGCCATGCAGCTGGGTGGTCCACATGGAGCCTGGGTGTTGTGCTGAGTCTTGTGAAACTTAACACACCTCTGAGCACAAATATCTTCTCTGCAGGATCAGGCACCTCATTTACCTCCTGTTACATCCCAAGACTTTTCCTAAAGCCATGTAGTGCTGCTTTACAACTCTGCCCTTTGTGAAACTGAAGAACAAGTAGTGGGGGATGGATACTGATGTCCACCTGAGTTGTGAGGATTGGTGGCTTCCTGGGAAGCTTTGCCCTTGGATCTGAAAAACGTGCTTTGGTAGGAATCCAGCCCAAAAAAATGACTTTGTCCTGCCAATCTCCAGTGAGCCTCAGAAGAAGCAGGGATGTAACACCCCCCAGGTGTCAGAGCAGAGCCTCTTCTGGTGGCCTGAGCTTACAGTGGCCTCAGCACAACTGATCTGGGTCTCTGCCCTTGCAGCCTGGGTCAGGTCAGCCAGAGAAACCCTCCACCTGGAGCAGCACACTCCCTCCCTTGCTGTCCTGTGGTACCTTGTCTCCAGTGTTCCCATTGCAGATCCATCCCAGTGGAGGCTCAGCTCTCCTCCCCTGCTCCTCCAAAACCAGGGCTAAGGCAGGCTTGTGTCCTTGGAACAATCATCTCAAACGTGTATGACAGAAAGGAAGGAGGATCTCTAGGATGTGGTGGGATGTATTGGAAGCACTAAAGTAAAATTTCTGCATCTGGGAAAAAGACACAGCTTCCACGGTTTTCCACCATGAATGTGGCCTTTAAATCCTTACACTTACAGACACACACATTTACAGGAGTGAGCTGTTCCCTTCCTCACTGAAGAACTGTCCATGTATTTTTGGGGGTTTCTTGTACACTGCTTTGTGTTGCAGGGTCAGGCAGAGAGGATTGGGATTGGGATTGGGATAACTTGCCACTGTGGGTCATTCTAAACCTCCAGCAGCACCAAGGGGCAGATGAGTAATTCCTCTCCCCTTTCTGCAGCTCTAAATTTTGAGCATCTGTTTGATGAGGAAAGAAACAACTCTTATTTCCAGAAACATGTGTGTGAAGCGCTTGAGGTCATGATCCAAGATGGGTCAGCCAGTGTGCTGCTCAAAAAGCATTACAGTATTCAAAATGAATAATTTTTCTCCTTTGAATCACGGCAGTCAACTGAAGTGCTTCCAGAACAGAGCCAACTGTTTGTAATTGGATATTTAATTTGTTTTGTGTAGCTTAGCACTGAGTCTCCATGTCGTCTGAGCAAAAAAATAGAAAAATAAATTAAAAAATGTTTCAAAGTCAAAAGGATTTGCCAAGCCTGAGAATATTATTTTGTACTCTAATTATCTGATTTGTCAGAATAAGAATGAAAACAAGACTTGGCTGCACTTAGTTTATTGAGGAGCTGCCCTAACCAGGACAATGCTGATGGTGGGGTTCAGACTTTTGCCTGTCAGCCATCACTGTCCAGGTGTAGCCCTCATGTTAACTGAAGTGTGACCAGTGATGTGACACCAGAGAGGAGGTTGGCATGTACCAATCCCGTATGGACAAAGTTTTCCTTTGGTTTGGTTATGTCTGTGCTGACTGGATCTGTCAGAAGCTGCTGGAATATGTCATTGACTCAAGGGCAAAGATGGCACATTGCTGACAGTTTAACTAGAACACCTCTATCCCAAGGGATTATTGATTATCTGAGCATAACTGTGACCAAGAACTGCTGAACATTAGACAGAAGACAGGTTTGTTATATTGAACTGAAAAGAGGTGTCTCTATACAGTGTGGCACTCAGCCCAAGGGCACGAATTGTTATATCAGCCTTCTTTTTTAAAGGGTGACCTTAACTGACACAAATGGTGGATTTAATGACTGGAGGATTTAAAGCTTAATCTCTCAAAATTTCTTCTTTGGCCACCTTTACTACATGAAGGTTGTGTGCTGCTAATCAAAGTAAGTTGCTGAGCAACTTCTAGAAGTGTTGGAACCATTCTCAGAATATCATGTATTTGTGTCAATTTAGCTTCTGATTTGTCTCCACTGAATGACCTGATATACCGTTCAGTGCTACAAAGTAATTAATTACTTACCTGAAAGCATGAAGTAATTTTATTCACGTGAACATCAAGTTGGCCATCTGCTTGGAGATCTGGCAAAGCAAGACCTCAGCGGTCTCTTGGAGGCAGGAAGCTCATGAATTTTCAACAAATCATGTAGAACTCCAGGTAGGGCCTGATTTTAGAACAGAACTATATTTTGGCAGGAGTTCACACTGAGGGGTCTGTGGAGCATCACAAGGGTTTTGGCCAACTGGGCCCATTTCAAACTGTGCTTGTGAATATTTTCATGGTCATTCTCAGACCACCTTCCTTCCCCTTCAGCTCAGGGCTTTGTGGTCAGTTGGAGGATATATTTGACTTGAGTTCTGCTGACATTTTACTCAGAGAGGTTGAAACACATTGAATGCATTAACAGGAACAGGGAGAAACCAGAATGCTATGACAGATAGTAACAAGATAATATCCAGTGAATGACATCAAAACCTGACTGAAGATAAGCCTACAGTGGTACACACAGAGAGCCAGAAGACAGATAGGAACTGCAGAGGAAGTCAGGGAGGAACAATGCCGTGATGATAAGACAGCGGGCGGGAGAGAACAATGCCAAAATGATTTGGGCTAAATTTGCAGCAGAAAACCCTGCCTGGCGCCAAGAAAGAAACCTGAGGAACATGGCAAGACTGACTACAGTACAACTGATGGGTCTGGACAAGAGGGAGAGCCTAAGTGTCAGAATGAAGAGATCAGAGGCCCAATAGCATGAGGGTGTGGTTCCTTCTTCATCAGAAATTAAAAATTCCCAAGGGAAGTCTGTTACTGAAGACTGGAATCCCCATTTTGTCCAAGGGAATACAAAATTAAAAGATGGGTGTGGAAGAAACAGAGACAGAACAAAAAATCCTGATGGTAAACAGAGTGGAAGTGGGTGAGGCAGGGGAAGAGGATTCAGTTCTGATTGACGCATCAGTTGCTTATCGCTGTTTGTACCCTGATATCTTCTATCTCAAAAGGAAGGCCAAGGCTTTGTCCTCAGGGCTGGTTTATCTGCACTTGAGGGCAGTTGGCAGCAGAGGGGCTCCCGTGACGAGGGACCATGTCCCTGAGACAGAGGTGGCTCCGGGATGACCTTGTGCGTTGGCCGTGAGGTGAGATGATGGGAACGGGAGCTTGGGGTGCTGGGATGGTGACAGGCTGCTCTCACAGGCTGCTCCAACCCTTCCCTGCGAGCAAATGAACTAAATCACAGAAATGCGTGTTGCTGTGAAGGAGGCAAAGCAGAGGTGACAATGTGGATTAGGTTTGAACATGGTGGGGATGGAACAGTTCAAGGAGTCCATCTCTACTCAGGAAAACACTGGGATGTGCCCAGCTGTAAATGTCAAACAAGTCCTGCAGCCTTGACTGAGGATTAGGTATAAGCCTTTTTTGTTTTTCTGAGTTAAACTGATGTTTTAAAAACTTTGTGAGCTTGAAATTAGGGACAGCAAAACCAGTTTTGCTCTATTTTTCATATTTGTTCCCAGAGGCTTCTTGGCAAAATTGTACTCTGTGTACTTTTACAAAAGAAATCTGGGACAGAATTACTTGAATAGAAAGCTATAAGTGATAAAAATCTGTTTATACCACAACATCTCCAGCCAAATGATTGACGTATACATTTCTGTCCTTCCATTGATGTAACTTTTCAATTTCCTGTTGATGTCTAAGCTTGATTTATTTTTCCATTTATTTGAGTTTTACAAAGAACACTAAAGAGCTTGGCACTTAGGGCTCCTTTTTTTGTCAGTTCAACCCTCTTAGTCCTCGATCATTTCATTGTTTCTGCAAACAATGAAAAAGAGAGATGGAAAGAGCAGCTGTGAACATCTGGTTTGCTCACCAGGTATCTGACTGGTATTCAAGTATCCTCTTTTGAGGGAGGCCTGTATTCCCTGAAACACACACACACACACACACACACACACACACACCCCATCGAAATTCATAGTTCACTTTATTTGCTTCCTTCAGACATGATGTGACACAGATTTGCAGATGTGAAAGAAGGCTGAAAAAGCAAAACAGACAAGAAAAGCGAAGAGGAAACCTCAGGGGTTTTTCTCTCCTGTTGCACCCCAACTGAAGCGAGCAGAGGGTCTGCAGGACCTTCTTGGGCAGATTTTGCCAAGTTATTTTTAGAGACTCCTTTCTCTTCTCATCATCCAACTCCTCTCTGCCTCCTTCAGCCAACATCATATTCAACAAAGCAGTTGTCAGGAGCCAGACTTGGAGACCTCTGGTTTTTCAGACACTTCAGCAATGACTGCTCACAACTGTGGTGGCTCTTGTGATTTATTCTGCCTGCAAACCTGCACGCTTGGGCAAAGAACTTCCACTATTCCCAGCTCATACAAGTCCTTTGGTTCCTTGAAAGATAACTACATGTTGCCAGTTGTCACAAAGCAGCAGAATCTTGAATGCAAATCAAGAAAAAGCAGACTAAATTCAGAAGCAAAACTGATTTATTGCCCACAGATTCGTAACATGATCACACCAGTGCTCGAAATGCCCCAGGAATAGTGATGTGTTCCTTACATCCTGCCCGTGGAGGTTTATTCAAGGCAAACAGAAAGAGGCAAAGACACATTTGTCACCCTGAGAGAGAATGCACAAATTTAGTGGCAGTCAGAAGAGGAACTGTTTGGCAGCTCTGCCTGCAATGGCAAAAATTTGGTGAGCTCCTGACTTTTCTGGGAGGTCACCTGAGGGTGCCAGCATTTATCTTCCTATTCCAGGCTAAAGTTGCCCTGGTGAACAGGTCCCAAAACCCCGCACAACCCCAGATGTGGGTGCACCAAGTGCTAACACACTCCAGCTGCTCAGTCACAGTGAGCCAGATGAGCAAAATCCTCCTTTACTGGGAATGAAGAAAGAATATAGCCCTTAATCTTCATGAGCAATAAAACAAGAAGCTGTAGGTCTCCCTTTGTGATTTCTCAGATTAAATGCTTTACTACCTGCGATAATAATTTGGTTTCTGGCAGCCACAATGTAGTTAATAGCCCCTGTTCAGCTAAACGTGCTTGAGCAGAACATTTTATGTGCCTAAACCCATCCCAGTTCAGCAAAGCATATGAGCATGGACTTCAATGCCAGGGGAATCAGGGAAGTGTATCCTGAAGTTATTTGTGCAGCACCAAGTCAGAGCAGCGGAAAAGGATGGGATAGTTTCTACAGTGCAATATTGAGTTTAATAGTAAACTCAGATGGGGTATGCAAACAGAGATTCACTGAATTTGATGCAACCATGTCTACTTCACTGATTTGATCTGCATCATCCTGATTAGCTCTGGTAGCTGATGTGTTATGGGACAGAAGATGAAACAGGTGAGCAGCCCAGCTCCAGCAAAACTGAGACCCAAAACTGAGTCTTGTTTATGCATGCATGACCCTTCCAGGAGACGTGCATTCAATAAGAAGCATTTTAATTTTCTTCCTCCTTTTTTTAAAAGTAATTTCACCATTGATAATGAGAAGGAATTCACATTTTTATATGCTTCTCAAGCAGCTGAAGACAAGTGGACTGACTAAATTCCTCACAGCACATCACACCTGATTTGCCACAGTTGAGGTAATTTGAGCTTTCATTGGAAAGTTACTTAGGGATGAAAAATAAATGTATTTTCTTCAGGTATTGATCCTCTACTGCTTCTCACCCTACAAAGCAGCATTAACTAATTGCACCCACAGTCTGTTGATATCAGCCCAGTTATGTTGATAAAGTGACAGGGATTTATCTCACTTGAAGATTTGAATCATTGTTCTAAAATCAAGTTGTGAGTTTCACCTTTCACAACAAATCTGTCCTCCTAGTTAACAAAAGTGTCAATTCAATGTTAAATTACTTTATGTGGACATTCAGCATCATTTCACTTACATCCTGCTGGAGATCATGAAAAGGAATCCTGACTGTCACACCTTGTGACCCCAGTGATACAGGTCAAGCTCTCTAAACCCTCCTCCCTCTGTCATGCAGAATCCTGGGCTTATACACATCCTCTTAGGAAAAATGATTTTTTTTTTTGCCTCCAAAATCCCTATCCAAAGCAAAGGTATCACAGCACAAAATCAGATCCTTTTGGGTTTTGCTCCTTGCAGCATTAAATAGAACCAGTTCTGATGCAGCAAGGAGCTGGAGAAGGATAAACACCAGCACCCCATTTCTGTTTGATACATCTCAGCTGGGCCAGGGGTTTAAAGGACACATCTCACCTGGAGCTTGAGACAAAGAAAAAGCAATGAGCAAAAAAGCTGATCAGCATCTGCCACCTCATGGTAACTGCTTTAATTTTCCTGAGGACCAGATCCTCTCCAGCTGAGACTTTTCTAGTAAATTGATTTGCAGACAAAGGATGTTGGATTTAAGTTGGTATGTTTGCCTGCTGGCTACAAAGGGCTGTGAGTGGGAAGTGTTTTCATGGCTGTAGTAATGATAGTGTCTGAACTTTTGGGGAGAGGAGCTGAGATGTGCAGGCAACGTTCATGAGCTTAATCTGGTAAGACTTCAGTCTTTGTTTTGAGCTTCTGACTTTTTTCTTTTCAAGCATGATTCGGGGTATGTTTAACCTCAGGTGCCAGCTGTCTCTCCCACCTCTGTAGACTATTCATAGTCTCCAAATTAGACACTTCACTGACTGGTGTGTGTGTGGGTTTGGGGTCTCAGGGGGGCACTGCAGTACAAATAACTAAGCAGACCAGTTCTGTACCCTAATGGTTATTTTGTATTTTACCTTTTCATTTTCCCTCCTCGAATTTCTACTCCTTTCTCGAAAGCAGCATTTCATAACTGTTCTCTGCTGCTGTAGAGATAAAATAGATAACAAATGCACCTGCAAAGCAGGAAAGGGTTTAACCCTTGATGCTAATGCTTCCCGAGAGAGAGCAAAGTGTGAGCCCTGACAGCGGCAGCGGGAACTCCTCTCCCGCTTCAGAGGCTGAAGAAGGATTGTGCCATTGATCAAAAGAGTTTAAAATAGAGGTATCTTTCCTAATAAGCGGTGCTGGACCTTGCAGGGGAGTTTGCGGGAAGCGGGGTCCGCCCGCGGTCCCCCGGTGCCACCTGCCGGGCCCCGGCGCTCAGGGATGCTCCGTATGGAAAGCAACAGCACCTACGTGTGGCCAGCCGGGACCAGGCACGGAGAATGCTGACATGCACTGAAAAAACCAGAGCTGAAAGAAGCCTGCAAGTTAAATAAAAACTCCAGGCATAAAGTCAAGCTGTTGCCTTGTACAACTCGCTGGGCTTTGCTTGGGTTCTGTGAATTCAGGTCTCTGGTGCTCCTGGAGATGCCTCAGCTGCAAAAAAACCACGTTCAGCCACTCAAGCCACCTTGGAAAGGACTTCCTTACTCACCTAGAACTGGGAACACAAGTTTTTTATCATAATCACACGTAAGCTCTCGTCTTATTTAGTGGTACTGATGAATTACAGAGTCCCATCACAGAAGTTCTCACATGTTACATTACTTCTTACACTAGGGAGATAAGTACGAAATAGGAGACCTGGGTGAGTGGCTCCTTGTGGCACAGGGGGGAGTGAGGGAGGGGTTCAGGCCTCCATATGCCCTGGCAGAGTTTGTGCTAGAGGAAAGCATGACCTCCCAAACCATAGACTAAGTACATACTCATGTGTGGCCCCTCACAAACACCATGCACTGTGTAAACAGGCATTTGTGCATCCCACAGGCACCCCCAAGGAGCTCAGTGGTTCTGCCATTGGTGTTTGTACATGAGAGTGCAACACATCTGCTTTCACTGAGTTTACTCTAGATTTGGGCTGTAGGTAGTGGAGTAACTGTGGTTTGGCTCCTGATCACATCAGGCTTCTCCCTGCTGCCCCCCAAAATCTCTGCAGTTTGCCTCTTAAGTTATGACTTGTGTAAGGAAGGTGATGGCCTTGGGTAGCTCCCTCCAGCCTGCTACATCCTGAGCTGCAGGTACAAGGCATTATCCAGGAGGCAGGTCTGTCCTTTCCGATTTCCTGTCCCAGCCCAGTTGTTGCTTTCTTTTCAATATGCTGGTATTGCTGTTGTCCATATTCCTCTCTTCTAGACTGCACCAGGATTGAACAGGTTTATTTCCAAGGGGCTATTTTTAGCCATGATACCATGGTTAAGCCAATCCAGCTGGCACTGAGGGCTCTTACTGGGTTGCAGCTCTGAGGTGCAGCCGGCTGGAATTGGGTCAGCCCTGCAGCACACAGGGGTCTACCAGCACTTTGGCTGTTGGGCTTTACTGGGAAGCACAAGGACTGGGAACTGCTCTTTTTTTCCAGCAGAGCCTGACCTCATTTGCATGTTCTGTTGTGTGCTATGCATCCATTTTGATGCCTTTTTTCACCCTCCTGAGCTGATGCCTTGGACCCACCAGCCAAAATGCTCATGTGACCAGCCCTAACCTGTGGTCAAAAACTTCTGCCACAGCAGGGACCTGATATTGAACTCTTTTATTGGATAAGAAAATGCTGTAGTTCCTCACAGACTGATTTCTTCAGCCATTGCCTGCAATTCCTTTGTAGTTGCTCTCAAAACAGAGCTCTCATAGATCTTCTTCTACCAGTACCTCTTTTCAATGCTTCCTTTTTAAAATCTCTTTTTTTCTCTGACTTTAGGGAGATCCTCTGCTGTTTTCATAACTTTTGCACTGTGAAATTCACTGTGCAATGGCTTAAAGCAAAAAGTACAAAAAGTACATGGTTCTCTGTTCCGTACATCTTTTTCCCTCATCTCTCATCCCAGCTGAGCTAGTGTTTGCAGAAGAAAAGGTGCTTTCTGTCCAGAAGTGGCTATAAATTGAGGTGGACAAAATATGAGGGAAAAAAATCTGAGGGAAGGACTGAGTATGAGTTGCATCAGTGGCAGCTGGTGGCCTTGGGGCTCCATCCAGGAGCTCTGGCTCTTGGGTAGGCTCTTTGTCAAACATTAAGTAATGCCTGTATGGGGAAGCATACACACAACGTGCTTAGTTTTTTCCCAATCCTTCAAAGTCCCTGACACTCTCAGTTGCTCGGGGGAAATGCGTTTCTGCTCACTGCAGAGCTGGGGCAGCTGTCAGTCCATCAGTGTGGATGCAAACAGGAATTTGAATCACTTTTCTATAAAAAGGGGTGCAGGCATAAAGAGCATGAGGAGAGTGAGATGAAGGCTGGTGAGGAATGGTCAGCTATGGAGCTGAGGCCACAGGATGGGCAGGAGGGAGCAGTGTTGGGCAGGGGAGGACTCAGGGACACTGATCCTGGGAGCAGTGCCAGCTTGTTGGAGTGAGGTTGCAATATAAAAAGCCCCAGTGTGTGTGCAGATGAGGTTCCTGAGCTGGTGTAACTCTTTCTCCTGGAACAGGACTGCTGGCAAATTGTATTAGATCCTGGCAATTCTTGGGCGTAGGAATAACAAATGGTAAATATCTATGGTTTGCCCTGTAAGTGGCCTAGGAGAAGGGAATAAGTCATGGTACTGAAGCCAAATCCTCTCTTAGACTTCAGTTTTCAGCACACTGACTTGAACAAAGGCTGCTGGGAGCAGCTTCAGCTCAAGGACAGAAATCCTGGGGATACGACAGAGGCATAAATGTGAGATCTTGCTGCAAACCAGGCCCTGGGTACAACCTGCAGGAGGTGTCTTAAAAGTATCATCTATTTTAAGTCTTAAGAGAATGCTTTGAGAAGATATGGATATGGAAAAACAAGGAAGCTTTCATCTCTCCAAGAGACCATGTCTGCAGCAACAAGGAATGTGCTGCAGTAATGTAGTACCAGATTTCACATTTTGAAAACTCCCCCTGAAAGCTGGCATGATGCCTATCTAAATTAAACACTTTATGACATGTATCTCCCTGCTGTCTCCCTGCTGCAGTGTTAGACAGAAATCTGAAATCGAGCTATTCACATGGAGGACCTCAGAGAACACAATTCAGGTTTGGCAAACCTGCTGGTACTGGGTAAATGCAAGGCGGAAAGGTGCCATAAACTTTCTTTTGTGAACAAAGTGCTGAGTTTTCAGAGCCCAGTCTGTCATTCGAGGACCACTTTAAAGACTTAACATAAAATCCCATCTCTCAGCATCTGAACTTTATAGCGTTTATTACCCTGGTACTAATCTTTTGTAGTGCAACATGGTTGAAATTTAAGACCGTGAGCCCTATTGCCCTTCAAAGGCTTCTGAGCGTTTTGGAGGGATTTTCAAACCACTTTCGGTTTCCCAACCAAATCCCAGCTCCACTCGCCACCGCTTTGGAAGGGAAGTGCGTAATTAAGAGCCTGTCTGGAAAAGTCTCAGCCTCATTTAAACCACATCTGACAGCCAAATTCCCTGCTTCAGACACAGCACGTGATGTGTGACAGGCACACAAGAGCAGGGTCACAGCAGTGTGCACCCTGGGTGCTTTGGGGCTCCCTCCTCCTGCCAAGCAGTGCCAGCCTTGGGATTACCCCTCGACACAAACTTCTTCTCAGCTAAAGAGCCGTCAGGGCAGATGGTGGGAGACACAGCTGATTTTGACCTTAAAACGAGCTGCATGTGTCGAGGTCGGCGGCAGCAGGATGGCCCCATGACATATTTCTTACAGCTTAGACGCGCCAGATCGGATTCCCGCTGACACATAAAGCCCTTTTCCACAGCTCTGGCAGTTGTAAGAGCTGGGGCAGCCTAATCTCTTCCTAAGACCTTCCTGTGCTGTAACCAAAACCTTGGAGTTTTGCGTGGAGTGGTGAGTGTGCTGACATAGGGTCTGTGGTGCTCCTTCACCCCCTGCCCTTTGTGTCTGCCTTCCTGGTGTCACAAACTGGGACATCTGTTGTCACTCTAGCACGCACTGTGTGGGTGATGTGTGGCAACTGTGTGTGTCCCTGAGTAGTGAGCAGGTACCCCTCAGCTTCAGAGATGTAAATCTGGAACGTGCAAAAGGCACTTGGAGGTTTTGTGGTTGGCAGCCCGACCCCACTGCCAGGCAGGGAACAGCCACATTGCAAACTTCACCTTCTATTCAGAAAGCAGAGGGTCCACGTAGGAAAAAGAAATTAGTAGTGCCCAGGCTGCAGAAATGCTGCAGTTGTGTTTTACCTGCTCTCACGTGGGCCACTCGAAGGGGATGGAGCTGCCTGTGGGAAGCAGGATCCTACAGTGCAGTTTGTGCATGGACTGGCTGGGCAGCGTGTGACACAGCAGTGTGACGTGTCCTGTAATCCTGAGAGGGACTTGGTAATAAACGTCTTTAGTTCACTTTAAACCCCTTCTGTAGCACTAGCCCAGGGCAGGAAGGTCTTAGCTGAAAGAAGAACCAGGCTCATGAGATTTTGAGAAAAGTTACTTTGCAATGACTTTCTAATTATTTCTGTATTCATTCACTAATTACAGAGCTCCATTTTCTACAGCACAAAAGCCCAAACCCACCTGAGGAAGGGAGGCTCTGCAAAATGCCCTTAGAGGAAACCCAGTTTGGTACTTGCCCATCAAAGAAAGAGATGGTCCCCTGGGTAAGAGGGATGTTTTCCTGTCAATATAGCAATCAAATTTAGCTTCTGCCACTGTAGGCAACGTGGCATTAAAAGAAGGGGCTTAAGTTATTAAACTGAGCTGCTTTAATCGTCCAGTTCAGGGAAATCCATTGCTACAGGAGACCTGAGGATTAGTGTATTTTTACCACAAAGCCAATACATCTACTCTGATCAGTTAGTGCCCGCTCACTCGTGCATATGAAACTTCATTCTCCAGGTTTGCACTCGATAGTATGGGACCAAATGGAGTTTTATTTGGAGATTGACCCCGTTACCTTGAACCTCATCATTCTGGTAGCTAGTTATGTTATCTTGCTTCTGGTTTTCCTGATCTCCTGCGTGCTCTATGACTGCAGGGGGAAGGATCCCAGCAAGGAATATGCTCCTGAGGTCCCTGCAGACACCCAGCCTCCGATCCGGCTGGTGGTGATGCAGCAGGGCTCCCCTGGCACTCATTGGGCAAAGGGGCTCATCTCTGCCTACGAAAACCCCGCCGACCTGCAGGGGAAAAGGACTACTGTTGTGTAAGGGGACTTGCTCGGAGCTGCGGCTCCTGCCCATCGCTTGCCTCGCCTGCTATGTTTACTCTCCGTTTGCAAAAGGATAACGCGTTCACAAGGTAAGCTGTAGACGCCGGTTTATTTGATACCGTGCTGTTGCCGAGGGGAGTCATTTTATGTTGAGCTGTGTTCTGCATTGACGGGAGCTCTCGGTCCTGCCTGCAGCCACAGAGACACTCATCTCCATTTGTGCTGCCGCTGCCTCGCAGCCCGCTGGCAGTCGGGAGCAGTGACGCGTTATCCATCCCGGCACTGATGAGGGGCCTTGGTTTAAGCTGGAGTAGTGCCTGCTACAGTTGTTTTTGCAGGAACACTGTGTTGTTCGAAGCATCCCACTCGGGCTGGCTGGGCTGGGCTGTGCTGCCCTGCAGCCTCGGCACATCTTCCTCGGAGTGCAAATGACCTTGGTAGGCTATTCCCATCTCCCCAGGGAGAAAAGAAACACTAAGGATTTTAAAAAGGATAGAGATAGTGCCTTTCTGATGGGAGGCAGCTGCTGCTCCCATCAGAATTTAATACTTTCCATGCTGTCTGTGAGCTGCCTGAGGGCAGAGCCAAGCCTCTCTTGGCACTTATTTTCCGTAGGTAGAACATGAGCTCTTCTCTTACGGGGCAGAGAACCCCTTGCCCTGCACAAATCCCCTGACAGGATGCAATATGCTTCCTGGAAAAGCTGGGTACGTTACCTCCTGCCCAGGGGAAAGCGTGAACTGGGGTAAATTTACCAGTAACATGATACATGTGAGTCATCACCACCGTCCATCCCACTGGAATGGGAATTTCTGCCCCTAAATCCTGGCTTTCAGTGAGCATCTCCACGTGTCTGACTCTATCTCTGCCCTGGAACCTTCCTTGTGTTCTATCATTGTCTCAGCAGGGCCACATGAAGGATATTATTGTATCTCCAGTAAATCTAATGTTATCTGCATCAGCTCTTGTAATTTTTCCCATAATTTGGGAGCTGTAAGCTCAAGGCCTTTTTGACTAACAAATTTCTCTTGCACCTTGCTGGGTTTCTCTCTTTCAGTGCTTTATAGGATATTTAACACCAGTTTACTGTGTCCCTCTAGATAATGCTCGAGTTCCTGTGTGTGATACTCTTTAACTGGTGGATTTTAGCTGCTGCTTAGGGGAAATTAGCACTGGACCCAGACTGTTGAAGGTGTCTGACCTTTAGGCTAGGTCACATCACAGTAATGCAAGGTACCCGCAGAGTCTTTAGTAAACACAGTGAGAGTTATTACCTGTCTGTCAGGTGTCATGGATGACTCACTGGATTGCAGTGGTCCTAATGCCTTCAGAACAGGCATTTTAAATACTTCCAGAAATAAACTGTGGTGAATTCAAACCACAGTTGAACAAAGCTTTTGGCTGGATTGCATGGTTTTATAATCCAGCTGAGTAGGAACTGTCAGTCCATGCTACATCCCCAGATATGATAGTCTATGAAACAGCCTCAGAGCTCCCTGGCACTGCCAAAGGAATCTCGAGAGTATCTTTTTATTTGACTGTATTTTAAGAAAGGCAGCCAGAATGGCTGGTGTTTGTATTTTGGTTTCTAAATTCTTCCAGGTGAACCCAGGTTTTGTTTTAAAGCCATCCTTTGCACCCCTGTGAGTTATGGATATGCTTGGGTTTGGAGGGCTCCTGAGAGCTGGGGGCTGGAGTAAAATTCTTTATGAAACTTGTAATAAATCAGAAGTTAGTGGCATGATCCTCTTCCACATATCATAATGAAATAATTATATGAACATCTTGTTTTAGTTATTTAAACTGCAATTAGTCTACTGGAAGTTGTAGCTGCTTTGGCAAAACTCGGCAGTGACTAAGCTGCTTGTATGTTATGGCCACTGTCACCCACGCAGGCCAGGGTTATCCTTCTTTGGGCTCTCTCATCTGCCTTCTTTTCAACCTGTAAGCTCTTTTAAAGCCTTTTGTGTGTTCATGTATCATCTAACATGCTAGGAGCCTTCTCAGCGATAAGAGATCCTTGGCATTAGGGAACAGAAATAATAATCTTTGCTAAGAAGACCTTGAGGGAACTAAAGAGAGCTCAAGAATATCACAAAGAGCGTGGCACAGCTGTTGTCTTTGATGGTGAGGTGCCACATAAAATGCCACAATGCTGGCAGAAAAGCTCTGTGGGTCTTTGATGAAGGTCATGGGAATAATGTAATAATTGCATGACACATGTGCCCTATCAGTACCTCTGTTTGTAATACATGCAAATTCAAGGCTGTGCTAATAAATACTTCTAGATAGCTCAAGTTCTCCAGATATGTAGTTTTCTCTAACAGCAAACCTTTTGTCTGCACTAACCACAGACCCCATGAAACTCAATGGAAAGGTGCTGATTTTTGCAGGGTAAGTTTTCTTAAGCTTTTGGAAAGCAGGCTGTGGAGCTGCCAGTGGTGCCTGGGGAGGCCATGGCAGGGGAGGATTTTCTAGGAGCACAGTGTTCACTCATGAGGAAATTTATCAATTGTGATAGAGTTGGTGGACTCTGCCCTGAAACGTGGAGGCAAAAGCAGCAACTGACACTTTCCTTCTGATAGCAGGAGGGTAAACAGAAGGTAAATCCCCTTCCAGAAAATGAGAAACTGAAGTGCATCAGGACTTTGCCTTCCCAAGAGGGATAAAATGGATTTCTTAGTTTTATCTATCCTAGAACAATATTGGAGTGTTAAAGCAGAAAGGGAGCCTCTGAGTATGTACCGAGAATTCCAAGTAATCAAGTCACTGCAAGTGAAATTACTGCTTTGGGGAGGTCTCTGCTACCATGCTTTGCTTAATGACTGTGGCAGGATTAATGCATGCAAATGGGCTTTTATCAAGCCAAGCTTGCCAGAAATCACCCTTGAAGCTGCATTCCCTCGAGTGCTTTCAGTCCTCTGCCACGTCCTTTGCACCGTTGTGAGAAAATGGGGATGAATATTCTCATAGCAGCGTCACTACTTTCCCTAAATTGTGCTGGGTAAAACGTGTATCCCTTGAGGGAATTCACATAGTACAAAACATCCTGAAAACCAGGCTTTGCTGATATCTGTTCCAAACTGAGCCATGCAGGGGAGCTCTGCAGAGACTGGGATATCCCTTTGGGATACCTACAGCACCTGGCAAGCTGTGGCCCACAGCTGGGAGCACAGGGAAGCACCAGGATGTGATGCTGTCGAGATCCACGGCTGCAGTGGAACAGAACAGCCCTCCTGCAACTCTTTGCACACTCTGTATGTTGCTCTTCCATCACTGTTCAGTCTATCCTGGGTTTGTGCCTTGCTTAATCCTGCCCATGCCTATGGAGACGTGTGCTGTGCCCAGAGGATTAGGCAGTATTTTAAGGCCAGGATATGCAGCACAGAAATACTGTCCTGAAGGAAGGTGCCATTTGCAAAGGAGTAAGGTTTTGGAAGGGTTGTGTTTATTCAGAAGCAATATGAGTTGGAGAACATTGGTTGGGCAGACAAGGATTTGGGAAATATGCTCTATTCCCAGTTCTGCCCTTGGCTTATGGGGCATCCTTGGGCAGTTCCTGTTCCTGCTGTGCTTTGTTCCACGTGTCTCTGCTGTGTTAATCTTCTCTGCTCTTTTGGCCCCTGCACTGAGATTTCTCTCCTTTTAGTCAATTATGCAGTTCATAAGGGGATTAGTACAAAACTTGGCATGCAGGGGGTGTATCTGAATGTCACTCTATGAACCAGCAGGTTCAAAGAGAATAAAATTAAATATACTCCCACAAAAAATGTTTGTGGTGCAGGTGGAACAGAGAAGTTGATGAAGAAACCACATTAATGTGGGCAAACCTTGGACAAAAAGCCTTACAATACCTGATTTGGGTGAGCTATGATCACCATGGCATTCTGATGATCTGTAGTTCTATGATATGTAGAAAACTGAGGGGTGGTGGGAGGACTTATTGCTCTTCTGCAGAAAGCAGGAATTCAGTCTGCACTGGCTCTCTTTCAGTTGGCTTTAGTGCCCTTTTAAAGTCATATGTTACTGCTTCTGTAAAGCCTTTATTAAAGGGTTTCACAGAAATAATGGGTAAAAATGAGATTTCTAGATTTCTGCAACATTAATTCAATCAAGTCACTGAAAATACATCTTTTATTTGAGCCTTTTCCACTGTAAACATATTGTCTAAGCCTTCAGATTTCTTATTAAAATCTCTAATAAGCCACTACATATGAGTAGAGGATTAGTCCAGACAGACTAACCCAAATTCACAAGGGAGAATTCCTTCCCATGCTGTGATTGTTTTGAATTTGAAGAAGGATAAACCTAGTCTCTTTTTTCTTTTTTTATTAGCACATTGTTTCATGATGAAAATGCTCATCCTCTGATAGTGCTGAGTACAGAGGCACAATACCATGTCTAAGTCAAACCCCTTGGCTGTAAGAAGAGCTTAAGCAGAGTTTTTACTGCCTAGAACTGCATTGCTTTGCACTATCAGTGATTCAGCTTGTGTAATTTTGGTGTTTTGGTGGAAATGCCAGGAGAGAGGAATTGATAACTGGCAGTTTAATTGGAAATGTTGTACTTCCAGCCATGAGCTAATACTGTTTTATGCTTTAGAGAGCCCCACACCCCACCTGACACCTCCTAGATGGATTAAAACCCACAAGCCCAAGTCTTGAGCTACCTGTGTAATTTTTATAAGGTGAAGCAATGACCTGGGTCTGCTGGTCCTGTTCCAGCCCCAAACTTTGTGACTCTCCCAAATCCTTGACTGCCTGTGCAGAATCTGTTCCATCAGGTGAGGTCTGGGGGTGAAAGCAAATCCATATGTGCTGCTGATGTATCTGAGGGGCTTCTGCAGCCTGACCTGAAGTAGCTGCTCTCAGTGGTGGATGAAATGACAGCTGGAGCTGCAGCGAGGATGTGCATGTTTGGAAAGTGTGAGGGGTGGGGGGGATGTGTGCTGGAGTTCTGGAGTCTGCTGGTGACTGCTGCTGCCCAGGAGGAAGGCAGGTGGACTCCTGGGGCAGTTGTCAAGGCTCTGAGGTAGAGGTCTGGTTCTTCGTGCTTGGGTAATAGAAAGCTAAATTAACTGTTTAGAAATAAACTGCTCTGACAGAGACAGCAGAAAGGTATCTGACTTATCCAAGGGAAAATCACAGCAGGGATATAAAAAAAGGGAAAATAGGAACAGCTGTCATCTCTAGCTTCTCTTCTACTCCTGGTTTAGTCTCCTCACTCCCTCCTCCTCACGTATGCTGGTTTCCTTGGAGATGCTGCTCCTTAGTTTCCCTCTCTAATACTGACACTGTTTGACATTAACATTTCAAGAAGGCATTTCCACCCTAATGTGACAAACCGGGTGCAGTTTTTGGAGGCAGATCCTTGTCACAAGGCATCAGAATGCAGCATCTGATGGTTCAACCCAGGCTGTTGGATGGGTCAGTCTCATCCCAGATCTGCAGCAGATGCTCTGTGTGGGCAATGAAGCTGTGCCCTAGTTTCTCCATCTGTTAATGGCAGTAATAATTGTTACACAAGTTGGGTGTTGGATTGATTTAATTAATATTTATGAAGGAACATGAGAGCCTCTCACGGGTGATGCTATAGAGAAATTGTTAATTGTGAATGATTATGTATTTGTGTCTCTTTCTGAATGCATAGAAGACTTGGACATATTGTTTAAGCACCCACATCTCACACTCTTTCAGTATTGATGCTGATCGAGCCCATGGTATAGCTTTTCATTACTCTAAAGATACACTGAATTTAACTGCTATTTACTTCAGATAAGCAAAGAATGTAGGCTTAGAATTCATCTCTATTTGTAATAATTATATTGCCTAAATAATCAATATTTTTATAACTTCATTAGGTAAGGTTTTTTCATGTTCTATTTTTAGCTCTGCTGCTACTTTTACATAAACTAAATTTACAAATTCAGGCCAATTCTAGGGCTAAACCTTTCAAGAAAAGGGAGGCAAGGCAGGGATTGGACCCATCCAGCTTTGCTTTCTTCAAATGACAAAACAGAGCCCCAAAGTTCTGAGGGATTAATGGAAGTTGCCTCAAGTTTATTGCTGGAAATTAGGCATTCATAAAACAAATATTAATAACCACAGAAGGTCTGTTGAAAAGATCAGCAGCAGTTGATTTAACATCTGCATGTGCCCTGTTCATTGGTTACAGCCACTGTACCTCTTACCTTCCCCAACAACAACCAAAAAAAGTCAGTACTTGATGGAGGCATATAAATAGTGCTTATTACAGGTGATTTCTTTCCTATTCTCTGCAGGTTCTTCCTCTCCAGGAGCATATTAAGCACAAGCTTGACATAAGTCACGCACTTGTATCTTCAAATAGAGGAAACCTACTTGTTTCCCTTCCAAAAGAAGAGCAGAGAGCAGCAGCCTTGGCTGGCTGGGGGCCTCACACTTCACCTGCCCCGAGCCTGAAGGACATGTCCCTCAGCAGAGAGAAAGGATCTGTCCAAATTTCAGTTGTACCCTGCGGGGAGCAGTGCAGGGCTGTGGTTTGCTCTCCACAGGGCTCATGGCAACACCTCCTTTGAATCATTTTTCATCAGCCACCAGCAGCTCTGCAATTTCCAGCCCTCCAGGCAAAGCACACAGGCCACCACAGCACAGGAGGTGTGAGGCCAGGGACACAGGAGGGAAAGAAAAGCTTTTTACTGAGATGGGAATAGTTTTTCATCCCTTTTCAGTGCACTAGTTTTAGACTAGGTTTATGTTGGAACCAAGGTGGTTTGATAATGGGCAGGTGTTTTTATTACTAGCGAAAACTCTGCTGCTGACATGATTATACCAGCAGAAAAGTAATTTGACAATAAGCCTTATTTTCCTGGCTGAATCAATGTGTACTAACTTGGCAGATAATCTCATTAATTAATTGAAGCTCTATTTACAGTTGATGGAGAGAGACGGCTTGTAGGGACACGCCATCAAGTCTTTTCTAGTGCAGACAAGGCTCGATAAAGCTGCATTTTTATTTATATACATATGCCGAATTGGAAATCGGGGCATTGCTTGTAAAGCCAAGTGTTCTATCCCTGGGGAACTGAATAGAAGGCAAATCTTTGGCATCAGGAGGCTCCGTGTTTGTTTTGGGAAGGAGAGCTGGCAGGGATCCCGCTGCTAACTCTGAACATCTGAGGAAAAGGCTGGCTGGAAAGAATTATGTCGTGACGCAGACAGGGGAAAGCCAGGAAATTGGAAGCCAGGACAGACACTCCAACCTTAACTCATTCTGGCATGGAAAAAATAATTGTGAAATATTAACACCAAGTCCTTGGGACACCTATTTACAAACTGTGCTGGTGTTTGAGTTCCGTGGGAGAATGGAGGTTTTTACCAATTCATTGTAATAGGGGTTAGAGAACTGCTCAGACACATGGGAATTTCTCTCATGCACATGGGAATGAAGGAGAAGATATGGCTCAACATTGTAAAATCTGTGTGTTTTTGCAACTGTCTTGGCAGGGTTATTTGGCTTGGGAGGTGATATGCTGCTCCCCTGTTACTGCCTGTAGAGAGCTGAAGGGACAAAGCACCCTTTTTCTTTCCCTCCAACCAACTCTGTCTTGCTAGCAGGTCCTAGGACTTCCCTCCTCTTGTGACTTTTGTTCTCAGTACTACAAAAGTCCATCTACTTCTTGGGGTGACAGTTAAACTGCCATTAGGGGCATGCAAGATATTATCATGGGCTGGTTAATGGGAAACTCTCTTGCAGAGAAACTGGCTGCTCTTCCCCTTTTGCAAACAGAAAATGCTTTGCCTACTTCAGCTGCTGAAGGTGAACGTGTGGTATTGTTTTGCTGCCTGTTTGCTCTTAGTGTGTAGAGAAAGACAGGATGCCCCAGCCTGGGGTGCAGCTCTTAAAGGAGAGGGCAGTTGTGTTTGAAGCAAGAAGGCAAAGAAAGGCTCCAGCAGAGGCAGGGAGAGGGGAATGAATGGTAACTGTTAAAGCTTCCCCAGAGGTGACCAAAGCCTGGCCCGTAGGGCAGAGCTTCAAAGCGGGTCACGCTGTAGGGCCGCCTTTTCCTGTTTTGTTGAACAGCTGCTTGGGAGGAGATGGGTTGTGACCGTAGTTTTTCTGTGCCCTCTCTGATGGGAAGTGCTCAGGGTAGCCTGGAGTCACAGAGGTTACAGAAGCCGGATCATTTCCATTTTTTTTGAGCAGCAGTCAAGGCATACTGACTGGATGAAAAGGATGAAGGCAAATGGCTTAAGTCCAGGCTGTGCTCTCATCACACAAGGGTGAAGCAACTCTCTTTTTGTTTCTACACGTAGCAAAGCCTTGATCTTTGGATCCGGACTGGACTGGACCAGGTCCAGCCTTTTGCCCTTATTTGCTTTCCAAGCAGGTGTACAGCAGCTGTCTGCACCCTTGGGTCTCCAGGTACTTCCCATCCCGTGCAGGCGTGATGGAGTAAAAGCTGAGTTCAGCAGCCCCCTGAGAGTCCTCAGAGGCCATTTCCCACAGGATGAGCACCAGGACCTGGCTAGATGGCACCATGGCGTGTCCTGAGCAGGGCCAGGTGGTACATGTGTTGCCTGCAGCACCACTGTGAGCTGGAGCAGTGTGTACAGGGCTGTGACCGTGGGCAGTTCCTGCCACCACATCCTGTTAGTGCAGGGCTTGAGAGCATCCTCCTGGGTCAGAAGCATTTTGCCACTCTGTTTGATTTAAGTGCTACCCTGTCAGATTAGCTCTGCTCTTACAGGGCACCAGCTTTTCTGTCTTAGAGGATAAACCTCTGTCGGCCAGATCACGTCATCTCAAACCTGCAGAATAACTTGCCAGAAGGCAATGAGGGCTCAGATAAGCTCTGAGTTCAAAGGGGCACTTTGGGCTTAGAACTCACAGTGTGCCTGATCATGACTTTAACCTGGGATGGGGACAGCAAGTGCCTGAGATGACTGGAGCAAGGCAAGGCTTCAGAGAGAGAACTGGGTTTGTAGGTACAGCCCTGGCTGCTGCAACAACAAAGGCTCCTGCATGCGGGGAAGGCACAAAGTGCTTTAATGTTTTGTCATGGATTTAAAAAACTGAAACTATCATAGTGCCTATCTCCTAATGGAAGATAATATAGAATGAAAAGCAACTATCTCAGCTTCTTTGGTTGTTAGACCCATATTAATGTATAATGCATACACCTACACACGCAGAGACATGTCTTTGTGCATATAATTACAGGTTGTTGCATAAAGATTACAGGTGCTTCTATTTTAACCCCATATTACAGTACCTTTAATTCACAGAAGTCACCCCAATTTGATTCTTATTCTTTACCTCACCTTGGATCACCCTGTTCCCTTCTCTGTAGAAGCTCAAGAGATGGACAGGACAGATGATCTAACAGTCAATTGCATAAAGCAGCTACTGTCCCAAGCATCAGCTTTCCAAAAAGCATGGTCTGGGATACAGGTACAGCACGTGTGCACTTGGTGTCTCCCCACAAATCATTGGTCTTTCTATACTCCAGCTTTTGCATTTCCAGAGGACAGATTCTCTTGCTTGGGACTTGGGCATGACCCTGTTCCAGGTCTGAAGCCAATGAGCTGTGCTCTGCTCTCCCTTTCCCAGCTGCAGGCGGGAGGTTACTCGAGGTAATTCAACAGGATTTCAGTGGAAATACCCAGGGGTGACGTGAGTGCAAGTGCAATTCAGGAGAGGGGCCCGAATCTGCATGGATACAACCACGATTACTGTTTGGCTGCCACACTTCAGAGCCTATGTCAAGGCACGGTTTGGCTGCTGGATGTGCTGCCCGAGTGCTGCTGCCATCCCCACTCTGCTTTCAGGTCCAGCCGCTCTCATACTGTTGCTTTCCCCACTCCTTTTGTTGCTCTTTGTACAACAGCATGACCACTAATCGCTCCAGCTAATTAACTGTTAAAAGACGGTGGCTTGGTGCTCAGATCCAACCCATGGATTTGAGGAAAGCTTTCCCCAAGGACAAAGGAAGTTACAGCTTTGAACACCTTAAACCCATGTCACTAAAGCTGCATCTGGGACACCTGACTTTATTTTCCATTCCAGGGCCGGGAACAATGTTTTTTCTTAGTTGAAAGTCAGGATGCCTTGTAGTGGACAGATGGCATTTCTCAAGTGGAGATGGGATGAATGAAATCAAAGATTTATTTCAATTTGAACTGAAGTAATTTGTCTAATCAGACTGCCTTCCTCTGGCATCTATCCATGGAAATACAAACCACAAAGTGCCAAGCAACAGCTCTGGATTTTACACTCAAGTCCCTCCCTAAGACATCAAGTGTCCTGTTCAGCACAGATCTCACTGGCTTCCCAGGGTTTTCTTGCTTTATTTGAGGTTTGGTACAATAGCAAAAATTGTGTCTTTCTTTACTTCGAAGACTTTAGTATTTCTTTAACATCTGACTAAAGCATCTCATTCTCTGAGTAACTTTGCACCTTCAGAACTGGAGTCCTGTGGGTGTACCCCCACAAAACCTCCCATACAGAGGGCATGTGTAATGCTGCTGATACAGCAGCTCTGGCTGCTCTATCCTCTGCCAAGAGCAGTTGCTGGTAACCAGATACTTGTTTTTGTCAACCCAAGATCCTATTTCAGGTAGATTTGTACACAAGCTATAAATCATCAGGTCTTTTCTTTCACTACCTTTTTCATATGAGGTAATAGCAGTCCTACTATCCTTTGACAGTGCAGTAATTTATCATTTGACAGTGTTTTAATGAAAAGCTTGCTGTTCTTCTCCCTGAAATTTGAGAATTCATATTACAAAGAAGTCCTTCCTTGACCTTTCTTTGTTGGCCACTCCTGGAAATTAGAGTGTCTTCATTTTAATGAGCTCAGAGGGTTGGGGAGTTACAAGAAAAGAAAAATCTACTTCAAAAATACCCAACCTCCTCTTGTGAATATGTCAGGACACGTTTTTAGATACAGAGCTCTTAACCTGAACAGGCTTGTTCTCTCCTTATTCTGTGCCTTCTCGAGCTGAGCTGTTTCTTGGCTCCAGCTCATAGTTTATGATGCAAGGTCATGTTTACTTTGCATGAGGTATGTTGCAAAATATAGACCAGATCTTCAGCTGGTGTAAATCACCCCTTTGCTCCCCTGTCTATCACTTCTGCAGTCAAGCCTAGGGGGTAAACCATGGGTGACCTGACTCTGTGTGGATATACACACATATAGACGCACAGAGATGTTGGTGAGATGTGAACATCTTTGCAAGGCTTCCAGGAGCAGCATTTAACCTGGCAATGCCACTGTGCAAGAGAAATGGAAGAAAATGAGCTAAATGTAAGTGACAATGAGAACAGAATGAGGTCAGGAGATGCTGGGTTTGGGCCTTTTCTCTGCTCAGTTCCCTCCATGTGGGTTCACTCCTTGGCCATGTGGGTCTGAATTGTGCAGGGAAGAACCTCGAGAGATGTGGAGACAGAGCCCAGGGTGTGAAGAGTAAAGGACACTAATTTCCAAGAGTGGCCAACAGGGAAAGGCAGTGCAGTGCCATGTACATCCTGACTGGGATTGTTCTGCTTCAGGGCCAGGCAATTGGTGCTGCTCTAGGAGTGATGGTTTGGAACTAAGTACCCGTGGGCTGCAGCAGTTTGTAAACAAAAACACAGTATTTGTCAGTGGTTGGTAGAACTCATATGAATATTTTGGTTTTTTTGCCAAAAATTTCAAAACTGGCCAGCCATCTTGTTGCCTTTCAGGGTATTGAAAAATTTCCTTTTTCCTTATTCTTTTTGTTGGGTGAGATGATTTCTTCCAGAGTTAGTGTAATAGGTTCAATCAGATTTCAAGCCCAAGCTCATAACTATGGAAACACTCCTTCTCTTTTTTACCAACCTCAGTACCTGATTCGAAATCCAGTCTGCTTTCATAGCCAAGGGAGAGGGATGGGTTTCTCCAGAGGAAATTCAGATCTTAGGTGGATTTTTTTTCCTCTGAGGTGATAAGCCACTTCATTTTAGTTCAGCTGAGAATAACACAGGTTTGAGCTGTACTGTACATTTTGGGTTTCTGTTCCTGAAGCTGGTGTGTGGAAAATCCACTGCAGCTCTGTGTCTTAGAACATGTTTTCTGTGTGAACTACATAGTAGAATTTGTGTAGGTTTGAAAGTTGTAATAGTAAATAGTACCCTTCTGTAGTACTACACATGTGCTATCTTGCATACATATTTATTTAATAGTAAGACAAAAAACTTGGAAGAGAACCATGTTTGCAAAGGGCTGTAATGGCAAAGGTTTCCTTCTCATATCCATGTGAAGTACATAATGGAAGCTTATTTATAATGGAAAATCTCTAGGAAAGGTAATTAACTCTATCAATATAATGGAAAATCTGTAGGAAAGCTAATTTATTCTGTCAGTGCCAAATATCCATACAAACCAGTATGGCTCCATAGTTGTATTTGCAGCGTTATTAGCACAAATTTGAAGGAAATGAAAAAATAAACCACAGTGAACATAAAATAAACCACACTGGAATATGGGGGGAGTGTCAGCAAAGCTGGCCTTGCTGCTGCTTCAGTGTATTTATCCAAAATTGATGCTGAGCACTCCCAAACCAGGACTGAACAGTTCAGCTATAAGGGAAGGGGAGGCAAGGAGGAAAAGAGAGTGAGTGTTGGTTGTGAAATCAGGGTAAAATCTGGAGCAGCCATATATAGAGCCATATAGAGCCATTGCTCTATGAAGAGATAATTATACAAAATTCCCTGAGGTCTTAAACCACAAGTCTTGCAGTGATGGCTGGGATTGCTCTGCAGGACCTGCTATCAGCCAAGGGCTTCTCTGATGAAGGATGGCTTTAGCCTATACAGAGTAGCAAAGACAGGGCTTGTTCCTTCATAGCTGCCTCAAGTCCTACCATATATTGCAAAAGATTGCAATTTCCTTGATCATGTGAAAAAAATGTTTGCCATAGCTGACGGTTGGTTTCTCACTGTGTCCTCTCCAGGGAGCTGGGTGGTATTTTTCCAAGTTGAATGGCTGGTGGATACCAGCTTTGCCATTCTAAAATGAGGGAAGTGGCTGTAGTTTTTACAGTCAGGTATGCAGCTAAGCATGGTCACTTCTGAGCAGGGAGGTGGTGTTATGCTCATCTAGCTGTGGCACAGTACAAATTAGACATGCCTCGTCTCCCCAGGGATTTCACAGCCATGGAGCTGTGGCACATTAATTATCCTGCCGTCAAAACAAACCTTTCTCCTGCTCTGAGGACAAAGCTGCTGCCTGGAGCTGGACTCAGGAGCTGGAATAACAGGGCTATGTGAGGTCAGGGTGGAGGTGAGCTGGCAGAGCTCCCTGGGGCAGGCAGGCAGATTGGCTGCCTGCATTCCCATGTGCTTAGCTCAGGATACATCCCCTGCTATCATGTCCATTTTTGACAATAAAAAAGGAACAGCTTTGCCACCTTCTCTGCATGAACTGTGACAGAAGGATGGGCATTGTCCCAGTCACCTCTGAGCTGGGAACTCTCCAGTGAGCAAGAATTACCAGCTGGCACAGACACACCACAGCCCATGTTGTGACCAGCCTTTTCTCAGCAGCTCAGCTGAGTGTGTGGTGTGTGTGGGGTCAGGGTGGGAACCCCTGCAGGAGCCCATCCTCACAAAGCTGCAAAACCAGTGGCAGGTGACTGGGATGCAATCCCTCATCCCTCATGGGCCTTCGTGGGTGCGAGGACTGAAGTGGGGATGAGCAGAGCTTGTGTCTTCGTGATGCTGCTCTCCATCCCTCCTCCATCAAATGCTATTTGCAGAGGGTAAATTGTGACCAAAACAGACCCTGAACAGCTCAGGTTGTGTTTTTACATTTCAGCATAAAAAGCAGGATTTGGTATGTAAATCTGTGCAGCCAATCATCTGGAATAAAGGTCCAGAGAGCAGCCCTGAACCCCAATGGCTGTGCTATCTCCTATCTCCCAAGACAGGCTGAGAATCTGCCCTCCAAACTGAGCAGAAAGTTTGGTTCATTGCTGCCATGCCATGTTTGGTGCACAACTGCTTTTGAAGGCAGCCACATTCATCACCCACAGTAAAGTTTAATGGAAAACCAACCTTTTTGGCAGCTTTTTATTGCAGGGACAGGAGAGGGGGTTTATGTGAACTGGATTTGTGATGGCAATTGTACAAATATTTGTTCTCTGCTCCTTAGCAGCAAAGGGATGACTACAAACAACATCTCCATTTAAGGTCCCACTCACTTGTTACAACAGGCTTGATCCAATTTTGGGGTTGTTACAGAACTCCAGGTTGGTTTGGAGGCTCTGGAATGTGTATCTCAGCCCCCCCTTCCACAGCCCTGAACAGAGATAGGAGTTGTGACAGTGATGCTGCAAGGATGGAAATCCTCCTGCACAGGGAAGAGTTTGTTCTGGCTGGCGGCTGTAAAAGGGCACCTTTGGGATCCCCAGTCACCAGTACAATTCCATCTACACCTCAAGTTATCTCTGGCATCCATCTGCTCCTCGTGAACATGAGATCTAACCATGAGCATCCGAGCAGTGGCACAGCCAGGGCAGGTGGTTATTTACTCAGGCAGTTCTCTCCAGCAGGCACTGCATCAGGAGATACTGTTCTTGTTGTAGGAAAAAAAAATTCTAAAGAGAAAAAAATTCACAGGAAAATTTTAGCATGTGGATTCAGTGCACAAGTTAGATTAGGGCTGCTCTGTAAATGACCCAGGGTCAGATCAGATTATCAAGACTGCAGTTTATAAAACCTGTCTCTCCCAGCTTGGATTAAACTCCACATATTGAAAAATGGAATATTGAATAGCTGCTCTCAAAGTGAACATATTCTATATGGTGTGTGATTTTTTTCCCACAGAAAAAACACTGTTTGATTATGGCATTAAATACTGTGCAATATTAGACATATATGGAAAGGCTCCCTAATATTAATAAGGCCTTCAATTTTGTAACTTCTGTACTAGTCTTTTATGCTGTAGGGGGAGAGATTTTGTACTTAAAAGTGTTTATTTTTAACCCACCTCTTGTATGGTGGAGAACGGGTCTCTGCTGTGCCCATAGGAAATCTGTAAGAAAAGTACCAGTCTGAACAAATTATCTTGGATTATTCCAAGCCCAAAACGATTTAGCCTTAATTTCCTTTAGTGATTTCATATTGGACTTTTATGATCACTGTAATTCAATATTAATATTTTTAAACTGAAGTGCAAGAACATTTCTGGCAATTGTTTTTGGTAGGTTCCCATTAATATCTACTTAACTGGAGACAAAAAGAGTCAAGCACACATTTAATTATAGAGATGTCTGCATAACAGCATAAAATCTGAAATGAAAAAGGAACACTCTTTTAATATGAATAATCAGGAGACTTAAAAGTACCAGTCATCTTTAAATAGCAATATATTGATGACTAAAAGCAGCACTAATGTCTAGTGCACTATACAGCCTGGAGTTTAACAACCATTTGTTTTAACCTTCTATGATGCAGGAATGCAAGGGAGGGGTCAGTGAATCCCTCAGTTTGTGTGGGATTAATGTCACCATCCAAAGCTTGAGCCTCTGCCTCCCAAAACTCCAGAACAAAAGGAGAAAGATGAGCTCCTTCAGAATTTTCCCTCTCCTCTGCTGAGGGGCACCTTTCCTTGAAGAAGATGCCCTCCTTTTTGTCTTGAAGGGCACTGAAGAAAGGCTTTTAAACAGTTAATTCAGTGAAAATTTACCCAACACAGCTCCACTGCCAAAATACGGAAATTTGGATTTCCACTGAAAAACTGAAAGTGCCTTTATAAATTTCTGATAAAAAAACTTGTGATTTTGACTGCGACCTCCACAGGGGCTTTCCCAGCGCCAGGTCACTAATAGCTCTGGGGTTCTTTTCAATAATTTAAGTAAAACGCTATTACAAGACCCCAGTGAAGGTCCAAAGAATTGGCCGCAATTCAGAAACCACCATTCCTATTTATGCCAGATGTGAGGCTGTTTGACATGAGCTGTGGGCAGTCGATGAGGGCAGTGCAGGGCACAGCTGCCAGCGGGGTCAGCTGAGGGCAGGGCAGATGCTTTGCTGTGGGACACAGCGGGCAAGCAGTGCTGTGCCTTCCCCACCCTCACTCACACCAGGGCTCTATCTCACCCTGTAATTTATAAAACTGATCCTGCTAAAACCAAACAGAGGGAGCAGAGTGGTGTGACCTCAGCCAGGAGGAATGGTCCGAGCACGGTGCAGGAATTCCTGGCCTTTGATGCGCTGCCAGCGCCGCGTCCCCGTCACTGGGGAAGCTACTGAGGAAACAGGTTTTGAAAGCGTGGCCTTCCTCCAAGGCTCTGGGTTCCGTTCCCAAAAATGTGGCCTTGCAATTTGACACTTAGGAGCTGCAGATAAGAAGGTTCTAACGTCCAGTGCAGTGGAACAAGGTTAAGCCCTGGTGGGGATTCCCACCCCTCTCTGTGGATAACCAGGAACCGCTCAGGAGAGACACCCGCAGGGAAGGAGCAGTTTCTGGAAAGCCATGCTCTGTACACAAACATCCCTATTTCAGCTCTTCACTGGGGGCATTGCCTGTTCATTTATTGATTCTGTTCAACCCACTTCTCCTTGTAAATATTGCTACTGAGCCTCAAGACCCAGGCATCTTGAGGACGGGAATTTGCAGTCTGAGTCCAATCTTGAAAAACAGGTTGAGGGACTTCTGTGCCCCTCCAGATTGTTGTTTACCCACTTGCTGTCCAACTGAATCCTAAAAACTTTCAAATTATTGTTTGGTTTTTTTCCCTTTAGGCCTTCCAGCAATTATGTGATGGGTCAGAGTCTGATTTGTGTGAGTCTAATCACTCAACTGCATGACTGAAATGCTGTAGACTTTTATCCCCAACAGCAGAAAGAGAATTCAGTCAGTCTGTCTGAAAACTTATCCCCTCCAACAAAGATAACACAATTTAGAACTCTGACTCAAGGACAGACTGAAAAGGAGGTGGATGGTGGACACAAGGTTGCCAATAGCAATTGGTTTTGCAATCACTTTGTTTGGAGCAGTGTGGGCAAATTTGCACTGGAATCAAACCTTTTGATATCTCTGTCTCTTGCAAGTCCTCTGACCTCTCAGCAACTTGGCCTGGCCACAAGTGACTAAATCTTACATCCCAAGAGTTTCCTGTTGGCCAGAAGGGACATGGTGAAACAGAGCTTTACTCTTTGTAACATACCACAGAAAAAAGAAGAATGTTGGGGGTTTTGTCCTTGAATACTAGAAGTTGTTTCTGCACGAAAAGTGAAGAAAGCAGTCTCTAAACATATCAGGGGAGTTTCAAGTTAGACAATCACTTGGATCTTCTTGTCCCTGCCAGCCCCTGCACTGACTCTTCCCAAGACTAACAAGCATTATTGATTGGGAGATACGGTAGGGACAATGTGTCTGACGTTTACTGGGCTTTAATAAAGAACATGTTCATTTTGCTTCTAAATTATATTTGTAAACGTTTTTGAGCAACAGAGAGAAATGAATTAATATTTTATTAAGTCTCTTTACAAAACCTAGAAGACCTGAGACAATGCTGTGCATTGCAGTAAAGATGTTTTCTCCGTTTCCAAATGTATTTAAGGAATGTAACAAAAAAAAAAATAAAACTAGCGGGCTGTCAGCAAGCTGCTTTGTGAGGAGGCTGGCAGGAAGGGCAAAGGGAGTTCACAGGCTGCTGGGCTCCTCACAGCTCCTGCCAATGAGGCAGCTGGTGCTTCGTGACCCATGCAGGGCACTGAGGCACCTCTTCATTTTCACTGACTGCCATTCATCTTGATCTTTCTCTCCTATATTTGTTTTTTGATACTATTCAGAAAACTAAGTACCATTTTAAGCTACAAAACAATCATTAAAAAAATATAATGGAATTCAAGCAAACTTATCTTGAAAATCTCAAAATGAGACACTATCCCATCACAGTAAAATTTCAACTATTTAACCACCGATAAGAAATCAATTTGTTTTCTTTTGCTAAATATGCTTAAAATCTCTAAGCAGTACAAATGGGATGAAGAAATAATTTCCTCTCAGATGACAAATGACAGGCTAAATTCCACCCACTGTGTCCACTTTGGCCTGACCCAGAGCTGATAGGAAACAATGAGTGTCTTTCCGTTAACTTAAATGGATTTTGTGTCAGCCCCATTAAGTAACAGCTTATTTCCCCTCATTGATTGTGATGTCAAAGATGAGGTATTAAGAGTGATTGTGGATGCCAGACACGTTCACACAGCAAAAACCCAATGGTGGGAAGAAGAAAGGAGGGTGAAAGTTTGTGAATGTCAGTGTTATAAACATTGATTAAAGATGGTCCTCTGTGGAAAGGGATTTAAACATGGAACTGCTTCATTCTGGCTTTGGTATAAGTGTGAGCATTTTTAATTTACTTTTGAAAAGGCAAGAATTTGGGGCTATTTGGTCAAAAGAGAAAAAAATTTAGTTCTGCATAGGTAAAGCATTGCTAAAAAGATCTTCAAAAGCCTCCACTTTTCGATGCTAAAATCCAACATCTACAAGAGGGTAATAATGGTGGTTTTTTCCCAAGAGTGGGGTGCAGCTGGTGGTGATGGTTTTCTTTGCAAGCCTCCATCAGTGACGAGACCCCATCAGTGCAACCGGAGGATGGAGTGGGAGACTTTGGTTTAAGAAAATGAACTGTGATTTTTCAGATGCTCTTTACAATGTGGTCCAAACGGAACCTTGAAGGCAATAGCAGCTGCTTAGTTCCTGAGTGAGGTTGTTCTGGGTTGGTCTTTTGTATAAAATTCTCTTTATGAGTGAATTTTAGCTTTACATTGCCCTTTAATAACCTCCTCTTTGCCTACTAGCTAAAATTCCATACTGATTTCTGCTGAAGGAACTGAGTCATGTTCCAAGGGCTATGGACCACCATTTTTATGGTACAATTACTAAAAGCCAACCCCCCTGTCACTTTTTATTTTTAAAGAAGCCTCGAAATCTGGCACCTTTATGCTTCCCAGAGGAATCACTACGCAATCAATATCGCAAAGCAGGATGCTTCTGTAGTTTTTGAAGTTCTCTTCAGTCATTAATAGACTTGATTCATCTGATGACTCAGAATTTGTGCAGCTGGTCCAAGGCCATTTCAGAGACTGAAAAGTGCTGCTTTTCTCTCCTTCTCTAAAGCCATGATCTTTTCTCAGTTACATGAAGCACCTTGTGTCAGCTTCTTCATCTACGGAGAAGGTTATATTCAGAACACGCAACAAGGAGGAATTTGACTGAAAAGATGGATTGATATCAAATTTGATCTTTTTTGCTTTTCCCAATATGCATTTTGAAATCTATGTCCTTTTGTTTACTACTGGAAATGCAATACGTGGCAGGACTATTGTTTGATTCACAGACCAAATGACTGCAAAATAATATTTCTCCATTAATTTCCTGCAATTAAACTTCATTAGTCACATAGATAATCATATTATCATTTCATGTCTGTCTCTTGTTTAAGAGCTTAATTCTCATTGATTTGAAGTCCCTAAATCAGATACATTCTCTCTACATTTTAGCTTAAGTTTTCTAAAACATCAGAGCTTACATTTTCTACCACATATTTAGGTTTTATTTTTATGATAAAATTCCAGTCTCACACCAGATTTTAAAATTCAGCCATTGCTTTCAAAGGGGTTCAGTGGCTTAGTTCACAGTTGATTTAAATAGTCAGTTTTAAAACATCACTCTCTTTTGAGTTTATAGCTGTGCTACTCCTTTCCCATTAATTGCTGTCATACTAACAATTCCTATCAATGTGAATTATTGTGGTGTTATTCCCCAAGGTAATTGTTTATTATCCCCACAAAATCTTGTGGGTTTGTGGCCATGAAAAATACACTTCCCTCAGAAATACTGACAAAAGAGAAACCTTCAGCAGAATTTGACATGTCATTATCTGCCCCAATGTAACCTAATACAAGGCCCATCCCTCAAAATTCCCTGTTTTACTTGCAGGAAGTCTTTCTATTATATTAGTAGCACTGCTGTAATCCCATTTCAGGTTTAGTGCTGGCAGCAAGATCTGGGACATGGGGTAAATGTTTATGTTTCAACATTTCTACTGCAAGTGGCTGTCTATGCCAAGCAGCCAGCCCTGTGTCACCCTGGAAAAGTTGTCCAGACCAGAACTAATTCCATTAGTGTTTGGAAAGCTATTTATAAGCCTGTCTTCAGTGGGATGACCTTATTAATTAGACTGGGGGAAGGCTGAGGAGGGAGAGGCACTCATTTCACAAGACCATTGACATGCATTTCAATAAGTGATGCTTCTCCTTCACTCAAAAAGAGTGTCAAATAAAGCAGAAATCTGGGTCAGTTTGCAGCAAGGGAGAAAAAAAAAAAGCTGCATCCATGCTGCAAACAGGTTCCTCATCCTGGTTCAGGCCCAGAGTGTAACTTTTTACAGGGTAGCTCTGCTGCCATGTGTCCTCAGACACACTAACAAAACACAACCCCTTTGTTCTCTAAATCCGAGGAAGCAAAAGAGCTTTACCACTAAAGCTTTTAAATCAAACCTTAGTAAAACCATCACCTTCCTCCATTATCACATACACCCCTAAGACACGAAGGCTCGATCCTGATATTCTGTTTGTTATGGAGTCAAAAGAAGGCAGAAGGGTATTTTTCTCCAGCCTTATTTACCAGAAATGCTTGATTTGCTCTGCTGTGTAGCCTGGGAGTGGAGAGGAGTCTCTCACCTGTCAAACTCGTTTCGTGGGCCTCATTAAGGCCCCGTGCTTCCCTCCACCTCCCCACTGCATTAAATTGGCCAAGGGCTCCCTGAGCCACATTGTGCTGCCCTGCTGCCTCCAACGCCAGCCTGACACCACAGGCAACTCCAAAAAGTAAGTACCTGGGAACACCAGCAATATCTTGTCACTAATACATCCCTTTTGGCAACCATGGAGCAGCTTCTTTGTTATCTGTTTAACAAATCAGGAGTCTTGTTATTGTACAGGTTTATAATAAGAACTTGTCTGTGCCAAAGGACCAGAAGAAACTCAGCTTTTGTGTGAGATGTTTACTTTTATTAAGGTAACCTCCCAATGGAATTTCATTCACCACTGACATCTCATGTGGCAATTAAATTTTCATCTTGGGAAAAAGTAAGTTTTCAGCAAGTCCTTGATATTACTTTGATAGATTTGTGCAATCCAAGAAAATTTTGCAATGCAGGGAAACTACAGACCCCACTTCTGTGTCTCTCTTTGCATAATCCTGTAAAGGCATTTCATGTCTGATTGTCTGATTCAGAAATTATGTATGTCTTTGTGTGACAATGCTCATAAATAGTCCAGGAATGCAAACTTCTCCATCCCTAGATTAGTAGACAGTGCTAGTGAAGGGCCAGTGCTTGTGAAGGGGCAGCAGGAGATTCTGCATGGGTAAAACTTGACCTAGAAATAATAAGGGCAAACCAGGCAGCTCATGTGCTCCTGACTATCAAGAACTGCAATTATTAACAGATTTGCTATGCAAACACCTCCTATTAAGTATCAAATGGGAGTCTCTTTGGTATCAAACCAAGATTGCTTGGTTCATTTTAGACAACACATTTCACAAATACCTCACAGCCCTGGTCAGAACTAAATGCTCTTTGTCCAATGAAAAAAATAATAGGTTAAATGTCTTATTAACAAGCCCTTGGCTGTTCACTTTCAGTACATTGCTCCTTCCAAGCACAGCACCTGATTGTGCCCCACAGCAGGGATGCATTCAGTAGGAAAAGTTCTTCCATCTTCTTGTAACCCTGACTCATCTATTAAAATATGTTTCTGGCTGAGTGCACTATGACATATTTCTAGTCTCATGAACGTTTTTAATCAAATGGTCTTTAGGTATTCAAAGGTTCTTTTATACTTTTTAAGTAAGAGTAATCAAACTAATAAGGCTTTTGCTTCCTTCATTTTGTATACTTCAAGCCAGTGTTTAGGATTTAGATTTAATGGTTCCTTGGCCCACAATAAGGGGTTTTTTTTGTTGTGATTGGTTTGGTTTTTTTAGGCATTCTGATTCATTAGATCATCAAAAGCAATTGCAGAGATGAGTTCAACAAGAGTTACTGGTACTAAAAATATGTTCTTGGTCAGGACTGCTCTAACAATATGTGTGTTGAGTAATTTAATGCTCTCCTTAAGAGACACAGACATCCGGTTCAAAATCTTCCAGTTTTATCACTGCTGTCATGATGGCTGAGGGTCTTTTTAACCTGGTTCCACTCAGTCAAGCTTCATGATATGAGTGTTCTTATTCTCATTCAAAGTAAACAAGTTTGAAACAGTGATTTTTTTTATTATTTTTTTGTTGTTTTAACTCTATCTTAAATCTGTACATCTTTGATGCTCTGGCAACAGGAAGTTACATCAGTTTGTGAGATCTGTGAGCACTGAACAAAGGTGGAAAAACAGGCTTTGAGAACTGTAAGGAGAAAAACTGGCTGTGATGCATTTACTGGTAGAGTCTGGATCAAATGTCCAAGGCAGCAGGAAAGGAAATGAAAATGAGAGTGGCTTGGGAAGAGACAGAAGAGTCAAAGAGGAGCAGAGGGAATGAGAGGAGATGGAGACAGGATCCAACAAATCTGTGTGCACCTTTGAAGGTGTTGGCACATTCAATTACAGGAGTCAGTCCAGGTTTTTTACCTGGAAGAAGCTCAAAGCAGCAGCCTTCCAGTCATGGTGTCCACAATGTCACATGCTCCTGAATGTTTTTGCGGTCTAAAGGTGCAAATTACTGGGGCAGTGGCAGAGGAGGGGTGTGTGGTACTGAGCAGGAAGGGAGCTGTGCCACCACAAGTTCTACCTCAAAATAAAGCCAGGGTATTGGGATACTACTGACACTTCAGCTGTTCAAATGCAGCCGTGTGTGCAGGTCTGGGCTCTTCAGTGGCGTCCTCAAACTTGGCTCCTTTTGCATTAACAGATAACATAAGCAATATGAAACCTTATTACCAGTGACACTCTTAAATCAGATGACATATTGTACCAACTTATTAACAGTGATACCTCACTGAGATTAATGGAAGTATTTCTCAGGGAACTAGCTTGGCTCTGCATTTCAGCAGTTCTCATTTCCAGCAACAAGCTCTGCCTTCCCCTTTCAGCAAAGCTGAGCAAGCAACTCTCTGCAGTGGTCTCTTGGCCCAGCCCCAGCTTTCCTTGCAGCAAGCCTCTGTTGGAGACCAAATTCTGCAACCAGAAGAGCTTATTCTATCCTGAAACTACAGAATCCAAGGGGCACGTCTTGCCATGGCAGTTTGCAAAGCTGTTACCAGCTTATCCTTTGCTCACTCTTGGCACGGAGGAGAGTTGGTAAATGGGACCCAGGGCCATGAAAAGTCAGATTTAGCCTGACTTCCAGTCAAGTCAGATGTCCCTCTGCTGCCTGTGCTGGAGGTGGTTACCTGGCACAGGTGGCACGCTTGGCTGGGGAGGTGACTCACAAACCATGGCAGCAGCTGCCAGCAGGTCCTATAAGTCTCAGTCCTACCATAAAAGATGTTGACGCTGTGTATGGTTTATCTGCCTAAACCCACGGCTTGTTGTACTGTGCCTCTACTAATCACTTTCGTTAAGGGCTGGAACCCTTCAAAATCCCACTGTAAACAAGATCTTAGAAGACAGAAGCATGAATAGAACTTAATATTCTCCTAATTCATGCCCTGATTTGTACTATACAAGGCACATTAATCTTACGGAGACATGCTTGACACGGTCCCTTCGCTTAGTGAAACAACCCTGGTTGGGAAGTTTGGTTTGAGCAGATAAGATTACGCCGCACAGATGGGGGAACTAAGACAGCTTAGTCAGGTTATCACAGTCTCGCCACTGTAACCTCGATTCGGAGCGGAGTAAATTATCCCACGTGTGCCAGCAAAGTCGGGCTGTTCGCTGAGCAGGGGGGTGAGGACACCCAGCCCAGCCCGCGCCGCATCCCTTGTGGAAGCGCCCCAGCTCCCAGACCGGGAGGATGCGGCGCCCAGCCCTCATCCCCCGGCGGGTGCGGGCGAACGAGGCGGCACAAGGGCAACCGAGGGGCTGCGGGACGAGCCCTTCGGCCGCCGCCGCTTCCCTGGAAGCCCCAGGCCGGAGCGGCCCCCAGGCCGCGATCCCTGGCGGGGCGCTCCGCCATGGCCGGGGCGGGCCGGGCCGCGGTGGGCGGGCAGGGGCGGGGGCAGCGCGGGCTGAGCGGAGCCCAGGGCCG
>VXBA01001420.1:1465-59925 GCA_013399895.1 Serilophus lunatus | reverse complement strand
CCGCCCCCGGCCGGGTGTCACGGCGGGGCCCGACCTGTGGCTGCCGGGCCGGGCTGGGGCGGGTCGGGCGCCCCGGGCTCCTCGTTCTGCCGCCCCTCGGGGCGGGCGGGATCGATCGCGCAGGGGTTGGGGTTGGGAGGACCGTAAAGCTCATCTTGCTCCATCCCCCTGCCGTGGGCAGGGACACCTTCCACTATCCCGGGTGGCTCCAAGCCCCATCCAGCCTGGCCTTGGACAGTTCCAGGGATGGGGCAGCCACGGCTTCTCTGTGCCTCCCCACCCTCGCAGGGAAGAATTTCTTCCTAATACCCAACCTAAATCTACGTTCTTTCTGCTTAGCAATCAACCATCTTTCAGCTTAAATAGGTGCTGCTCGTGTCCGTGTAGCTGTTCACGGTTCTTGGATAAATGTGTGCATCTGTGGGCTCTGGGTTCTTCCTTGCCCAAAGCCCGGGTGCTGGGCTCTGGCTGTTGGTGGACAGCCCATCTCGGGGTCAGGCCAGTTCCTGTGGTGGATTCCTCCAGCAGGTACCCACTGTAGGGTTGCCTTGATCTCCTCTCACCAACTTGCTGAAGAAACTAAACCCTAAGTATTAAAAGGGAAATAAGGTTGAAAGAGAACCGAAAAATGAAGGCAGTCGGATGTGGTTTGTGTGCTCAGCAGCACGGCTGGTGCCTTGCCCCTGAGCTCAGATGTGATACGGCACATGGGGTGACTCTTCACTGCCCACTTTTCACTTGAAATGTTGCCTATTCTACTTACCACAGGGTTGAGGAGTCTTTGGGGAGGTCAGTGGGATGCACAGGCACTTTTTTTTCCGTGACCTAATCTATGTGTAATACCAGAGTTGTTTGTGGATTCTCAGAATATTGCAGATTTCCTTTCATCTCTAGTATCGTGCTGTAAGTACATGAACCCTTACACGGGGTGTGATTTCACTGATGTTTCCAAATAAGGGAACTGCTTCTGTCCTGATCTGAATTATTTCTGTGCCTCAAACATTCAGCAATAGTAAAGATTATGTGAGCAGTTACAAACCACATCTAGTTACTGTCAAATCCAGGAAGGAAAGTGTAGAGGGTTATGTGTTTTTAACTGAATGGATTTGTAAAAAGGAAATATCAGCCAATTTGATGAAAGCAAGCAAGCTTTCTGTGAACCTTTTAGATTCTCTTAAAAATCTTTCCTAAATGGTCACCATGACCATGTAGTGCTTATCTGGTTTGACCTGCTTGTCATTTTTTTTTGTGTTTTCTCTCAAAAACAAAGACCCTAGATAACATACTAGATACTGAAGCATAAATTTAGATACTGAAGCAATTTGTAACCCCATTTAATGTGTGCTACTGTTGGGTTTGTGGAGCTACGCCCACCTTGTTGCAGTTTCTCATATGCTGTTATTTGTGGTTTATTAGCCCTAAATGGCTTCTCCTGCTGCTGGAAAGCTCAAAGAAAAAAAGACACAAAAAGGGGTTATGTGCTTTTTCTGCTGGTGGAAGGAAGTGTGAGATCTTTTGAGCTGAATAAAGGAAATACACTTCCTGAAAAGACTAAAAAAATCCAGGTCTTTGAGGCCATTATCAGTGCTTGCTGTTTTTACTGACAGTTTGCTTCATGCTTAAAAGAATAATTCACTCAGCAGATGGGAATCATGAATAAGGTGAGGTTTGATTTCCCTTCTGCAGTTTGGGGTCTGAGCTGGCTCTGATGCCAGACAAATGCAACAGAGTCAGGATTTTGTAATTTATTTTTCTAAGCTGGATTTGCATGCAAAGACAAAGCATTAAAACCCTTCAGATTTTCTTCCTTCTTTGTCTCCCAAATACTATCCTCTCTTAATTCTGGAATCTCTGTGAAACAGGCAGCATCTGCTCATGGAAATGAATAGGAGCTTGAGATCAGAGTCTCTCACAAAGGATGGATCAGCCCTTGTGTTTAACATTTTAAACATTTGAAGTATTTCAAGATCAAAGATGAAGCAGTGTAAAAAGGGAGGGATATGGGTTTCTTCCCTTGTTTTGAATTGTCATATGTCTTTCTCAATACCACTTTTCCACTTACATTGAGAATGTGCTCATCAAAGAAGGTTGTTTGCCTGCTGTGAAATTCAGAAGCTTGGACTTCCTTGGCCTAGAGCAGATCTTGAGCATCGAGAATGCATTTAAATTGTGAAAAGGAACTCTCAACTCAGTTCAGTGTGAGAGCATCCTGCTTTCCTGGCTGGCTGCAAGCAGCTCTCAGTCTCTTAATTTCAGAAATTTCATATTCTGGTATTGAAGGCATTAATATTTTATCTTAAAGATCTTGGATTGTCAGTATTTTAAATGGGGAAGTATTTTTTGGATTCTTGTGTGATGTGCTGCATGTCCCCTGAGTAAATGACTCCAGTTTCACTTGACTTGCTGTTAAACATTTGTTAGAGAATCAAAAAGCTTCCCTTAAGGACATTTCCTGTAAACTGTAGTTTATCAGACTGTCCTGCATTTGATAATAACTTAATGGTCGTGTTATAGGGACCCTTTTTTTAGGAGTAAACAGCATCTGAATTCTGTATATCGAGCTTCCACTTTTAGGAAGGTGAGACTGCAATTCCCTACAATTGTCTTTTCCAGAAGAAGGAAACGTGACCTGTAGACAGGAGGAAGAACAATGTCCCTGTGTTCCAGGATTCACGTGGCAGAAAACAAGATGCATCCATTGTTGGTGGTGGAATGGGGTTTATTTCTTTATTTATCTCTTAGAAAGACCAGGGCAGTTTCTGCCTCTAGAATGTGAATAAGTCAGGAACACATTCTTTTGCCTTCCCGTTGCAGTGTCATACGTATCTCTGACTTTAACAATGTGTGTCAAAATAATTTTTCTTGCTTTTGATGAGTACTTCAGTAATATCACAGAGCAGCTATTGCCAAACTTCAGGTCTATTTCTTAAGAAATTAGGCCTGAACTGTCAGACTGGGAATGAAACAAAAGCAGCACTGGCTGGAATTATTGCCCTGTTCAACCACCTCTTTAATGATCCTCCCTCTGAGGTAGTTCCTGATAACATTTATAAATAATTAATTATCAAAAGGCAGAGGGAAATAACTGAAACTTTGCTTTACTGTGGGCATTTCCTGTGGGCAGTGAGCTGGTGTCTGATGCGTGGGGCTTGCAGCCTGTTGCTGCCTTTCAGAAGGGAGAGGTGCAGCTCCATCAGATGTTCAGCAAAGGTGGTACCTGGGGTTTTGTGAGACCTGTTTTTTAAGGTGGAGGTAAAGCCCAACTCTTCCCCTCCTGCCAAAACACACCAGTGGTGGTGTTGTAATGGGATAAACCTGTGGGTGAAGGGGATGAGTGAAGGGTTGCTGATGGTGGGGTTCTGCTGGATCTCTCTGGTGGAGAAACTGAGTTTCAGCTGTTGAGGGCATCGAGTAAAGCTTTCAGCAGCTGTGTTGCTGACCATTTGTGTTGTATATAAAACAACCAGAAAGGTTTGAAATGTTTTGTAAAGTGTGAAGTCATCTGAAATCTGCTGCTTGCCTGTCTTGCCATCCTGAGGTTACCATGCAGGAAAAAATATTTGCATTGTTCCTATGCTGGCACAAACAAAGGGAAAAAAAATCCCAACCCTTTGTGCAGATAACAGAGCAAGGAGAGCTGTGTTACTGTCTTTGTGTTCTGTTCTACTGATAATAAAATACTGAGAGCAAGAGGTCCTAATTTTGAAGTGTTTGTTCATAATTCTGTCTAAAGTCTAACATTACCCCAAGGTCTGTTGTGACTGCTTTAGAAAGATGCAGTGTAATTTCTACTAAATAAAGGGGAAAAAAATAAAAGTCATCCTCTGCTGTATGATAGAAGATCCCATTAGGAGGCTGCCTTCAATTATTTATAGATTTTTATATGACAATCACATCTTACATAGAAATTTGGAACAAGAATTATAACGCTGCTGCTGAGTATAAGCTTATTCCTTTTGGTTCTTCAGGTTTGGGTTTATTTTTTTTTACTTTTTCCTTCCTGTCGAACTTCCAAGGTACCACCACAGAGAAATGAAATAATACTCTAGATTTAATCAATGGAAAGTTTTCCATGAGTTTGAATTTATGGAGCTGGGCAAGGGCAGCCTGAGCCTGGTCACTCGCTGAGCCAACAGATGCTTTTATTTTTAAATGTTTTCCTAACTTGGAAGCAGATCTGAGTAAACTGAATGTTCCATCTTTAGAGGATGCCGAGATGGTCTTCAGCAGCTGCTGAAGACCTGTAAGCACCAGGCAGCAAAAGCATTTTCCAAATATTCTGCAAGCCTGTGCATGTGACAGTGTCTTCATCTTCTTGGAGATGAGAGCAAGGTGCCATTTGTCACTGACAAAATAATTGCCAATTTTTAACCATATATTAACTCCTTCAGAGTTAATCATTTGCTAACAACCGTTTATACCCAGTGTCTGTGAGTTAAATTCACATTTTCTTATCCTTTGTGTTAGTAATAATTGAAACTATTTCTTGAAATTGCTGCAATTTGGGTAGAGGTCATGTCACTGTTATTTTATTATTGCTGCTACATTTTCCTGTATCAGTTTAGAAAAATATGGATTACAAATCACATAATAAATCAGCCAAGAAAAACAAAGGAACTATCCCAGAAATCTGGAACTGCTTACTCAATCTCTAAGATTTGGGTTGGATTGGTTGGTTGTGTTTCCCTGGTTTGAGGTAGGCCAATATTTTATGGAGGTCATAAAAATAAAACTCATTTTGACTTAAACCAGGAGGGATAAGGGGAATGACCAAAGTGAGTCTGACTTCTTATGTGAAGTCTTGATTAAAGAGAACCATCCACTGTGGCAGTCACAGAACTTTATTTAACATGTGCTTGACCTGGAAGGACTTCATTTAAATGACAGTTACTTTAAACATGTCTGTACTTAAAATTCTCAGCACTACTAGGCTGGAGATTTTCCTTCATGCCACTCCAAGAGGTGGTTTGTTAACTGCCCTAAAAATACCTTTTAATTATTCCACAGGTTCATGAACCACCCAGCTCCAGCCAACAGCCGCTACAAACCCACTTGCTATGAACATGCTGCCAACTGTTACACACATGCAGTAAGTAAAGGCCTTTTTTTCTCTTTGTTTTTCCTTAAACCAGATGTTTCACTACATTTTTGTGGGTTTGGATTGCTAAATGCTCACCTTTGCCCGAGTGTATTCAGATTTACAACCTCTCTGGTTTTGTGTGCATAAGCTTTGGCAATAACCAGGCAGAAAATTAGATGTTTGGTGATGACTGGCCCCTGTTCTGAATCTCTAGGAACTCCAGATGCTTCATAAGGTTCCTTTATGCCACAGTTACATGTCTTTAACTAGATATTTTTCCTCTGCTCCATAGACAAAGGATGCCATAAAGGGAATATAGTTAGCCCTGCAAGGTGGATTTCCTAGTTCTGTGCTGACATAATACTGTGCAAATTGTGTGCTGCAAGTGCAAGAGAACTTTATCCATGTTAGGAATGGATCAGCCTGTTGTTTGGGTATGAGCTAGAAGAGCTGGAATGGCTCATCTCTAATATTTAGTATCTATGAATTGATTCTTTGAAAAATCTGCTATTTCTCCAGAGGCACTAAAAATTCAGGTCTGTCCTTATTTTCATAACGTAAGGACTCATTCCAGATTTGAATATATGATATGTACATACAGAATAAAGAAAGCAGTCCCTTTGTTTTTTTCTTTTAGCAATTAGGAAGTTTATTTTGCTGTCTGGCACTTTGAAAAGGACTTAAAAATGTGTTTGTTTGTTTTTTAAGATAGCATTTGCCCTTTTGTAAAAGCAGCTTGTGCTTCTCCTCAATCCCTTGTTTAACTCCAAACATCTGAAGTATGTTTGACTTTGTCCTCAGTCCCTTATCTCCAGTGTGTCTGAGTGAGCTGCAGATATGAAAGCTCAAGGTAGTGCCCAGGACTCTTCAGCTCTAGAAAGAGCTCTGTTCTTAAGGGTTTAAGGGTGTATATTTTATTTATAACTGTGTATTTTATAAAATAACCAACATACAGCTCCATGGTACTGGTAGAAAGAGAATCACCTTGGTTTACACATAGAAATGTTAACTGAAGTTTCTGTGTTCTTAAGCCAAGGATCTCATGTACAGCACTATGTAAATATATACTTATTTGTCTAGGGAATGAAGCAACATTCTGTTAGTTAGCACAAATATGTAGTTTATCTCATAAGCCTTGTGCAAATCTTGTTTACTCTGGCCAAAAAAGTTAGATTTCCAAATATCTGGCAGAAGTTGCTGTGCTCCTTAGCAATTTTAGCTTTCACCTAATTGAAAAACAGGCATGTCTTATTCCTGCCTGTTAGCAGGAGGTTACAGCCAAGATGTGTCAGTGTTTTCTGGAATGTTCAGTTTGTGGTAAAGCTGTCTAATTGCCTCCTGAGCAGTCAAACTACTTGCTAAAACATTCCATAAAGTGTTAAAATAAAGTTGTATGCAATAACTGGCTTTGGATCAGTATTTAAAGCCTTGAAATGGGAATCCAAGCTGGGAAGCACAGTGGATTATACAGGAAAAGCTGAGGGGCTTGCTTGCTTTTCCTCTGTGCTACAGACTGCTACTGAATGTTGGATGGTCAAATGGGTGAGTCTTTGCCACTGGATTCTAGTGTGAGTTTTCAATTAGACATGGATGATTCTACAAAACAGTGTTTAACAATGAATCTCCATAAAGGTTTGGAATAAAGGCATATGTTCATAATTTGGGAAGCAGTCAACTTGTAATTAAAGAGTGTGGCTGTATTCCTCAGTGGGTGTCCCATATGATTTTTGACTTAGAAATACACAGGAGTCAGTTCAAGCAGCTGCTTAATTTAAAAAAAAAAAGTGAAAAACCTGCAAACCCAACCAAACAAACCCAAACCAAATAAAAACCACCAAGGATAACTGAGGGCTCAGAATCCTAGGCATAGCTTTTTGCTGACAAGGGAACTTTGTGTGGCATTGTAAGGCAACTTCAATTTTCCAACTAGTAAGGCTATTTAAAATTACTTATTCTTTTTTTTTTTAGCTTTAAATGAAGCACTGACTTGCCTTCAGATGGTAGAAGTCAGGAAGGGCAGCAGAGTAGTTGAAAACAGAGACAGAAAAGACTGTTCTCTGTGTTCAGAAAAACAGGAAGGAAGCAGAGCATGAGAGAAGCAGAGGTTGTAAGAATTGGAGTTGTCAGGTAAGCTCTTACAAGGCAGGGATGGCTCTTCCATCATGGAACTTTCCAGTGTATATAAGGTTTATCAGACAAAAGATGTGTTAAAACCTCAGAATTTTGACATGGCTAAATGCCTAATCTAATACTGCTCTAAAAGTTTCTTCCAACTGCCTTAAAAGGAGGAACTTTTCTTAAAATAAGCTACAGCCTCTATTCCAGGCTGGGTTTGTGCAGTGTGTGGAAAAATAGAAGTAGCATAAATATTTAAAAAATGAGACTTGGAGCATTTAGCAGGCCATTTGAGCATGGAAGAAGGGGTCATCAAAACTTGAGAAGAGCTCTTGAAATGAAAATACCTCCATTCCAGCTGACTGATAGCAGCAGTTTCTCTTGCCCTTGGGCTTCCCATTCCACAATAGTGGTCTCCTCATTTGAAGGGTGAATTGATGAGCAGGGAGAGATGGTACTTGCACTTTGTGGTTCCTTCTGAGCATCACGTGTGATTTTTTGGTGCTCTTTCTGTTGTCTTTCTTTCCAAAGAAGAAGTGCATGGACCATCTTTAGGTCTTTACTGTTTCCCTCCCAATGAAAGGCAGCTGCTTTGTTCCAGTGGTTTGGGCATCAAAGGCTGTTGTTGGTGCCAGCGTGATGGGCATGGCTTGTGTGCAAAGAAAATAACTTCCTTTGCAATGGATGTTATGTACAAAAGCAAAATTCCCCAACAGATTTTTAAAGCTCTCTACAGAAATACAGAACACAGATAAAATACTGGCCAGTGTAACAGTATCCTGAGCAACTCCAGAGCAGGTGGGAGATACCAAATACTTTGCTGTAAGTTGGTAACCAGAGTGTCATTTCCCTGCAGTGGGTCTGCTCAGGTTCACAAGTTACTGTTTCAGCCTCTTTCTTTGTGCCTTAAGGCTTTTTGCTCATTGTGAGAGTGGTTTATGGTAGTTGGTTTCCCAAAATAAATCACATGGGCATTGTGCCCAAGTCTCTTCTTAAAGATTCCTGCCTATTGCTGTAAATAAATACATTTTAATCCTTTGTCTTCCTTCTTAGTGAAAAGAGTTTTTAACTCCATTCTCTCATTTTGTTCTGGCATTTCTCTAGAAAACTTAGGAAGCTGTTGCCTCCTCTCTTGTTCTGCAGATTTCTCTTGCAGCCCCACTTCTGGTGTAGCCAGGATTAATCAGGGTGCTCAAATTAGCAAATTGCACTATCAGGGTTCTGGGTTTGTTCTCAGTACATTAAGTTACTGGGTTGGATGATATTCATTTGGAAGAGTTGATGAAATTAGCAAAGATTTTGTGGCTTATAGCTGGGGTTTTTTTCCTGGGATTATTGGCAATTTAGGAATGCTGTGTCATCACTCTAAAATGACATGGCACAATCACACTCCTTCTCTTGGGTCTGATTCTCTGGATACTTTTTTGGTAAATACCCCTGCTTTTAAAGGGCTGATAATTCCTTATTCTTTCTGAAGATTGGAGATTAAAATGTAATCCTTGTGCTGGAGATTATTTATTTTATTTTTTTTTTTCAAATGGACGTGGAAAAATCTGCCTTGTTTTATCAACTGAAGTTTTGTATTTGTTTCATAAGATGGATGGAGCCCATTGTGCCATATGTTATCAGTTACTGCTTTGGTATCTAAAGGACTTTTATCCAGTTGGCTGGAACAGCAGGGTATCATTTCTGGATTTTGTATTTAATCTCTCTATTTTTGGTCAGAAAAAAAAAGAGTAATAAAACATCTCTTGTTTAGTCTGACTGTTCCCATGGTGCCTATCAGGCACAGAGGGGAAAGTATTTCCAAATAGAATACTTCGGAAAAACCAGCCAGTCCTTCTCCTGGAGTGTAGTGCTGTTCCCTAGGAGCAGAATTGTTCTTCAGAGGCAGGACAGGGCAGAAAAGGGATTAATTCAGTTCTTCATTCATGTGCTCATTTGTAGCTGTAATCTTCATTCTGAAGGTGCAAAGAAAGAAAATTGCTTATTTGTTTTAACCCTCTTACTTCAGATACTGGAAGAAGTGAATGACTTCAAACTCTGTTGGCCTGTTAGAGCATCACACATCACAGCTTAACTTGTGTAATATCTAAATCTGGTTTCCAGGGAGGGCTTCCTTATAAAATGGTCTGTCAGAGTCTTTGAGCAGCTCATGCCTTGGCTGGTAGTAGGGAATTAGTAGGGATTTGCTATTTTACCTCATACTTGTGGGTACATAATCTCTCAGAAACCTTTTAGTTCTCTGTCAAGTTCAGTCAAAACTGAAATTTGCACTGGAAATTGGGAAGGAAACATAAATGTGGATACAGTGGGACTGCACAGCTTAAAGAAACACGGGTGCAACACTATTTCTGGGGCTGAGTATCCTCCTGTGTCCTGCAAAAACGAAATGAAACTGTCGCATCTGATCAGCTCCTGGATGTCTCAAAGGCTTCAGCCACACTTCAAACTGTGTGTCATGTGTGGGAGACAGGAGGGACTGATCCGAGCAGTGACATGCTTCAACCTTTGAATTTGGGGGCTGTCCAGGGTGTGTGTATGGAAACCTTTGGTTTGTGATAAATGAGAAGCCAGACTGGCAGATTATTTTTGGCCTTACATTGCACAAAGTCAGCATCAATAGTTTCATTACAGAGCTCAGAAAGTGTTTTCACCTCACCCAGTGCTGTGGGTAAAGCAATGCCATACTTTCCATTGCCATGGCTCTGCAGCTTTTGGTGTAAATGTACTGAATTTTGCACAACATAAGAAAATAATGAAGGTACAGCTGATGTGTTTCAAAGACAGAAGGAAAATCAACTTTTTGTTGTTGTTGTTAACTCTGCATCAACCAGCTGCTTCTCAGATCCATTTGCTTTGTTCTGCATCCTCTGCACTGGGCAGAGCCTCAACTTTCCTGGTCTGCGAGTAGATAAAGGACAGACAGTGCAGGCTAGACCAGAACTTTGCTCCCTGAGCTATCAAACCTGTAATGCAAAGTGGTCAGGTTTTTATTTGCAATTCAAGTGAACAAATTAACATCTTTAAGGCCTGGAAGGGAACCTGGGCAGCATTTTTAACTAATGGAAGGAGATGGATACAAATGTCTGAGCCAGTGAACTCTCTTTAAATACTTGCTGGTCATGGGAGTTTTTTTGGTCTGTTTGGGTTATTTGCCCCCCAACTGCACACTATTATTTTTTTTTTTTCCCCTTGAAGGATACAAAGTTTCATCATGTAAGTTTTTCTGGAAGGGAATGTGGTTTTAAATGTGTGTGCCCATTTCTTTGATGCTTCATGCAAATATGTTAATTCCATCATGATGTTTGAACAGTGCTTGTTTTGGAAGAGGTGAATTAAAGATGCTTCAGAGGGAGGTGAGAAGGAAAACAGACTTGGATACACTGCATTAAAAGAACATCTTTATGCATTAAGAATCTGTTCATGAGAGAAGTTTGCAGCTAATTTATTTATGATATCTAAAACCCAAGTTCTGCACAACTACTGTTTAATTCTCTCAGCTGCACACTGCTAAATGGTTTTGTTTTTTTCATTTGGGATTGAAGTTTATTTTGGTTTGTCCTGTGCTCTGCCTCTATGCACAAGAAGAGGCTTAAATCCAAGCCTAGAGTGAGATTAACAGGGTTTTAAAACATGAAGCAGAATATGAAAATAAAACCACTCTTAGCACTGGGCAATTTTTTTTTTTGGTCTTAATTCATGTCACAGCTGGAGGAGCTCTTAACCCTCCCTGGAACCACGGGAGGAGCAATTCAGCACCAACAGGTATAACCAACACCTGAGACATTGTCCAGCTCCTGCTGCTGGTGTGTCTCCAAACTAAATGCCAGCCCTTCCTCTGGCTGGGGACGAGCCATGTGGTCCTGCCTGCTGGTGCTGCCCTGTGGGTGGTACCACGGGGAGATCTGACAGTGTCCCTTTGTGTTCCCCAGTTCCTCATTGTCCCCGCGATTGTGGGCAGTGCCCTCCTGCACCGGCTGTCTGACGATCGCTGGGAGAAGATCACAGCCTGGATGTACGGGGTGGGGCTCTGCGCCCTCTTCATCGTCTCCACAGTGTTTCACATCGTGTCTTGGAAAAAGAGTCACTTAAGGTACCGGTGCAAGACGTTTCACTTTGTCCTGTGGTGTTTTTCCGTTGTGTTTCTCAGTCAGCAGCGATTTTACACGAGGCTGCAGTTAGTACTTCCTACTGGATCATGGAAAAAAACCACCCTTGATTCTGCTGGAAGAAACAGTGAGCCAAGCTCGTGCACAAATGAATGTCGATGTCTGCTGCTTTTCCACAAAGAAAACATATGTTTTTCTAGGCCCTACTGGCTCTTAATCCAGAAGCAGAATGGGAAAAACATAATTTAAGTGGATAATTGCCCATTGCAGAAATGAGAGCACTGTGAGGGACTATGGCATGCCTAAGTGCTTTGAGGAACACAGAGTTTGCCAAGAGAATTATAATACCATACCCAGCTAACCAGCAGAAAGCCTCCCTGGGAGCAAGGCAGCAACAGCAAAATGATATGTTCTTTATTATTTATTTTTATTTGATTTTTTTTTTTTGGTTCCACTATGACCCCTATATAATTCTGGGCAGTAAATTGGATTTAGCCAGTAGTCACTAAATAGTAACAGTTTCTGGATTAGGCAGAGTTGATGTGACAGCTCTGCCTCCTTGCCAGATGCATGGAGGGGTGGAGAAGGGGACAGGAATGGAGCAGTGCTCAGCTCTTACATGTCTTGCTTCTTCCACGTGGTTTTGAGAAGCTGTGGAGCTAGTTATGGTATTTTCCCCAAAGTTAATTCCAAAGTGTATCAGGAGAATGAGAGGATGCAGAAACCTTTCCAAAATCTATCATGGTGACTTGTCCTCTCTCTCTCAGGACAATGGAGCATTGCTTTCACATGTGTGACAGGATGATGATCTACATCTTCATTGCAGCATCATATGCACCATGGTAAGAAACTGGAAGCCCAGCTTCAGAATTAGAGCTTCTCCAATGTCAACAGTTTGTTTTTACAGCTTTCCAAAGTCTATAGGTACTTCCTTAGATGCAGATGGCACATTCAGCTTTGTGATAGACAGTGTGATGTAATCTCCTGGGACTTGCTGAACAGAAAGTTTTGTTAGAAAACATCAGAAAGTAGTTTATTTATATTCCACATACCCCAGTTTTTGCTTCCCTCCCATCCATGCAAACACCTTCTGCCCCTCTGTGAGTAGAATGTCCCAATGTCTGCTCCCCCATCCTGCTGAAGTTAGACCTGTCAATATTTATTTTTATCAAGCCCCACTGCCTGTGTGTCAGTATGGTCCATTTATTCATCACTTCTGTCTCTTGAAATCTTTGTGCCTCCAGGTTAAATCTCCGTGAGCTGGGACCTCTGGCATCTCACATGCGATGGTTTATCTGGCTGATGGCTGCTGGGGGAACTCTTTATGTATTTCTCTACCATGAAAAGTAAGAATTATTCTTTACATTTACCTTCTCAACTGAAAATTATCCTCAGGGAACAATATGCAATAAGAAAATTTAAATTGTCTCCATGTTTTATTTTAACTAGGATTTAATGCAAGTGAAGGCATCTAGGCAGCATTTACAGAGGATATTGCCTGCAACTGTACAATGCAGATAATTACTAGTTTTAATTTTGTCATAAACCATTGGTTATCTATCTGCATGGAAAGTCTTTTAAATAGTTTAATGGGCTCATGCTAACATATAATTTTAAATACTTTTTTTTACTATTGAAGGAAATGTTCATTCTTTTGTACACCTCCTTAAATGACTCAAAATATTCCTTTTTAGGTATAAGATTGTCGAACTCTTTTTCTATTTGGCCATGGGATTTTCTCCTGCTCTGGTAGTGACATCCATGGTAAGGAATGGGACTATTAACATTACAAACAAAGAAACTTGCCTTTTATAACTACCTTAAGTTCCAGTGTAGCAATCTTCTGAAAAGATGTTAATTTTAGCCCTCCATAATTGTAAATGTTCTCTGCAGAAGAACCAAATACAGTCAGTTATATATTGGATTTATAGTTTATATTTTGGTGAAATGCTGCCTTGTTTTGTTGAATCCTGGCTGCAGCATGTAGATAAACAGAGCTTGGGTTTCTGAAAAGCATCCCACTTAGCCTAGTCCACCTCAGAACTTTGACTGTCATTTATCTATATTTGCACATTTTAAGTAGTGTTGATTAACCCTCCCTGCTGCTGAATAGTAAAATAAAATAAATAGAAATAATACAAGTCTGACACCTTCTCCAGCTGATGCCCTAACTGTTCCATGTGAATGCTGTGCCACACCAAAACTTTACTGGATGTTTCACTCATGTGGTAGGAGTGGGATTAAACTCAGCCTTGCCTAGAGTTTTCTTTCCCTTCTTTCTCTCTGCTAATGAACATGAACCCAGCCACAGCCTTGGGTTAGTTCTTGAGTTACCCCATTATAGCTTCTATAGTGCTGTTGAGACATAGTAAATAAATACATTATTATCTCAAAAAATGTCATATAAATGGGTTTCTCCCTTGACCAAGCTGTGACACCCACCTCCCTTTCCCCAGGGGTGGGAGAGGAGGAGCACTTTGCATTTTGTACATGAAACACCCTTTTCCCCCCTTCCCAGCCCACCCTGACCTGTCCTTGTCCATTGACAGACCAACACAGAGGGGCTGCAGGAGGTTGCCTGGGGAGGTTTGATCTACTGCCTGGGTGTGGTGTTCTTCAAGAGTGATGGAGTGATCCCCTTTGCCCACGCCATCTGGCACCTCTTCGTGGCCACAGCAGCTGCTGTCCACTACTATGCCATCTGGAAGTACCTTTACAGAAGTCCTGCAGAGATAATTCGTCACTTATGAGAGATACATATAGATCTATATGTATAAAACCAATCTGCACTCGGCCTCTGTAACAGTATTATTTGATGTAAGGAATTCGGGGAAATTGGAAAAACTTGCACAGCAAACCTGCACTGACTTTGGTAGTTCTTTGAACACAATTACTGTGAACTGATGTTTGTTGTCCTGCCATTGCCCATCACATGGCAAGTGCTGTAAATAACCAAGATACTGTACTGCAGTACCCAGAGTCCATTCCACGTTAGCAGAACTGGCTGCCTGATGTTTACAAACAAATTTTGTATCCTAGTTTAATTTTACAATTTTTAACTACGTGAATTTTTCTAAATTAGTGATTCAAATGGTGAAGTCAGTGCAATAGCAACAACAGAACGCTCCTGATCTGAAATTGGTTTCTATCACCTTTCCACACTAGTCATTTCTTAAACATGAATCACAGACAAATAACCTACATTTTCCACCCATTATCTTGGTATAATGTGACTTTTATAAAAACTTTTTTGTGTTTTTTGTAAACTTTAAAAGTACATTTACTGAACTGAAGACACACAACTGTCATCTATGCAGCTACTCATGTTGCAAAATCTTGCAAGAAATGGTAACATTCCACACCCTGTCCTGACAAGCAAACCTTGTACCTCTTCCAAAGGTTGTGTTACAGGTGTAATTGTAATAACCACTTTTACAAACTGAAATCTAAATGTGATTCTGCAGAGTTCTAACATGACAGCATTCTGCTCATTTATAGTACCACTGAAACAGACCTTAATTTGGTTTTACTCATGATGGAGATGAGGTGCTTTAAAAGGAACAGTTGAGGTGATTTTCTCCTCGAGATTCCCAGTTCTGCCCATGCTGCCCAGCCTGGCAGTGTTCGGGTGAAGGTTGGGCAGTGAGAGGGGAGGTGGGCAGCTGATATTCCCTGTCCAAACCAGAGTCAGTCATTTCTAGAGTGCATACACACAGACCAGTGCTGTACCATTAAGGCCTGGGTTTCCAAAGGGATTTGAACTCACCAGCAGAAGAACCTGGTCCCACCTGCTTTTGTTGGGGTGGTTCTGCTGGGGAGTCCTGGTGGGAGCAGCAGGCTCAGAGCATTGCTGACCACCTTGAGCTCGTGGTGCTTCACAAGCACAGCCTTCCAGGGAGCATAGCTTGAAGAACTTGGTACAGTGTCATTCTGGGACTTCACACGGAGTAGAACTGGTCTTTATTGCTGTCTGTCTGTACAGGAAATCCAGCTGTGGTAGCAAGTCATGACTGTAGAACATGTGCTTGAATGACCAGTGTAGAAGAGTCATTGTAATACTGTTTGTCCAATAATTGTATCCTGTCCCACTCTATAATGAATGTCTTATATTAAGATTGACTTTATCCTTTTTCTAATTTACTCTGTTTTTCATGTCAGTATTTAAAAACAAAACCAAAATGTGTTGCCTTTCTCAGATTTTGTTCTGGATATTGCCTGTCTGCAAACAACAAGTAGCAAGATAGGGATGTTTTAAAGGTCCTGTGTCACTTAGATTTGTCAGAGGGACACAGATTTTAGAATATTTACATTTGTATACGGAATTTTCAAGAGGGACAAACTTTAAATTCAAGGCATTGAAGAATTGCTGTGTGGTGTTAGCAGGTGATCACAGAAGTGGCACCACCACAGCAGAGTAATGAACTGCCCCAAAAGAGAGCAAAGGGAACAGCTGGGCAGGTAATTCCTGCTACAACAGTCTTGCACATCTGGATGCCTCAGTTTTTTAACATTGTGTCTATTTTAATATTTTCCACTTTTTGTGAGTTCATCTATTTTGTTGAAATGCAGTACTGTTAAAACCACTAAACTACATGCAAAGGTTTTCTGTAGTCAAAAGTGAAACTATTGCTTGAATATGTTTGTTTTAATTCTAAGTTAATTTTTCATGGCATTGCTTTTTGGAGTGTTTGAAATGGTTTTTAAAAAATTTCAATTCGCCAAAAATATTTTCAATTACTGTATTCTAGTCAATATGATACTGAATGTACTAGACTAACAATAAACATTTGGTGCAATTTGGAAACTTGTATTCTTAGTGGTTGTTTTTTTTTCCCCCTCCAGCCCTTATGCAGGGAAGTGAGGGATTGACATTGTTGCCATTCCTGGCAAAGGGATCCCAAGTTGAAGCTGATAACCCTCATTCTTGCTCAGTCAACTCTTTTAAAAGTATTAGGAAAGACTTCAATCCAAATTTTTAAATTTGTTGTACAGAAAAAAGTATATGTCCAAATTTTACTCAATATTTGGAACTTGCTGCTTTTCCTTCTGCTGTTGCAGATCAATTTTCTTATAATAGATAAGGATTTATATTTCTTTAATTCAGAACATTGGAATACATAATTTTGTTCCTATCCCTAGAGGAGTATCATTGCATAAAAAATAGACAAGCTTAGCTAAAAATGTGTTTCTGTCTGGAAAACAAGCATATCAATTAGTCTTTTTCTTTTTTTCCCTCTGTCTAACTACAGCTCTCCAGGCTCATTCCTCCCAGGAGTAAAGACAGTGCTTTTCCAAGTAATCTTTGCTGCAGTACAGAGATGTGGTTTCTTTGTCTTCCTGAGGCAAATGTTTTTAAAAGCACTTGCTTCTGTATTTTCTGTGCCTTTAGGTTTTAGGAGTGCAACAAGTAGGCTGAGTCTGAATGAAGCAGTGGTAACACACGTTTCAGTTTTGCAGATGGACCTTTCCAGAAGATGTCTGGGATGCAGCAGGTACTTTGTAAAGGGATATGCTCTTAGGTCATATTTTTAGAACAAAATATCATGTGCATATAAAAATTATTCTAGTAAGTGAAGGGCTTCATTTAAGGATTTATTTTAGAGTGCCCTTTGAATTATATTGTATTTTTTTTGATTCAATAGCAAAATAAAAAGAAAAAAGGGTGGGTTTTTTTCTGTCACCAAAAGGTGTAGAAGCAGGGCTGCTTTGCCAATTATATCTTCCCCATATCCCTTTGAATTACACGTGATTATGATAAAAAAATTGTGTTCCCAGTTCTCGGTGAGTAAGGAAGTCCTTTCCAAGGAGGCTCGAGTGGCTGAACGTGGTTTTTGCAGCGTTTGCTCTATCAGTTGAATTCTGGTGTAAAACTGGGATACTCAGAGACACTTTGAAACAGCAGGTTTGGACACATGGTGTGACTCTTGTGTGGCACATGGTGTGTCCTGTGCAGGGCCTGGAGTTGGACTCGGTGATCCTTGTGGGTCCCTTCCAGCTCAGAATATTCTGTGATTCTGAGAAGTGTGTGTTGCAGGGGCTGGAATGAGCAAGTTGAGGAGAAGATGCTAAATTTTTTCATACAGTTTTTTCTTCTTGCTTAAATGCCTCTCTTGCTCAGGACATCCACACAGTTCTTTACTTGGGTCTGGTGTTTTTAGCCACGAGATGCCCCTGGAGGCCAAGGCTGTCATGTTCACATCATGTGCTTGACTAAATCTTTTCTCCATGCTTTGCTATTTTTAAAAGAATGCAGGATGTTGGCTTCTGTTGCTAATTGCTTTCACCATCAATAGGTGTCCTAAGGTTAAAGCTAAAAATAAAAGAGTGACCAGGATGGCACTAGGGTTGGCTCCAGGGTGTGGAGCTTTCTGCCTTCCCAGTGTTTCTCAGCTTGTGCTCCAACAGCCACAGGCTGCTGGTTGCTGTTCTACTGCTTGAAAGTGTTTCGCTCATCACTTTTTGGAATAAATTCACCAGCCACTGTCTTAGGCATGGGCATAAGGCACCTGATAAACCTGAGGTGTTCCCTAGTACCTATTTTGGAGCTTTGGGATGCTTTTAATTTGGTGTTCCTGCATTACTGGGAAGACCAGCACTGCCCAAGTGGTATCACTGTCTCCAGGGCTGAGCACCCCAAGCTTTGGCTGAGCTTTGCGTCCTGTGGAGAATTCAGCACAGAGAGAACTGATCTGCAGCACCCCAGAGCACCTGTACCATGTACCAGCTGAACACACAGAGCAGTTCAGACTCACAGATCCAATCCCCAGGGAAAGCAGTTCTCTCTTGAAAAAAGCATTTTGAAATTCCTGTTTGGGTAGTATTTTGTGGATGTTGTTTTGTTACTGAGCTGGGTGTCTGTCCACTGGATTCTTTCCACTCCCAGCATCCTCCTCCTGTTTGTGGTGAGTAGTGAGGGTGGCAATGCTTGTTCCCTTCGTAGAACCAGGGTGCTTGTTCCTGAGGATAAGCTGAGGAACCAAAATCCTCTTGCAAAAGGCTGGCAGAGAGGCCAGCAGTGGTTTTATAACAGAAGTTACATCATTGACTAACGAGGCTCTTGTGCTCTCAGAGGGATCTATCCAGATGTCTCTGTTGCTGGGCAGCACAAGCCCTGCTGGGGTGGATTTGGGTGCCCAAGTCCTTTAGGTGCCTTTGCAAATCTCCCTTAAATTTTCACACAGGTGAAAAGCTGCAAGCAGAGCCTGAGTGGGTGTAGCTCCAGCAGCCATCTCCTCACTGTCTGGTGTGTGGGGTTGGCTTCCTGCAGTGACACAGAGGTGTGACCAGACATGGCATGTGGCTTCCTTGACATGGTCAGCCAGTGACCAAGACTCGCCTCTGACAGGACATCCAGAGCAAACCACAGGATGTTTGGATGGAGAGCTGAAGTTATTCAGGATGTTGAAACACTGAAACCCAACCCACAACACCTACTGATCTTGGGGAACCCGTGGTACTTTTGGCTTCAAACAGCAATGGTTGAGTAGCATCATAAGTGCTGAGGAATTGAATGTTGTTGCTGTGGGAACTCAACTGTCTTCTCAAATCAAAACCCAGCACTTGGGAAGCTAAGGATTGGTTTAGGAAGGGAATATGGATTTTTTTTTAATATGTGTCTTCATATATGTACATGTTTGAATGGAAATGGCTTTTGTCTTGAAGCTGATGGTGGTGCTGGGCAGCTTAATCAGCCTTCTGCTAAAACACTGAAAATAAAGCTTGGAGGGACTCTGAGATATTTGTAGTCACTCCTCTGCCTGCAGGCAGGATGGACTCTGCCTGCCATTCCTGACAAGCTTGTTCTGAAAAGCCTCTAACAACAGGGGTTTCACAATCCTCTCAGGCAGTTTATTTCAACATTTCACCCTCTGCTCTCTTGACTTTTTTTTGCTGCCCAAGCAGTATTTTCTGTGCTGTACTGTAAGCCTGTTACTCCTTGGCCTGTCTGCAGCCACTCAGAGAAGAGCCCTTACAGGCAGCTTTTCTATAGCTGGAGACTGTCACTTCTTCCCTTGTGTTTTTTTTTTTTTCCCTAGATTTAAACAAACTTGATTTTGCTTCATGGCCACCTCGTTTGACAGAGCCAGCAGGTGTTCCCAGAGTGACTTCAAACACTTTTTCCAGCTGATGATTTCACACAGGAACATGAGAAATTAGTGACAGTGCAGAAGGAGGGAGAGGTGGAAGCTGGAGCTGTAATTCTGTATTTCAGGAGAGGGACATCAAGTGAGCAAATGAACTCTACCCCAGCCAAAACCAGCATGCACAGCATCCCAGGAGAGTGGCTTCTCCTTCTTAGCACTCTTTGGTATTGCTTTATTTTTGTTAAGTAAGTGGGGGTTTTGTTGGATGGCAGTGGGTTTTCTGGTTTTGTTTGCTGGTTTGTTTGTTTTTTGGGGTTTTGTTTAATTGGCCTTTTTTTTTAAAAAAATAATTAATGCAATCTCTCACCCATCTCCAGTGCTGCATTTCCTTCCCACATTGCTCCCAGCAGCATCTCCAGGACAATCCCCTCCATTTGCTTCCACTCAGCCCCAAAGCACTTGCCATGCAGCAAAGTTCTCTGTCCATCCTTTCAGCACTGAAGGAATCAGATCCGACCCTGCCTCTCACAATTGTGCTGTGGGGTGCTTGGAACGAGCAGGAGCGTGGGCTGATGTGCTGAGAGGACTTCTCCTCACTAAACCTTCCCCTCCCCAGCAACATCCCCTGGCTCTGTCCCTGCCAGTGCTGCTGTTGGTTTGCCTTTGCAATCCAGTGTTGCAACCCTGGCTGCTGATTCCTTCAGCCACATCCCGATGGGAAGGGCAGGGGGCAAATGGCAGGGGAGTCCCAAGGGGCTGTGAAACAATTGCAGGTCTCTTGCCTGCACGGGCATCTCTGCCTTGGAGCTCATTCCATGCTGGGACATCCCATCCCACTTCCCCCGGGGACTCTGGGCTCAGCTCAGCTACAACGCGGGCACAGATTCCAGGGCTGGGGCTGGGCAGGGGGATGTGTCCCTTCCCAGGGGACTGGAATACGGGCGAAAGGAATAAGGCTGCCGGGCCAAAGTGGCGATTAGAAGAAATTACCTCCGTCTGGTTTCATCAATCCCGGGTGAAACCTGGCTGCTGTCAGAAGGTGGTGCTAGTTCTCGTATTCTCAATTCAAATCGGGTCTATTAATACGCAAAACGATTGAGCATCGCCTATTTAAGCCTGGTTGTGTTTTACACCTGCAGAAACAGCGGCTGAAGCATGTCTTGCACTCCCAGCCCCGCGATGTCCCACCCCGGGCTCCGGGAGCGCTTTGCTGCGCTCGGGCTCAGGGGGTGCGGGAGCTGCGGCTGATGTGGTGACACCGCCTTTGTCCCCTTGGAATGAGGGAGGAAACACCAGGTTGTTAAGGAGGAAAAGCTGCTGGTCTGGAGCAGATCCCAGCGCTCGGGAGCCGCTCACGGCTCTCGTGTGACCCCTTGTGTCGGCGCTGCCCGAGGCTGGAGCTGCATCCCAGCATCCCCACCCAGGGGTGGGTGTCCCCCACTGCCCTCACACACATTTGCACCTAAGGGATGATTCCATGCAGAAATGAACCACCAATAATACAGTGACAAATCCTATTTGTTACTCTTCAGTACTACGTTAAGGATTTGTTTCCCGCCAACCAAGACTTTGGGTGCAGCTGCCTCGTTATTTTGTTGTGAATTATTTTTTTTTAAGCAGCTGGGCAAGTTTTAATAGAGGGTTTAAAGCATCTCAAAGATTCTTAAATGCTCACAGGTTTCCTGAAAATTTGGATTTGAGAAAAAGAAAGTAAAAAGAGAAACACCAAAACCAGCCATAAGGTGACCTCAGAGCCCCAGAGCTGCCAGAGCCCCAGGATACTCCCAGTGAAAGGATGGGACTTTTCCAGTCTTTTTTTTTTTTATCAGGGATTTATTTTTTTTTATAATTTCATCTATGAATGCCCCCAGAAATGTTAAATCTACCAAATTTATCCTAAAGTGGGCAGCTTGTTAGGGGAGTGCCAGCACCCTGGAGAGGCAAAAGCTTTAGAAAACTAATCCTGAACGTGCCCTTGGCATCCCAAAAAGATGAGTTTGGGGTGTGTCTCCTGGTCTGGAGGAGGGAGGATGGTTTATTTTATATCTTTACATATTAAAGCATACTTATGCTACTATGTTGTATTAATACTTCTTGAATATTCTCTGTACGTGGGCACTTAACTGTGAGTGCTAATGAAGAGCTCATTGTCACACATATTGGTGTATATAAAAAAATAAAAACATCTCCAAAAGCATGTTTTATGTACAATCTCTTCTATACTTTGTACAAAAATGTAATAAAAAGCTGCTAAATGCACAGACCGAGGCAGTCAAGGGGTGATTCTGCACTATATTTTGAATATAATTGATAACATATATAGCAAATCCAGGCCTTTATTGCAATAAAATATGTGTGTGTATATAAAAAGCTCTGAAGCTGTATTAATGAAGTAAATGCTGTTAAATAGGTCACATGGAAGTGTAATTATTGAATGTCTGTCTCTTGCTCTGTGTGTGTACAGATAAATGTGCACATACACATTCACAGATGGGGTGAGCATGTGCATTAGAACAAATACATATTATGTCATATAACATTTATTAAAAATGTTTATGTCTTGTATAAATATTTATTCATAATGGTAGAATCTACTTTACACATTTTTTAATAAAAAATAAATAATAAATGCAGCTAGATGTGCTACATGAAAATATAATTTTCTAACCTCTTATACATGTCTGTAAAATTATACTCATTTTCTTAAACTTGTCTGTCTCCCATTGAGTGTACACATGGAAATATGTGACACAGAGACAGTGTGTACAGGGAGGGGGAGCACAAGAGCCACAGGGAGAGTTTCTGGGTCATTCCAACACATATTTGCTGCACAATATATATGGTATTTAAACTCAGACTTTTATACACCAGTGATGACAATATTTAGATGCATCTTCATATAAAAATATTAAAACCTTATTGTTCCATGTGCTATATGGAAATAAAAGTATTAAATATATGAGAGACACAGTGAAAGGGGAGTACTAACCTAGATTATCATGTTCTGCTGTTATGTGAAAATATAATTGAATTCATATTTGCGTATGTAACAGCATAGGGAGACACTATGTATCTTATATATAAATATAGATGTATCTATATATGTATGTAAACTGTGCAGTACATATAGTGTATATAAATTATAGTGTGTATATATATATAAAATACCTGTGTATATATGATACATAGTATATATAAATTTATATATTATGCATTATTATACATATTCTATACATATATGTATACCTATATACATATACATGATATACATCTAATATAGAATTCATTATACAATTATTAAATTTGTAACTATATACAGTGAGCTACAAGGATGTGTGTGCCCACAATGTGTTTGTTGATTACACCAATTTTATTTTGTGCATATTTTGTGCAATATGTATTTAAAATATATGGTGTATTAATAAATACTATTAAAATATGCAGTATCAAAGTATAATTAGTAGCTGTATTGATGTACAGAGGTAGTTTTATGTGCATGTATATGTGTGTATTAGACAAAATACACTTTAAGACCTTTGTATTAATAAAACCTATATTTATGTGTATAAAGCTAAAAGCAATTCTAAATGTCATATGAAAATGCAATTTTAACTTTTCTATATAGAAACACCTTTAATATATGTATTAAAATGTATAAATTTTTATGTTATAGCCATATATAAAACTAATGTGTATATGCACATAAAGGGGAGAATAAGAGACTGAATGTGTTATTAAAACATGTAGTTTGAGCATAATATATACTATATATTAAAAAGCAGACCCTTAAGGGGGGGGAAGTCTGGGGGGGGTGGTTTTGCATGTGTGCACACACATACACGTGTGTAACAAATGGGCTTTGAGCATAATACATAGAATTCTTCAAACCAGATCTTTACCTCAATGATCTCTATACCCACCTATGCAGATAAATACACACACACACACACACATATTGTGTTCATACATACATTCACATATGTCAATAACTTGTTTAGTGGTTTTATTTTTCCTCTCTCTGGCTTTATCTGTTTTATATAAATTAGATATCTAAAAACCTGTATGTATTATCTGCAATGGGGTCTACAATAAATATTAGATATAATGAGAGAGTAAAAAAAGTTAATTTCTATTGTGTACTATAACAAAAAATACTCAATATGCAGTTTTTTAATATATTACTGTGAATAATCACATTTTATGATATAGTGTATATAGTATACATGTAAATGATAATAGATATGTAAATTATATATATTTAGCTTGCACTGTATCCCTTCAATATGTATTAAGCTAAATATTTTATTAAAACAGTAAATAACACTAATTATACCCAATTAGAAATATTTCATCTCACATAAATGTCCATTTGCCATGCTTATACTCAAGCCAGGTGGCAGCTCAGCAGCTTTGGAGACATTTGCACCCACCTGAGGTCTCTCCCAGCCCAGGCTGGAAGCTCTGGACACTCACAGACCAATTTCATGGGGAAAAAGAATTCAAATACTCCCTCCCAAAAGGCCCCTGCCCCAATACACCAGAACAAGCACACAGGTGAGAGAAGAAAAATTTAAAAGTTTATTAAACATTAAGAATAACAGACAAAAAAAAAAGATTTGGGCTGAACAGCATACAGGATGCAATCCATTTCTTGTCATACAGGTAATTTGATCTATTTGTTAAACTTTTATTTAATGCTGTCTTGTGGTGTTGCCAGAAATACGATGGTTGATCACTTGTAAATTTTAATATATTTTTTTCTCTTCACATAAAAAAAAAAGTCAACAAAATAAAAATAAACTGCACATCTCTATTGTAAATTATATGCAAAAATAGTTTTAAAGCAATAATTGGGGGTATTACAAACCCACAGAGGCAAGATATTCAAGTGTGAGGGGCACAGGGAGCGAGCCCAGCTCAGGGCTGGCTCGGGTTCCTCCCCTGCATTTTGAATTTCTTGCTTTTGTGGATTCAAGTCAGAACTTTATTTCTATGGTGCTTGGTTTAGTGGCTTCAGCACCATTCAAATTATGGAAAAGAAATCCCCCCCTGCCTTCCCTGCCACGGGCTTTCCCACGGAGAGCCCCAAGGTGCTCGGATGCACAAATCCATCTCCACTCCCACTGATTTCTAGAGGGCATTCTTTTTTCAAAAGAAAAAATTCACTTCTAAGTTTCAGCAAAAAAAAACAAAACAAAAGAGAAGATAAGCATTTTACCAATGCTTACAGCTTGATGGAGGTCAGTGAATTATTTAGATAAGCTATTAATTATTCTGCAAATATATATATTTCTATTTTTATAAAATTACAATTCCTTAAACCTACAAGCTCCTTCATGAGCAACAAAGCCATCAGAGGTGTGATGAGCCCAGCTGAGCTGTCCTTGGGAACTGAAAATGAGCTGAACTTCCACTTATTTTTATTATTTTGGGGAGACAACCTGGCTAGAAAACCTATTTTTTTCCCCCAAGTTTTAGCCCACATATTTTGCTTTTTTATGTTTTTACAGGTGAGCTTTTCAGAGCAGCCAGGGTACCTCCCTCCCACAGCAAGTGGGGAGTGCTTAAGTCCCTCCTTGGAAAAGTCCTCACCCTCCAGAAGCTGCAGCCTGTGGACATTCCCAGTCCCTCCCAGGACAGGGCCAGGAGGCACCAGAGCAGCTCTGGGACCTCTGGAAACCTCTGTGCTCCTCTGTGGCCACGACTTAATAAATCTGTGACATCCAGCCTACAAAAACAACCATCTCCCACCCCTTCCCTGCCCCAAGAAACAAAAAAATTCTCTGTTAATTTTTTTTTTTTTTTTCAAGCTGCCTTTTACATCTTATAGAAACTTTTGTGGTCACAACCCACCCCACTGACCTTACCCTGCTCCTGAGCCACCCCAAAAAACACCCATGGTGGGGGGACTGGAGGCTGCTGCAGTTTTTTGTGGTGCTGCTGCTGAATGTGTGGCCACAGCAGCTCTGAGCCCTGAGCCACACACTCTCATGTCTCCCCAGCATCCAGTGGCTCATACTGACCTTTAGGAAATAACTCACTGTGCTTTAAACCTTGCTGCAGCACATGGAAATTCAATTTACTGAATAAATGGTCCACAGGCAAGAACTGCACGTTAAGGGGAATTGAAAAGCCAGGTATGTTTGTGGAAAAATACTGAAAAAGTGCCATTCATGCCAGGGTATTTTTAATGCTGACTAAAATGTTGGGGTTTTGTGGGAATCTTCTGAAGCATGAATTGTGATTTAATGGAATGAACAACCTTTTTATTTGAAAATAATGTCAAAATGCTTAGAAAACTGTGAGCAAGACATGTAGCACCATATTTTCCTCACATGTTGCTAACTGTATGCAGTACACAAACTGTGTACAGGATGTGAGCTATTCATAACAAAAAAATCAGCTGGAAACAGATTGTAGCAGCAGCAGCAGATCAGAAATGAGTATGAGTGGTTTTCTGTTATATATTAGCTTTCTGCCATTACAAAATATTGTATTGTCCAATCAATAATTGACTAAAATCCATGTTGTGCTTTGTCCCTGTTAAATAGTTTCTTCATCTGTTTCTGATGGAAAATAATAAAGTCTTTCTTTTTCAGTAATATGGAACATCCTGGAAATCCATATTACTTCCATAAAAATTTAATTTAAAGCACAGAACATGCCAGTGTGCCAGTGGTAGGCTTAAAATATTAAAAGATTTAAAAAAAAAAAGAAAAAATCAACAACCAACAAACCTCTAAGCATTTCCTTTCTGTACAATAATCGAGAATATATATCTTTGCTATATATTTTAAACATGGAATAGCTTTTTCTTTTTGCTATATATATGTCTTTCAAAATACATTGTCAGTATTTGTACTTGAAAAATACTGTACAAAACGAACATACTATAATTATTCTGTATAAACTTTATACATTTTATAATATCTATCCTTTTGGTCTAGAGTAAACACTTAGATTGATTGGATTAACCACAGTATATGACAACACCATCCCCCTCTGAAATACACCAGTGTCTCTTACATTCATTTTTCAGAAGTCCACTTTATATTAGAACATACATGTTCAAAAGCAGAGAGTTTAAAACAATAAAGTTCAGAACCATCAGTTCATGTCACACTCAAAACAACAACCACTAGGAAAAATGGGCTTTGCAAACCAGTGACTTCTTCTAACTGAATAAAAGTGATTTTTAAAACAGCAAGATATAATCCACAGAAAATATATTACAAAACACGGGAGGAGGGGAGGGGGGAGAAAAAAACCAACTGAATTTAGGTAATTTATTCAACTTTTAATCACAAAATGGAGTAACTAACTGAAAAGAGAACAGCCCCTCTGATTTCGACATCGGATCTGATTTGATACTATTGATTTTGTTCTCAACTAACCATCCTGCTCCTTACACATGCGCTCCCCCACGGCAGGGACACGAGGAACATGCTCACGGAAACGTGTCTGTCACTTTGGAACTCCTTGTTAAAGACACTGAGACTCCTGTTGGGGAGGGAACCATCCTGGTCCACTGGGAACATCCGGGCAGCATGCACGCGAGCGCACAACAGGATTATTGCTTCAGGTACAGGCAGTGCAAGATACACACTCTGTGCTCTATCCAGAGACTCCTACCTACCTACCTGGGGTCTGTGGAGAGAAAAGGAACCTTAGAAGCTACAGAGAAGCCGTTATGGGGTTTATAATGAGTATAGCTAACTCAGTCTAACAGCACTTTAAATCTGAAGACAATTATCACCAAAACTTAAAATACAACGAAAGCGATCTATAAATTAATAGTTCTGCAGTGTAGTACTAAATTATTATTTGTGCACTTTATTAGCATGTTAACTTTTCTGATTAGACTTAAACGATAGCTTGTTAACTCTCGAAAAAACTGAGATCTACTTTTTTTTTCTTTTTCTTTTTTCTTTTTTTTTTCCTTTTTTTTTTTCTTTTTGTAATTTTTACTGGGATCTTTCCAAGTAAATCAGGAGGATGGAACTGATTACAAGAACGTAAAAACCCTACTCTGAAGCAGCACTGAAAAAAAAAAAGGATAATAAAAAGCTTACTATGGCGGTTCTCAACAGTCCAGGTAAAAATGTGGCACCCTTTGAAGAGGGTTCATAAAAATGGGAAGTGCTGAGATGCGTGCTCACACACACCCACACCCACACCCATGCACACCCACAGACACAGACCTGGGAACACACATGTGCTCACGCACACACACACACACACACACGCAAACAAACAAACAAAAAAACCAACATTAAGTCAGTTTTGTTTCTGCTTCTGGTAAAGTGCTGAAGACAGAAAGGTTGGTTTGGGTGTGGTGCTATCAAACAGGAAACACATTGTCCATCTAGTCAAATGCCAACCCGCGACAAAGAAAAAAAAAAAAAAAGAAAAAAAATAAAACCAAAAACCCACTTCCCCCCCTCTCCTCGGATTTACAGGGGGCCGTGTCGAGCTTCATACTTGGCCAGGACGTTCTTGCACTTGCCCAGCTCTTTCCGCAGGTCGGCCACTTCCTGGCGCAGCGCCGAGTTCTCCTTCTCCAGGAAGGAGGCGCGGATGGCGATCTGGTTCTCCTTCAGCCGCCGCGCGTCCCGCGAGCGCTTCGCCGCCATGTTGTTCTTTCTACGCCTGGCCCAGTATTTGTCATCCTGCTCATTAAACACAAGAGAGAAACAAACAAGGTATTAGATTTCTGTAAGCCCAGCTGTCACCAGGATGTGCCACCAGCCGTGATTTCGCTCCTGTCCCATCCCGACAGCGCCGGGCACGGCGGGACGGGAGATACGGCTTTAACGTGGCACAACCCGCCCAGGGAGCAGAGATGCCCTTGCATGTTTCTGTCAAAATGTTTATGCTAACCCCCTCATTCTCTTGACAGTGGATTCCTCCAAGGAAAAATGAAGCAATATTCCAGTGGAACAGTTCCTCTCACATCTCTGCTGACCTAGTTAGCGCATCTACCTTTGCGTGCCGTGACTCACCCTCTGCAGTGGCTGGAGCAGCACTAATTACCTCTGGCCCTGTTCAGCAATGCCAGCCAACACCTGGTTCACTCTGTTTGTTGGTATCACACATTTTGTCTACTGTTCAGCTCTTTGTTTTGTGTTCAAAGCTCTCTACAGTACCCTCAATGTCTGCACCATCAAGCTGTGGAAGAGGATTCCTTGGCACAACAATCATGGCTGCTCTGGTACCATCTGTAGAGAGTAGTATGGTAAGCTTTGACCACAGCAAAAAAAGAGTTCCACTCCCCCTTGGAAGTTTCGTAAGTTAACATCTTCCCAAAGTGTTATCTCTGAAGGACTGCCTCTAGGAGATCACCTTACTGCATTGATGCATCAGTGGCTTGCAGCAACTACTGAATTTACACCTGATTTTTCCATTCTTGCAATGAAGTGGTCATCCGAGAAATGGCAGCTTTGATGTTGCTTTGAAACTGAATTAAGTTCTAGAAATTTGGAATAACTCAGTAAATAAGAAGTGGGCTGAATCTCTCAGGAAAAGTGAAATTCAGTCCCCTGTGGAGTAAGAGTGACACAGCCATTCAACTCTCAAACTGCCTGGCCAAGTCACACAGCTCAAACGTCCCTTCCCAGGATCATCCTTCTATTTTAACACGCTTCCATCGACCTGTGTAGCTCCTGAGCATGGTAGCACATGGACCCAGCTGCTCCTACGTTGCACTGAGCAGACAAACATCCACCACTCCTGGGTCCTTCAGCCCAGAGCATTCCCAGCCTAATCCTGCTGCTCTGCACCTTCTGCTGTTGCTTCCATACGGCAAAGGGGGAACAAAATGACTGCTGGCAGGAGGATGAACGGCATTCTATCAGTCTGGCTCAACAAGGTGTGCAGCAATGCTGATTTGGAGCCAATGTTATCTCGAAATTGCTCTTCACCTGCACTTAGACGGGACCTTCAAAAATCCTCTTAAAAACAAACATGCAGCAAAAAGCTATGAACCAAATCTTGTTTATAATTTCCCATCTCATTCCACTCCATAAAAATCAGCTTTAAGCAATTTATTAGTGTGCCACCTAGGCTTCATCCCTCTTTATTTTAACAAATTGCTATGGCAAATCCCTTAATCCGGGCCTGAAAGAGGTAAGGCTGGCATTTCCAAATCACATGCAACCCAGAGACGATTGACTGGTTTAATCTGCTTACCCTCCCCCAGAACCCAGCAGCAGCTCCACATGCCAGGGCAGAAGCAGCGTGTGGGTCAAGCGTCCTGAAACGAGTCAAGGGCAACCGATGGGATTATCCCCAGGGAATGAGAGATCCTGAACTTCTAGTTCAGTCTGCAGTGGGAACTAAGTGCCCTACTGATGCACCCTGGGCTCTGCTGGGTTTCCACCTCTGGAACCAGCAGCACCTTTGGCAAAAGTTTGCTGTGAGGAATAAAGACGCCTGGGAGACATCGCGAAGTGGGAAATGGCACTAAGGAGCAAACTCCAGCTCTTCCTGTACCAAACACCTCTCCCTAAGCAGAACTCCAGACACTGCAACACCACAGGGCACCACAGGTAGTAGAATTTGCACAGGCAAATAACAACAAAGTGTAGACAAACTTCTATAAGGGGAAGTTGAGTGACACTCAAGGTCCATGGAGACACTGTCACTACAGATAAAGTGACAGCAACACATCACCTGAACGCTACTGGAGTTGTGATTTCTGTGCTTTTAACTTGCACCACAGTATCTTTAGGGATAAAAATAGCTTAATGCCATCAGTCTGGTGCAAACACATGGCATCCCAGTCTCTGCACGTGCAGCCAGGGATTCCCACATGCCAACAGGTTCAGTTGGTGTCTCGGGGGCAGCAGCAACAGTAGAACGAAATTCTGTACTGACAGAAAAGATCCTCTGGGAAAGCACATACTGGGAAAACAATCTTGCAAATAGTAATCTTCACAGTGTTTGATAAACTGAATCAGGTGATCAATTTTCGTGCTGTCTTCATGTGCTCTGCTCTTCACATCTCGGAAGCAGTGAGCAGCCATAGACAGGCTCTCTCTTTTTAAATATTGTTGTACTATTATATTATATTAAAGCACACCTCTCAGCAGAATAATTCTGTTCTGTTTTCCTACAGTTTATTTACATTCTTTCACCCGGATTAGTGAATATGTACTAGTGAATTACAGTGTTTACCATAGTGTTTCCATTCATTATTAAACACAGAGCTAAAGCAACTTCCAAATAAGACACAGTATACTTCATTCTGTCATAAACAGGGTGCTCCATGGACCCTCTAGGAGATGGATTCTTCCTTGGAGAATTCACGGTCTATGCTGAATGGACAGAGGATGAAGAAAAAGGAAACATGATCAGGCTGTTTCATAAGTGGGAAATATGGGACAAAGCAAGCTCATCCAAGGTCACACAGGAAGTTTCTGGCATACAAAGGAAATGAATATTGAGCTCATGAATTTCAACTGTTGCATAACTAATAAGGGACATCCTCCTGTCAGTCTCACTCAGAACCGTTAACAACAAAGTCGTGCTTAGATTGGAAGATTTGCCTTAACATGAGGAAGCAAATCCATGCTCCAAACCTGCATCTCAAGAGAAAGTGACTGTGAGAGACCCTGCAGGAACAACCTCGTCACCAGTTCCAATTTACCTTCAGGTCATCTGGGATGAAGACTTTGCGAGCTTTCTTAATCATGGGCTGGGGTTTCAGCTCCTCTTCGGAGAACTTGCGCTTACGAGGATCAAACATCTCCTGGCCAGGAATACTGGAAAGAGCAAGATCTGCAGGGTCAGGTTCGTAGCCAACAGGAACCTGGATAGTCTCAGGATCGATGGGACTCGGTGTGTTTCGGTTTGCTGGCAAGATCTGACCTGCAGGAACACAGGAAAAATTCAGGCGTGTTAGAAGAAATATGTAAATAACGTCACGGAACACGGACTTTAGAAGATCTCCACGTATTTTGCAAGCAGTAATTCTATTTGGTATCTACTCTTATTAGACTGCCCATTCTGCAGGGTGCATATTCAGATTCAGATATGCTCATGCCTTTATAGTCTGATTTTTTTTTTCCTAGTTCCAATGCTAATCTTGGATACCTGCATTAAGATCAATGAATCCAACGCTGACTTGAACTGAACTGCAGGCAGAGACATATTGCTCCAACCTGTGCCACTTCATCAGGATCCCATCCCCAGGAACAAACCATAAGCACTGTCTTTTAGTTCAGATGTACCCACCACACTGTAACCCTTCCTGGTTATCTCATGCACAGATTTCTTCACATGTACCTTCGAGGGTATGTCTAGTTTACAATCAAACACACACAGTATTTGCCATGGACAGCATCTCTTGAAAGGGCACTTCCAGCTGTGCTGAAACACTCCAAGGAGACTGCTATCAATTCTCTCTGAAATCCTACCAGATATATTCTAAAAGGCACTGAAAGAAACCAGCAACATGAAAGGCTACAACAACTCCTTAAAAATGCTCTGCAAAAATGAAAGAACACTTACTGATGCTGCATTTCTCTTTTATGATGTATAAAATCTCATAAAAAGGAGCCTATCCCCCAGAAAATGAATGATATCCCTCCCACTTTTCTTTTTTTTTTGATCTTAGATAAGCCTTCAAGATCCTACAGCACCAATGCAGGCACCATTCCCACTAAAAATCCAATTTAAAATCTCAACCAAAGGCTCCAAAAATAGGATCCTAAAGTCAGCTGCCTAAACATGGACTATCCCTGGGGGCAGAATTTTCAGAAGTTTTCACATGCCTCAGAAGTACAAGATTCACAGACTTCAGAGGGAAGACTTCTGATTGAAGCAGATCTTCTTTTATAATTTCGGCTATTTGCTAATTCACTTTGACTTTAGTGATCCGACAGCTTTTGTAACTACAAAAACATCCTGTGACTGTGTAATATTTCCTTATTTGTGCCCACATCTGCAATATTTAGGGTGCAAAATGGTAAACATCAAATGTCACTAATTCCAAACCAAGGCCAGTGTTAACAATGTAGGTTTTATTTTAATCTAGAAGATTGTGGCAACAACATTGGAATCACATGGAAAAGGCACCAGGGAATTGCATTGTGCAAACCAGGGAGAGCTTGTCTTTTGTAACTCCTATTTTAAAGCTGATAAAATCAGCTTTCAGGAAAGGCTGGTAAGGGCTGGGGAGAAAAGAAGGGTCAAAGTTATTAAAATATATATCTATGGTTGTGGTAGAGGGAGCAAGAGGAAAGGATGCTGCTGCATCCTGTTTAAAGGATGAACCACAGGAAAGGTTCCTTTGAGTGCCTGTCCTGGAGCAGCCAGGTATTCTTTGTTGCACACAAATATACATGAAAATGGTGCAAATTCTGTAATAGAGATAAAAATTAAGCAAGACACGAGCTCTGAATACATTTATATTTCTGGTGAGCACCCAGGGTGTTTCTAAAAGTCAAGTGGATTGTGAAATGCGCCCCAGCTTTCTAATTGCCTGAATTTAAATATTGCTGAAGTACTTGATACATGGTATCAGTTTGCATATAATCATTTATCTGTAACATTCCATATTACACAATTACATGAGCTTTGTAATCATGGGCCTCGAGAAATTTTACAGTATCACTCCGAAAAAGGGCAAAAATGCTCCTTTTAAACATGGGAAATTGAGGCATCTTAGCAATGCAACAGCAAAATAAAGAGTGATGCACTTCCACGGCAATATGGGAGAAGAACCTCAGGCAACCAAGATCCTGCCTTGCTCCCTACATGCACACACTTTATCTCCCCTGGTCTGAGAAGCTCTAACAACTACAGAGCAAACATGGCCCTTCAGCAAACACAAGATGTGCCAGCGAGAAGCTCATTCAAGGTCAGTGCTGATCACTAATGCGAAGCCTGAGCAAACCATGCACACCCCTAAACACTGTCACCAAGGAGCCCAAGCACTGCCCTGTGAGATATCCCTGCACCCACACCCCTCTCAGCCTGCGTGGGCAAACTCTCTGTTCTGTCATGCTCCTGCAAATGATCACTGAGAACAACAGAGTTAACAAGGGGTGTCTAAAGCCCCAAGCAGAAAAACCAGTATTGCCTTATGCAGCGTTTTACATTAGGCAACTCCTGGCACTTGGGATCTTTTTATTTATTCAATCAAGTTTTGCCAATAACGCAAGCCAGGGACCTGTCTTCCTTAGTTTACTGGCCAATGGCCACGACATCTCCGTGGTGCTGGAAGCAAGGTGACAGTGTGGGCTGTGCTGTCACCGCAGGAGCCCAGAGCATCCCTGAGCTCCTCTCCCAGTGTGTGCGCGGCGCTTTGGCTCTGCACCCTTCTGCCAAATTTGTTCTGGGTGTTATTTCTGTGCACCGAATTCCTTGCAATCAGAGGTAGGTCAAATAAGCACAGCAATCTGAACGTCATGTGCCCAGCAGCCGACTAATCCTCGCATCAGCAAACTTCCCAGCTGTCACAACACCCGGAGGAACGGATGGTCGGAGGCTGCGATGCACCAGGCATGAGCCAAGGAGGAAACCCACTGTGCCAGCCTTCAGGGCCAGGCAAGGTAAGGCACCTCACTGCCCAGCACCGGGAGCCAGATGCCTTTGCCAGGCCCTGTGTTATTTAAACACTCTGTGCTCACAGAGGCGGCCAGATTTTCCCAACAGTGAAGTGGCTGGACTGTTTAATGTGCTTAAGCTTTGTTCTCAATGGGGGCTGATGACTGCCAAGTGTTTTGGAAAGAACTTAGCCCCTCTCTTTAAGTTGCTGAAATGAGAGCTCTTGAGCACTAAGCTCTTTTGGAAATCCAGCTGCACAACTCCACGGTGGTGGTGGATGCAAGCCGGGAACAATTGGTCATGGAAACTTCCCCTCATACCACCCTAGTGATGTGTCTCAACCATGGCCCGGAGAGACCACAACTATGTCAACACTGGCCTTTTGTCTGGAGCCTTTCCCACTTGTAGAGCTCCACTCAAGCAACACGGAGTGTGCCAGGACAGACACAGCTCCAGGTATCTCCTGGTAAAGGGATCAGCAGGTTTTGACAACCCCAGCAGTTACAGCTGCCCTAACATCTTGCCTTTGCTAATGCTCTTGGTGTTGCTCTGGCAGATAGGAGCAACAGCAGAAAATTTTCCAAATAGAAGGACTTGAAAGAAATTTGGATGTTCTAAGCCTTTCAGTCCCCCTCCTCCCGGCAGAGACTGCCAGTGAGGAAGTTCAGTGTAATGGCAATATTTTCTGTGTGGCTCCTTGTTCAAAGAGAAATGGACTGAGGCCATTCACTTGTGTCATCTAGGTCACCATATGGCTGGTAAAAAACCTCCCCAAAAACCCCAAAAAAACAGTTTTTAATAGCTTGCAATAATTGAAATTCACAATTCGGAAGTACGGTAACATTTTTATATACCTACAAAAACCCAAATGCTGATCTGCTGTCGTGTGGAGCTCAATCACCATATCCTGACTCTTAATTTCCCCTTTTTGAAACATCCCACCTACCAGCTGTGCCCAGGAGAGTTAAGACGGAAATAACCTCTTCAGCTGCACCACTGCCTGGCAGCCTGCTTATCTGTATTGCAAGAGATCCCTGCTAAATTATGTGGAACTCAATTTTGAATCATTCAACCCGCACAGAAATGTGTCTGATGCTCAGAAAATGTCCCTTCTCACAGCCCTTCCACACCCCTCATCAGCCCAACAGCTGGCTGGAGAACAGCGCCGGGAGAAAGAAAAGAAAAGGCAGTGAAAATGTTCTAATCAAAATATTTTTCCCTATTTTTTTCCCACACATTGGAAGGAAATAAAAGAGGAGTTTCTCATTCGATTTATTAGCAGCCCCGAAATAAAACATGTGTTTGCTAATCGTTTTTCTTTCTATAAACTGAAGGCACTTTGTGTGTGTCAGTCAGACTGTGGAGCACAGCAGTTCAACTGACAGATAATCCTCACCCAGAGCTGCTCCAGAGGACGCCGCTGCTCTGCCGATGTGTTTTCCAAGCCGTCTATCCCCTTGGCAGCTGCCCAGCTATTTGGGATAGTTCTCTCACTCCAAATCACAGCCTGTCCCAGACTAATCTGTCATCCAGTTCTGCATTAACTCCTTCTGCCTCCAGTTCTCGCTGCAGAACACACAGCATCGGGCAGGGACTGAGCCGGGCAAACATCACCACAGGCAGCCAAGTAAAAGGAAGATTCTGGAGGTCAAGATTTATCTAAGGATATTATCTTGTCAGATAATATATCTTGTCATTCCTCACTTACAATATTATAAGCAACCTTTTATCTTCCTATCTGATTTCCCTGCTATTTAGGGTTTTAGTGTCTTCCAGAAACCAAATAATTTCGGTGGATAAGCCACACGTTGTGATCCTCCAGCCCTCACCTGGAAGGACAAACCCAACCGCGCTCTGCCTGGGGGTGAAGAAGACACTTCACCCTGGGTGTGTTTATGTAAGCAGTTATTAGAGGAGCTTTATTTTCTTCTTGAGCAACAGGAGATCAGTATATTTTGACCAGTGCTCCAACCCAGCACAGACATTCCTCTATTCCTTATCTTAAACAAACTCGATTCTGCTGAACATGGGGTGACTGCAAACACTTCCTGCGGAAAGAAGGCTCCCAATCCAATGCAACCACAACATAAGTCGCTGCTTTTAGCACACACTGAAAGGCTGGCACATGAAAAGTGTTTTTAAAATGTGTACTTTTTGAAGATATCAGCATTGTTTATAAACCTCATGCATTTAATTACGAAAGAATTGTCATTTCCCCTCTCAGCATTGTGTGCCTCCCGCTCTGGGCCTCTACAGTATTATTCCAGGCAGGACTGGTAGTCTTACTGAGATTGTCTGACACTTCCCATTAGAGGATGCTGTCTTCAGTTCCTTCGGCCTTTGCCAGATTTCAACCATTCTGTTTGGATTTCTTGTGAGCCAATTTTGTTTCTGCCAAAATGGTTCTACAGTTTCCCGAAAAAGGTTCCGCAAAAAATACTTTGTTTTGAACCTGGTAAGAATTTCTGGCAAACTTTTCACTGAACTGTGTTAGTGGCCTGTGCACTGGAAGAGAGGGCAGCTCCTGGATCGATGTTATTTCACAGAATCATAGAATTGTTTAGGTTGGAAAAGGCCTCCAAGATCCAACCATTAACCCAGCACTGCCAACTCCACCACTAACCCATGTCTGAAGTGCCGCATCTACACGTTTTTAAATACTTTCCAGAGCTGGTGATGTGACCACTTCCCTGGCCAGCCTGGTCCAACTGTGGGCATGCTCAGGCTGGGGGAGAAGGAGGTGATTTCAGTAAGTGATTAGGACTCAAAGCAGAGAAGGCAAGGAGGCGAGGAAGGCAAGGATGAGGAAGCCTGGTAGTCAAAGAGGAGAGCCTGGAAGAGGACTCAGGCTGTTCCAGCAAAGGCTGGGATGAATGTGTTCAGTAGAAGAGCATCACCAAGGGCAGGATAGTCCCTGTGCTGATGGCACAAACACAGCTCCACATTCCTGAGTCCCACAGATCCTGTTCAACATCTTCAATGAACAATAAAGTGCACTGGCAAAGCTCCCTGTCCTCCTTCAGTTCCTTACAGCGAGGGAAGGTTGTCATCCTCTACTCAGTCCAAGCAGCAGGACACTGTGGGCTGGCTGCCAGGTCCATTCCTACTCATTTCCAATGTGCCTCTTGAAAGACATGAGAAAGTCTAGGTTGTCTTTTCAATTTGTTTCTAAAATTAAGTGCAAAAGCTGTTGAAGACACACAGTCATGGCTGCAACAATCTTTAAAGTTTTGAACACATATTGTCTTTTCCAGATTCTTTCCTGCTTAAGGAGACACTTGTTTCACCCATTTTGATTTATCCAAATGAACCTATATATTATTTGCCACAAATTATTCCAAAGTCCTGTAGAGTCACAACTAGCAACTTTTTCAAGAGTTTTCAAGAGTTCCCTCCAGCACTGAGGGAACACAACTAACACATGTGTGTAATTCACAGAAACTACTTTTTTCCCCACAAAACTCCCATGAAAAAAGGGACAGGACTTCTCTTTTCAGGTGAAGGTCAGAAGTAGAGACACTTTAAATCAGAGCCATCCTCTCAGGTTGACTAACATTGGCTGCATTTCAAATCAACTTCTGCTGCAGGTGTGGGACACTACAAGGGCCACTCAAGGTGTCACACTGGGCTCATCACAGAAAGAGAAGCAAACACACACTGTGACACCCTCACATAATCAGTGACTCGTTCCGAATTCTGCTGAAACTTTATGCAAAGTCCAGTCTCTGCAGAACAAAATCCTTCTGTCCTTCTTGCCAGATTTTCCCTTCTCCTCCTGCTTCTCCCCTGCATCCTCTCACATCTGCAGCAAATGAGGTCAAGATCCAAGATCCTACAGACACCCACTTCCTTCCTGACATGGCCCTGATTCAACATGGTCTGACCTCTGCATGCAGAACTGGAAAAGGGAAAAGAGAGGATACAGTGTAATTAAAGCTGCACCTCCGAGCAGACAAGGGAGGAGGCTTCTCTCTGAAGCTGCACACGTGGCCTTCAGTGGAGTGCAGACCACTGCCTGCTGGGCCAGTAACATTCTGCCCTACAAAAGCAATAAACAAACAAATAAGAGACATCAGCAGGAAGAATTTTCCACTATGTCTCCTGGACTTAAAACACTGCTCTGTACTGTAAGACCCAAACTCTGAAAGCCCTATCTCGACTTTGTGATGGCTGCATTTTCTCAGCTTGACAACACCTGATTTCTGAAAACAAGCAGGAAATCAAACTTTTATTCCCTCCCAAATTACCCCTGCAAAACATCTGACAGTAGCTGTCCCTGTTCTGAACATTTCCCTTGCAGAAGTGCTACACACAGAGGGTTTGACTGCACAGGGATTTTAAGATTCTTGAAAAGCATGAAATCTAAAGCACTCCTAAATGCTTTTCTGATTTTTTGCAGGATGCTGCTTTCCTTACAAAGATCAGCCAAGATGGCATTCAGTGGGGACAGGGCCTGAAGAGAAGCTGCAGGGAAGAACATTCACACTGAGTGTTTAATTTTGATTTACACTTGGCTTAGAAGCATATCTCACGTCAAGACGCTGATATTCTCTGGTGCACTGGAGCTTCATGACAGCCTTTGGCATATTTTCATTAACTGGAGATTCACATATAGTAAGGTTCCTTGAAAAGTACAACAGTTCTTCCTTTTCTCAAAGGGAAGCTTCCAGTGAAGCATCAGAATTGTCAACCTGCTCTGAAGGAGACAAAAAGATCCATTTTCCTTTCCCTGGACAATTAGATACTCAGCTTTAATAAACCAATCAGCAGCAGATTTCAGATAGTGACACTGCTTTAGGTAAGAGCCTGATATGGCACAGAATCATGGAATAATTTAGGTTGGAAAAGACCTCCAAGATCCTGTGACTGACGACCAGACCAGAGCACTGAGTGCCACGTTCCTTGAACACCTCCAGGGATGGTGACTCTACCACCTACCTCCCTGGGCAGCCTGTTCCAATGCTTAACCAGCCTTTAGAGAAGAAATTCTTCCTGATATCCAACCTGGACCTTCCCTGGCACAGCTTGAGGCTGTTTCTTCTCGTGCTATCCCTGGTTGCCTGGAGACCCTCACCTTGCTACAACCTCACCATCCACAAACACACCCTCACGTGGAACAGTGCTCGAAACAAAGACAACACTTGTCCTCGGGATGTGTCTGTGCCAATGTGCTCTGCAAGGCTCCAGATCCAGTAAATTCCTCTCACATTGTTCTATTTATTTGTCTATCCAGGACAGCACGCTCTCAGCCAGTAAACAGGTCTTGCAAAAAGCCATCCTGTAATCCTGACAGCATATGCCACCTGTGACTCACCCATCTATTACCCAGTTCTGGTACCCAAGCCCTTCTTGCTTGGGTGTGTTATCAAAACATAGCCAAGTGAGATTTCAAATGGCATGGAAAAGCCACGTGAAACAGGTACATTTCCTCTGCCTCCCAATCAGCAGCTCATGGCAAACCCCAGAGACAGACAACAGATGTTATCAGCAGCACTCAGGAATATATCCCTGAAGAAAAAAGAGGTCACTGGGCAGAGTTACAGGAACTTGCAAATCTCAGCTTCTCTTTTGATCTGCTCTGTGAACACAAAACTGAACTACCTGTTTCATTTTTACTTTGTTACATTTTTTCATTTTAAGTTTCACTAAAAAAAAAACCAGTATGCTCTTTATGTGATAATTCATAGAGGGAGATTTGTATAAAATAACCACGTTTTAAGAATTAGAGATGCCAGAATGGGAACACACTGTTCCCATAACCTTCTAAGTAAGACTGAGTACATTTTATTTTCTCTCTGCCTTAAATTAGGATCCTCTTAACATGTTTTGGAAAAAAAAATCCCAAACAAACAGCAAAACCCAAAATATTGTATTTGGTTTGTTACAGCCCAATAACTGCAGAGGTCTAATTTGCCTTTATATACCAGTTTTATTCCCAAGGAGCACACAGAAAGGAAGCACAGAAGTTTGTGGTTGTGGCTTTTTCTCTTTTGATATGTTTACCTTAATTTATAAAGCACATAGATGCACCAGGCCTGAATAGCCTGAAAAAGGGGTCAGAGGAGGAAGGGAACATGTCATCATAGCCTAGGGAAAATTCCGGGAGGAGAGGCTGTGGAGTATGGATGTTACCTGTGTGTCTGTAACTTCTTCACAGCTGCTGCATAATACAGGGTTTGTGGCACATCACAGACACAGGCAAAAACTGGGAAGTTAAAAAGGCAAGTCTAATTAAAAGAAATGACAACACTGAACACTGGGCAAGACACTGCCTGATAAACTCACTTTTGAATGTGGAGGGTCACCGGGTACCTGGAAAGGGCAAGAAACTGCTCTGCAGGGGAGTCTCAAAACCCAAACCAATCAATGCCTGCAGAGATTTCTGTGCCTCACACTGACCAGGAAAACCAACACATACCAAAATCCTTGGTTTCATCTTTTCAAAACAGAGGCAGGGAAAAAGGTTGGTGATGGAATGTTTCTTCAAGAAATCCTGGAATCCTAGTGCTTTCCTTCTTGTGCCCACAGCCCTGGACTGAGCCTCTGAACACACTACAATGCATGTTCTGAATGCAACAGGCATGCTGAACCTGTGGAGATTGTGAACTATGACAAAAATGAAATTAAAATGCCCCAAGACATGACAGGGGAATCTCCTTCTATCTAGTGAGCAGTGCATTTGTTGTGATGCCTCCAGGAGGCATCTCAGCAAAAGGGATCAGAGGAACTCAGCTGACATCTGAGAACTGCCATGTAAGTCAATATATTTTAAAAATGTCAATATATTAAAAATGAAAATATCTTTTAGTGTAACCTACAGGCCAATGTGCACTGGCAAATCACTAATCAGTTCACTGCATATGGGAACTTTTAAACATGCATTTTATAAAGTGACAGGAACACAGAGGACCCTGTTCTCTGAAAATTATCATAAAAGAAAACTGTGAATCAACACCAGCCTTATTTACAGCAACCATACCTTTAATTCAGTATTTTTCTTCCAGTATCCATAGCTGCAAATTTCAAAATTAGCAGCCAATGCAGGCATACCAACAGTGCCTTGGCATCAAAATATTCCTTTAAAGGAGACCATTCTACCCACTTTGGATACAGTAAATGTCATTAGAACAAGGCCCTCTGTGTGCTGTGCTGCACTTGGTGCTTCCCAGCATCCAGACAACCATTCTGCCTGAAAACAATGTGTTTTCCTACTTTGACAGGCAACACAGCAGTGCTGTGGAACACCGTTATTTTGGGTTTATTTGAGAGGGGGAAAGCGCTGATGTACTTCCCCCTGAGACCTTTAGTCTCTACAACACTTAATAATTCCTATTAAACACAGCAGTGCTTTACTACAAGCTGATTCCCACAGAAGTAAACTGCCTTCCTGGCTTGTCACACTGGTGGTATCCCACTGTCTGCAAGGGACACCTCTGAGACAGCACAGCCCTTACGGTATTTTATTGTCCTGGGCTTTTGAGATGATGTGGGGGGGGACAGGACAGGACAGGACAGAATCCTTCACATTCCTTCCCTTTTATTCACAGGTGACCTGCAGGCACAGGCACTGCAGGACTCCCACTGTGTCCCTGCTCAGCACAGGATGGGGTCTGCAGGAGTCGGACGTGCGGAAAACGGTGAATCTGTGCCCAAGTGGAAGGAGAAACACAAGAGAGCTGGAAAGCACTGCAAGCTGAGGGCAGCAACAATTCATGGACTTGGAAAATTATGTGGGCTTTACCTTTTACACTCCTGTTAACTCTGATTTTCATGAAGTAGGTGGTGTTGCTACAGCAACTGTCGTATCACATCATTTCTGCTGTCTCTGTCACAGGGATCATCTTATTTTATCTGAAACTCAGATATGCAGCTTTTCTTCATCTATTCTAAAGCCCTCTGCATTTTGGATATGAAAAATTATACAAAATAGAGCTGTGTCATATAAATGTGTTTTTTTTTTTAAAAATGTAGCAGAAGGAATAAAGAAAACGGCACTGACAGATCTATGGTGCTTCAGATTTTCAGAAATAAGAGCTGGTCTCACAAAAAAAAAAAGATGTTTTATGCCACCTTTAATGTGTTCTTGCTGCAGAAGCTGATCCTGTGTTCTGGTGCACTTCAGCAGAAGTAACTCACCTATTCACAGGTGAAAACATCTTGCTTCCTCATGCCCAGGCTCTTTATGTGCATACATTCTATACAACTCACACCCAGTTTAGAAGCTGCTGCCCATCCATTGCACACCACCTCACCTGCTCAACCTGCAGCCTGGAAGAAGCAACTACTGAAGCAGAAGTCTCAACCCATCCTTACCTGTTTCAGAGGGTTTGTCCAAGCTGGTGGTGGTGAGGTGGCCACTCAGCTTTGCAGCTCCCTTGCTCAGCAACCCAAGAATTTGGCTCTACCTCTTTTGCCTCCATTTTGCTGCCTGGGTAAAGTCTTTGAGGATTCGATGCACCCACAAAACTCAATAAAACCCTGATGATTGAAAGGCTCTATTCAATTTTTGTTACTAACATGCATTCCAACTTGTGCAATCACGGGTCTTTCTTTAAAAAGTACAAAAAGCAATGTGGAACAGTAGCAACTATTCAGTTACACCCTCGGGCTACTCGGGAAACAAAAGAAAAGCCCTACCTACAGTCAAAGGTTATTCACAGACCACTCAGCCACCAGCACAGCCCAGACCACCAGATCAAGCTCTGCCACAGCCTGAGCTGGTATTTGTATCTGCTTCTCCCTAAGCATTTCCAGTCACTCCCAAAACAATCGGTGCAGTCACCAAACTACACTTCACTTCTACCAACAGGTCCTGGGCAGACAGAAATCTGCAGGTGTGGATCCAACCTGTGGTCCAGAGTGCACCTAGTTAAGGGCCATGCATGAAATTCAGATACCAAATGGCCTTTCAATTCCTACAATTACTTTGCAGACTTCATTTCAGTGCCCCAGTACTGGACAGTTACTCTTTAGCTCAGTTTCCTAGAGAAGGGGGTCTGTTGTGCTGTGCATGTGTCCGTCCAGCCCCCTCCCGTAACTCTGGAAATTGCTGGCCACTGTCACACAGATTTGGCAGGGAGGTATCCACCTGTGCCAATAACAAGCTTTGTGAAAACACTGTAAATTAAAGAAGAGAGAACCCACGGGGACTGTGCTGCTCATGGAACCAACTCCTTGGGCAGGCAGCAGGAGGGGAAAAAAGGATTCACCATGTTACTATTTGTTAATGGCACTCAGAAAAGCCATTTAATCCTCTTGTTCTCTACTGGAATTGAGAATATCTTTTCACTTTATTCTACCCACTCATTTACTGTTTTCAGTAATCATGAGCAAAATTATTTGTTTCACAACTGCACTGTCACTTGACAATCCCCCTGAATTCCATGCAGACACATCTGGTACTGATAGCCATGAAACAGTCATGCACATGTCCTGTCTTAAAAATCAATGTAGGATACAGTCAGATGTGGTCAACCCAGCTGTCTGGTACCATCCAGGCATTTATTTATCCTTATAATATGTACTGGAAACCAGAACTCTACTAGAAAGAGCTTTTTTTTATATTATCCACAGCACTTATTATGCAAGCAATTTAAGTCCTCCAACGAAGGCACAGTAGGGGTGTTTGGGAATGAACAAATTTGCTCTGGCAGCAATGAACCATTCATTACTGGGTTTGGAGTGGGGAGGGTTTGGTTGGAGGGGGGTAGTTGTTTTTATTTTTTTAAGAGACAAAAATCTGGTTGAGGGACACTGGGTAGGACCCAGCTGAGAGTTAGAATGCTCTGGATTTATGCTGGAAACTGCAAGTTCCTGAGGGATGTGAATCCTGATGTGTGTGTTACTGTGCAGGACCAGAGGTCCTTTCCAACCCTCCTCCTCCCTCACTGCTGCTGTTCCCATGTTACACATTACTGGGGCTTGGGGAAGAACAGGTTAAACTGAGCCAAGAAAAAAAAATAAGCAAGAGAAACACCTTTCCTCTTTCTGCTTTATTGGATAATTGGTGAGCAGGAACCTGCTTGATGAGTTTCAGCAGCTCCCAGAGATCAGGCAGGGCTGTTTCTGAGAGTTGTTGATGTACAAACACCTTTAAGCTGAACAACAGGGTACCCCTTGCTAAGGCTGTTAAATTTTGATAACTAAAATCTCCAGAAGGCAATCAGGCAGTTTGTATTCCAAAGATCCATGCAAACCCAGAAGGAGCTGGGAACTGAAAAGGCTGAGTATTTTACAGATGTCATATACACAGGACTGTCTTATGGTCAGAATAAATAGATGATTTAAAAACAAAAAATGTTTAAGTGAATGAAGGAAGACTAAACAATTCTTACTGCAATGGAGAGAGTGTAACAGTTAGACTTGAATATATTAACAGGTTCTGTCCTAATTATTTAAGGGGCCAAAAAATTCTAGTCCTGCCTTGTACAATCCTCTGGGCTTATTACTTGATACCATTTATCTATAACACAAAGATTTTACTCAAGTACTTAGTGATTTTGAGTCCAGTTGGCTAAAAAAAGGCACATGAGGGTTGATTTTCACATAAGGATTATCTTGTCCTCCCTGCATCAGATGTGTGTGCAAGCACGTGAGTGAAAAAAACCCTGACTAAAAAACCAAAGCCTGGTAAATTCTTGCTGCAATTTCAAACCAATCACAGCTGCACAACCACCAAAGCAGCCGCTCCAGCAACCAGTGCACTGTCCATATTCTCATCTTCATTTCTATTTATTCACATTGAGGTTTCAATGAATTAAACACTGCAACTGATAAATAGGTATTTAGACAAGGCTGAGTTTGAACATGGGACCCAAGCTCTCCCTTCCTGAAGCTCTGTCAGTTGACTTCAGGTAAGTCTCACCACCAGGCTTTCTCCCAGGTTCCCTTCTCTCTGAGCATGCAGAAAAGACCAAGAGAAGGCAAATGTGCATTTTTATCCAAAACAAGAACGTACAGATTTGGGGAAAAATATTTCAGCTTTTGCCACTATTGCTCTGCTCAGAGTCAGCCTGAATTGTCTGATAAAGTTACCCTACAAACAGATCTCTAGGGCCAACAAACCAACTTTCTCACCCTATTTCAAGAGATGTCACTTCAAAAAGTAACAGGAACTGCCCCTTGCCCTCATGTTTTGTGCCCCCTGCCCAAGCATGATGTCTTTTCATGCTGTCTTTTTTTCATACAAGGGTGCCCTTGGAGATGTTGGGGTTTCAAACCCAGAGGCAACTTTCCAAAACACGCTGTGGTTTGAAAAACCCATTTTTTGGTTCACAGAAGAATAAATGATTTTGCATCATAAAGCCTTTATACCCCCAAAGCCTCCCATACAGTTAAAAATCAAATCCAGCTTTATTTTCCTGCAATGAGTCAGGCTGGATGCAAACAGCTCCTGAGGAAGGCAGCTTGGGGTGGGGAACAGAACTGAAGTAAGATATCCAGAGAGGCATACTTGTTCTTCTGACAGCACACTCCTATTTTCCCAAGGCATTTGCTAATATTTTCATTTCAAAACTAGAGGAAAGCCACCCCCTTCCCCCCAAAAGAAGTTTTAAATATTATAAAGACACACAAGGACACATTTTATTATTTTAACAATTATTGCTATTTTCAGAGCTCCAGAACAGCTACTTCCTTCCATAATTGGACTTCAATCAAACCCTACGAAGCTTTTGATCTTGGAAAGAGTAACAACACAGCTCTGCTATCGGCACAGAAGGGGCAAAGAGTAGGACATCTAGCATTTTTCAATAAAAGAAAGTTAATTGCTTTGACTTCTACTTATCAAAGGTCATGGTTACAAGTTCTGAGTGCAGATACATAACGGTGCACACTGAGAAATCCTGTACAGACTGGCCAAAGTGAGGGCTGGGATTACACTATCTGTGTGCATTCAAACAAAAAACAACAAAAAAAGGGGAGAAGAAGAAAAAAAAAAGCAGCAAAACAATGCTAGATTACTATCCAAATATACCCCAGTGGATGTCCTGCCAAATAGCAAATATGTGGCTGTAAGCTCCAAACTGAAATAAAAGCTTGGCCAGCAGCCCAGAGCTCCACTGTATTTTGCTCAGCCAGCCATAATCTGGCAGAACAGAGGGAACACATTTGCAGCCACGTGATGGAGAAGCCCGTCGGGCCAAGCTGATTTCCTTGTGTTGGTTAAATGTGATCTTCAGACTGTACACACCAGCGGCTGGGGAAACGTGAGAAACTGGGAAACAACCAGCCAGGGGCTGGGAACTGCGGGGCACCGAGAGATGCTCCAGGGGTTGGCTCAAAGCTTAGAGCTGCCGTGTTTTAATGAGGTGTTAACTGGCCCCTAAGGCTGAGCACATTCCACTGGGGATTCACCTGGATCTCCACTGGAGTTACACACCATCAGCTCCTTGATCCTGAGAGAACCCGATTTGGAAAAGGCGCTGTAAATTCTTCACTGTCCAGGAAGGACTGAGAGCTACCCACCAAAAATGCAGAATGCTGACTTTGAATCCCACACTGAGGAGACTCAGAGGGGCTCAGGTCTCCCAGGATGTGGTCCAGGACATCCCCCAGGGGTTCAGATTGTGCAGACACCACCTGAACAGCCACACAGCAGCAGCACCGAACACACAGAAACATCCATGAGGTGACGGAACTTGGCCAAAGGAATCAATCTGAAAAACATGCAGGGCCTAATGGAATAAAGCTGCCCCAATGATCGGGTTATTATATTTTGATAGTAGTGATAATACTATTTTTAAATAACTTAAGAATGGACAACTAGCATCCCTGGCCAGAGTTAGAGCTGCACATGACCCGTGAGAGCACGTTCCATGCGGATGCAGAAAGAAAGGCCTCCCAACAGGACCTCAGAGGTTCATCCCTGCTACAGATAAGAGCAACTCAGCTGAAATAGTCACCAGAGTACCTAAGAAAAGTGAGATTTGTTTATTTTCTAGCAGAAGTAGATGGATAAAGAGACACGTGCGGCACCTGGTGAAATGAGAGACGCACACGAGTTGCCAGGTACACCCCAGCCCTCTCCTGCTCCCTGGCTAAGCACTGCTCCTCACGTGGCCACAGCAGCTTCCAGACACAGACTACCACCATTTCCAACAGTGACATCAACCATGTCACACTGAGAAAACTGAGCAGATAAGAGACCTTGGAAAGGCCTTTCTTAAACCTGGTGATGAGTCCAACCCAACTGAAAGATGAACCTGTCCAAGAGAAGCCACGTGACTGCAGATGCATGAACATCAGGCCTTGGAGTCTGGACAATCCATGCCCTGATTTTTTAAGTGCCAAGCCACCAACAGCTCAGGTGTTTCAAGCAGACACTCAGACCAGAGCTGTCCAACATCTGTAACTGAAGGCTTGTGGTTTAACCACCTCAGAAGGTAGATATGCAGGTTAATTTAAATATGCTTCAGTCTTTCCTAATTCTGTCATGTAAGTATAGAGTTGAGTGATGCAGGTGCTCACAAGGGCAACCTCGTGCTCCATTTTACTCAACTGGTGTTGCTCTCAAAAATTGGCTCCATCACCATTGTACTCCACTTCAGGAAAACCTCCAGAGTGAACAAGTCCCTCTGCCTTGGCCTTTATCAATTAGTGGAGTAAGACACTAACAACACATGGCTGAGGAGCATGACACAATCTAGATATGTGACTTATTAACCTGATCTGTTATTTATGCTCTATTCCTCCACGAGGATCAAGCTTCACTACGGGCAGGGGAATTAACTCTTCATTTTTCAGTGTACATCTGTCAGTCCCTTGTGATTAACCTGCTTGGGTAGCTGAGAAAAGCTGGAGAAGTTTGGAAACAGAGTGGGAATTAAACAAGGGGGCCCTAAGGTATTTCCCCAAAGCCTGGACACCATTTACTAATCAGAGGATCACTCAGCTTGACAGGCTGTGATTGTGGCCACCCTTCTTTAACTGCCCAGTCACATCACTCCACCCTCACCTTGCAATAAGCAAAGAGAACTGGGCTATTCCATAGGGCCAGCCCAGCACATAAAAAGGATACACCAAATTAAATTATCTCAGGATGAATGCAGCATGAAAAAAAGAAAAAAAAACAAACAAAAAACAAAGCATTGGGCAAATATATACTGCTGTGAAAATTTTACTTTGACATTGATATGCCTCTGTGGTGTATTTCAAACAATAGTGAGCTCAGCATTTGCAGTAGTTTCAGATCTGTATCTGATTTTTCACTCTTCCACAGTTAAGCTCAAGGCAATGTTTCAGCCACATTAAAAAGAAAAAAAATAAAAGACAGAGAAAAAAAACCAAAAAGCAGTATCTCCCAATAAACTTTCTCCAACTCAATCTGGGCTGAAGAAGCAGGAAGAAACTCTTGAATGTCTTCTCACACAGCTTTTTTCATTTTCAAGTCACTTCATACCACATATGCCACTGCCAGACCAAATGAGCTTTTTGGACCTCAAGTAAGTGTTACTTTGCCCCAAAGGGTATCGACAACAGAATGTAGGACACAGAGAGGTTCTATCCCATCTGGAAATGCCCTAAACAAGTATGTGTTTGGGGGGAGAGGGATGAGAGAGGGAGCAGGGGGCCCACCCAGCAGTGCTGCCCTACACCATGAGTGTGTTGTGTCACTGCAGCTTTACCCTGACACACCCATATTTTACAGCACACAATGTGCTGTACAATTCACACAGCCAAGAAACTCCACATATCTAATCTGGCATAAAAACAAAGTCCTATCAGGTTAATCCAATTCTTAAATTGCACAGCTATGAAAGGCCAATGGGAAAAGAAATCTTCCCCTCTCTTGTGCTCCCCCTGTCCCTCCACACACACTCTGCACAACCTACTTGGATCCCTCAACATTTTTAGCCCACTCTGGCTCCTCACTCTCCCCTGACCTCCCTCCAGCCCAGACCCCAGTGGCAGAGTGGAAAGTTCCTGAGATTAGAGTGAGCCACTGTGTGGGATGAATGGGGAGATGGGCACACAAGGTCACTTGGACACCAGCCCATGTGTGATACTGCAATAACTGTGATAAGAACCCTCAAATTTGGTGGTGTCTCACCACAAGGTAGTTTCAGACAAGGCAGCAGAGCTGGGGTGAGTTCAAGAGGAACAGGAGGCAAAAGAGGAACAGGATATTGCAAGGTCATGTTAAAAGTTCAGAGAAAGTTTTTAGGTAAAGTAACTGTGCTTGACTTTGGAGAGTATCAAAACCATTCCATTGCCCAGCATGAGAACTTCCAAAATCTTGCTTAAAAACATCACAGCTGGTTTTCTAACTCCTCTTTTTAAATGAAGCCTCAGAGTCTCTCATAATCACAAAACCCGAGAAGCTGAGGATTTCCAAGGAAGAATAATGGTGGGAAAAATTTGTGACCCCCTTCTCTCCAACACACACTAAACCAATTAAATTTGGTTTAGGCAGATTCTTTTCTCGAAGTAAATTGACATGTCATGGTGTCTAAAGGGGTGTCAGCTTTTCTAGAAGCATTTCACCCGGGTCAGATGTTTTAAAGGTCTTACATAAATTTCCTGATGCAGAAAATGCACCTTTACATCACTCTTCCTGCTCAGCAACATATCCCCATCCTATATCCACTCCTATATGGACTCATCTGTTTTCACAGAATTTTAGGACTAATTATTCTTTCAGAATCACCCTTTCTTGTCCCATTTGGTTAAAATCAGCCCATACACTCAAAAATCAGCCAGGAGGAGCAGGCAAGAGGCCACACATACCTAACAGGACTGGATTTGGTTTGTTTTCATAGAAAACCAGGCCAAAAATAAAACAATTCCAATGCTCATCTCTCAGAGCAAGCAAGAGCTGCAAGAGTTACATCCCCAGAAGGGCAATGCCCTGCAGCTGCAGGGATTACAGACGTCACCAACATCTATATTTCCACTATGCAGCACAAAGAGGGAACAGTGCTGTGCCTGATTGCTGCAGGGTCCTCCAAATTAAGTCAGTTTAACCCTCTCTGTTGTGATGAGGAACAGGATTTGGGTTTGAGTGCTCAGTTCCCACTTGCTAAGCACACAGCTGGTTTTTTTAAGCGGGCTGTTTGCTGGAATAAGACTCATTTCCAAGTGTTGCAATGGTAAGTTTGGAAAAATGACTAAATTGTTTTAAGTCATCTCCTCTGCTTCAGTGCAGCCCTCCTGCCTGCAGCCTGTGCTTTATGTTCTGCAGCCCTTGCAATGCACTCTCCTACAAGAAGGTTTACTGCTATTATTTCTGTAATTTTGCTGTCCTAAAAATATTGATTGCTCCAATACACACACACACTGCAGTAGTTGGTGCTTTGAAGTTCCACCTTATTGTTCCCTCGTTTTTTTTTTCAAAATGCAATTTCCAGTTTCCTTCCTCTCCACAGTTAATTGAGTGCTTTCAGCTGTACCAGGATTGCTAAGTTACCAGGTCACCTCAAATACACCACTGTCCACACACAGATTAAGTAAGTGGGGAGGCCTGGCAGGTGTTTTAAATAAAACTTAAAATCCAATCACTGCCACACAAAGTAATGCATCTTGCTATGGAAATAGAACCCTGTTCATCCATTTGTTTATTAAATTCAGGAGAACCAACCAGTTCTGTAATGAATTACTTAATCTTTGACCTATTGTCCACAGTCATGTTCCAGAACAAAGAATTCACAGCAAGCTGAGCTCCCTAAGGCTAACTGGAAAAGAACCTTTTTTTTTTTTAAAGCCATTCTCCATTCTCAACAAATCTTTGCCAAATTCTGTATTTTTGCCACTCTACTTATACACCCACGTGTTTAAGGATGGCACTTTGTTACAGGTGAGTTATTATCTGCTTCTGCCTGTAGGAAATGTGTATTAATGCATCTATCTGTGGGTTCCTGTCAAGTTTTGTTTCAGCAATAATCTGCATTTGGGTTGCAGCACACAAGGAGTTGAGTTTTCCAGAACCCTAATGAAATTTGTATTTTTTTTGTCTCCTCCTACCAACAGCCATTCACCAAAACACAAGCCAAGAGCTTCAAGATGCTCAATGCCTGTTTTCATTAAATGGCACATAATATGAACAAGAGAATACTAGCAGCAAGATGAAAAGCTGAAGTTTTTTTCTCTCAAAGTTGAGCAGAGATCCCTGAAGCAAGAGTGTGCCACAACAGAAGAGCTAAGCTATGGTGTTGGATGGCACACAAGGAAAATCTGGGCCAAATTCAGCCCTGGAAAAATTTAAATGGGAGAATAGGACGGGGAAGCAGAACTGTAAAACAGCTTCAAGCGTGTCAGAAATGTGAGAGGTTGAACAATAACTCACATTTTTTTAAAAAACTTGATGGGTAACACCTCAGTTATGCAAAACTGAAGTGCTGTGAAGAGCCCCAGCAGAAAGGAAAAAAATAAATTGCTGCCTTCCCTATCTGTGTTAACTCTCCCCACAGTGGCCCTGAAGCTCTCAGGACCAAATTCAGCTTTGTGATGAACAGAGAGCTTCTTTAACACCATTTGTTCATTAAAAAAAATAATACAAGCTACAAAAAAAGTCATATATTCATTCTGACAGAGTTGTGCATTTTACAGTCATTTTCTAGACCGAGTTATTATGTATAACTTAGTCCATTAAATGGAATAAATTTGAGGTTTAAGTAAATGGGTTTTTTCAGAGCTTTCATTATCTACTTAAGGTAGAAGAGATCAACCCACAGGTTTTCTGGAATATAACTTAGCTGAAATATTTTTTTCTGATCCCCAGTCTTCCGTGAAATTCAGCCAAAATATTGAAAATCTATTTTATTTGTTATGAAAGGAAGACTTCAAAAAAAAAAGGGTAACTTATGATCATATTTGTGTGATATAAATCCTAAATACTAGGACTGCCAGGCAACCAAGCTCCTGATTTCATAATGCTCTGAAGTCCTCTTTACTGATGGTAACTATGTCCTTTCATCCTGTGAAAACTCCACTGGTGCACTGAGAGCTGTTACCCACCACCAAAAAAAAAAAAATAAAGAATTCCAGAAAGATGAATGACAAAGAGAGTGAATGGTGACATTTTGCTGCTCCACCTGGGAGCAGTCAACAAGCTGCCTGCCTGCTGAGCCACACAGAAATCAGTGAGACCACATGAGGAGTAAAGTACTTATTGCTGAGATTAATTGGCAGAATCTGGCCACTGCAGCTCCCACAACTGCCAATTTGCTGTCATGTAAATATGCAGGGATTGAACAATTTAATGTGTTTCCAAGCAGCTTCATCTAATCAGATAATATCAATGTCTTTGTATGCATCCTCTGATGAGGTCTGCTCTCCTCACTATAATGTATTGTTTGGTGGAAGATTCAGGGTATCCTTGCTTCTTAAATAAAATCACAGCCCTGAGAATCTTTCAATCACTCTCCAATGCCCTTTGAGATGGGAAGCAAAGCTCTGAGTAAGAACTGTTCTTGTTCTAAGTAATTGCAACAAGTTTGACACTCACACCCTTGACATGCCTTTAAGGGGCAAAAAAACCTCAAACCAGCAAAACTAAGTGTTCCCTGGGTGTACCCTATCCTAACTCTGGACAGCCCTTACTCGACGAAGGAGCCCTACAGGTTTACAATTCACTATTCACCTGCAAAGTCAGGCCAGGGATATTTAAAAGCGTAACCCCAAATGATTTCACCCTGTTTACTGTTTGCACTCCGAATTAACCTCAAGTTCTTTCATGCAGTGGAGCAATTATTTAACCAATAATCAACATTTAACAGTGAATATTAAAATTAGCTCTCTTGAAGGAGACACAGTGTTCTTGCTCCCAGCACTAACGAGCCTGGTGTGTTCAGCACTTTCCCCCTGTCATCATGTGACGGGCTATTTTTAATATTCGCCTGAATATATTTTGCATCTCCTTTTGATCCAGAAAGCTTGGTGAGGCTCGTCTGCAGACTGAGCCTCCCTTGCTGAGGCCAGAGTGAGGCTTTTCCATCTCAGTGCAGTCTGGGCATGGGCTGGTGGTGGCAGGAGCAGAGCTGAGCAGAGCTGAGCAGGCTGCACAGGGCACGGACACGTGCCTGGAGCACATGGTCCTGCAGGCACCCACAGCCTCACGTGAGACTCAATGTGAAGAGCAGCTCCTGGTACCAGCCTGCTGGTTTAACTGGTCATTCCCATCGTCACATGGGAGGCCAAAGGGCAGGAAATTCCCAGCTGCTCTTGGTGCTGCAGGTAGAACCCTTTGCCTCTAAGAGAGGGGAGGAGGGGGGGGGCTCATGCAACACCTCCTGCTTGTAAACAATGATTAAAGCTTAGGAGAGGATTCCACATGTAAGCTGGATGCTGGGAATGCTGCCCTTCACGCTGCAAGGCTGTGCTGGAGGAGGAGGTCACATTAAGAAACACAGGGGAAGGCAGGCTGCAATAAAGGGAGTGTTGCACACACACCCTTTCTGGGCTGCCCCTGCACCAAGTCATCCCCAGAATCCCGCCAGGAGGGTGGATGGAGCAAGAACAAATCCCTCCCAGTTGGCTGCTGTGCTTATCACAAACAAGGGCTCCAAGAAAACACCAAAACCCACCCAACCCTGCCTGGTGCCAGTCACTGCAGCTCAGTGTCTGTAAGAAGAAAGAGGGAATAGATGCTGCACTCTAGATGGAATCTCTCATCTGAATAAATAAACCATGGCATTTAATAAAAAACTTTGTGTTCTTAAGGGAGTGGGAGGTGTAAGTGCACCTCACATGCAAACACTTCTCAGCTTTTTGATTAATGTGCCCCTAAATTCTTTGTTTTTTAACTGAAAGCGAAGCCTTGCAGATATTGCACACAGTTATACTTCTACAGAGGATTGCAAAGCTTGTAATTCTTTTTTTCTGTCCTTCAATAATCTTTGGCAGCACCCCCGTGACACAGCCCCACATCCAAGGCTTCCATGGCACACAAAAAACTCCAAACTAAACCATAAAGTCCCCAAAACCTAATTAGGGTCCTCTGCCAGGCTTAGCTGATGCTTCTGAACTCTAATTCACACTGTTCAGACCCTTCCCAGTACCTGCCCCAAACACCCCCATGGGGCTCCACAGGGAACAGAGCCAGGGATAAAGCAACAAACAAGTAGGTACCTGCAAAATATGAACATCCCTGTACACACAAACTGCTAAAAATTACTCCCTGTTTCCTTAAGGACTACACAATGAAGTGGGAGATTTACACTCCACCAAAAAACATGGCAAAAGACAGCAGATGAAGAACCACAAAAATGTGTTTGCAGTAACAGGTTAACCCTAAAAGCTTCTGAAAAGCTTTTTTTGAGGAGATTACAGATTTCAACCAACCTACCAGCATCAAGACAAAAAGGAAGTTTCAAATGCCATCTACACACGACAATGACTGTTGGTCTGGAATGCTAAAATAAATCAAAATGCTACTTTTTATAACAAAATCAGTCCTGTGAAAAATAAATACATGGTTCCAATCTTGCAACAGTAACTGCCCTGTGACCCTCCTCATCAAAAGGCAACCAGTGTTTGTTACATACAGAGATTGAAAAGAAATGTATGAAAAGTGGATGCTGGCTTTATTTTTCCACAGATGATGAACATTTTTTCATTGATCAGACAATATCTGAGCTGGAAATACAGAATTAAGTTAAATTTACAGATTCTTTTTTGCTGTTGTAGGGGGGAATCTGTGAGGATTTTGGTCATGTCATGTCCACAGTCAGGTCAGCACTGCTCTGCTGAGCCTGGTGATATTCCTCAGTGAATGCAGATTTCCTCATTTCCACAGATATATGAGACATGCTGGGCAATACCACTCACTTCTACAGACAGATAAGGCTTTTGTTTCAACACAGGCATGAATTAAACCTCCTAATGCAGCTCTTTGCACAGACCCAGACACCCCTGCAGGTCCCTGAGTCAGCCCAGGGGTTCCATGGGCAGGTAACTCCTGTCCCAGGCTGCGGATCCTGAGCAGCTGCACGGGATGCCCTGGTGCCAAAACCCACAGAGCCACTGAAAGCAGGGACACAGCAGCACAGGATTTGACTCTTCCTGCAGCTCCACATGCTCAAACCAGCTTCCATTGCAAGGCAAAAGTCAGAAGACACAGCAATGAAATATTTTTAGGGGAATTACTATCACCTAAAAAATGTGGTTTTCTTAGAAGCAGTGAGGTCACGTGGAATGAGTTTTTATTGGAATTGTATACTCTACACTATTTGTTCTTGGGTTTTTTACAACAATGCAAATCACAACAGCCAAGCATACTGGAGTGATAGCTCACACTAATTAAAAATCCTTCCTTCATGTGACACTTTAAAAAAAATCTATTTTAAAAGTCTGAAGAGATATTAACCAATAGGCTCCATCATAATGATTTTAACATTTACCTCCGCATTTCAAAGCGGCACATTCACCTTAGCACTTTTATGATAACTCTAAATGCTCACTTTTACTCAATTTTTTTTAAATATATACTGTTATATTCTCAAACTTGCTCAAATACTAAACCGTATGATCTCATCAAAGCTCATTGTCAAAATAAGGTTTTCACAAGACAGCACCTAAAAATTTCAATGACCAAAGACAATGGTGATAAGCCAGACTAGTGTTAATTAAGTCATAGTTCCTGCCTGTAATGGGGAGAAAGAAAGTATTATTTAAGAAATTAAATGAGCTCCCTCTTAGAAAAACCCACATTTAATAAAAAATTCCACTCTCATTAAGGCAAGATGGTGTGGGGGAAAATACCTGCAAATTTAGCTGTTTTATCCTACCTCAAGAGACATGACATCCTCTACAACAGTAAAAAAAGTGCACAGATGAGTTTGTAACCCTGAGCTGCAAATGGCTCAGGAAAAACTCAAAAAAATCAATGAGTTGAAAAGTCACAGAGAAAAGTGATTACAAATCAATTCTGACAGGTGATCATTAAAAGCCTGGCTCATAACCAGGCTCCTCTGCAAAAAGAGAATGAGGACACATTATCTGCTTTTAATTTGTGTGTGCATATGTGACAGAAAATGGTGTAGCACAGATGCACTATTTTTAAAGCTGGCTCAGAAAAAGCAAAGGGTTTTAAATCTTGCTCTTGCCAGCTCCACATATATTTTAACTTTGGAAACCCTTATAAGTTGTTAGTTAACTATGAGAAGCCCTGAAATACAAAGCAAAGTCAAATCCACATAAAGTAAAAACAAATGAAATCCATGACTAAACACACACTTCTGATGCGGGGCCAAGGAGTCTGTCGACAGGTTTGAGAGGTTTTAGGGTTTTTTTTTAATTTCTTATTAGGACACAGGAATGTTGCAGACTTGTAAGACTTCTCTATTTTGTCCTGCTCCACAACTTTTGTCCCTCTATTTATTTATTTTGCCTCTTTATCAGATGATTCTGACAAAGACTTTGCACGCTGAGCATGGCAAAGGATCAAGCAGAAGTAGAGGAGTGGTTTCCTGCTGCCAAGAGCACACTTTGCTCCAGCACACCTCGTGTGAGCAGAGGAGCACAATAAATAAGTCACTCTTGGTATTTTTTTTTGGTTGGTTTAGTGTATTTTTAAAGGAAAAAGGCAAAGCTTCATGTTTTCCAAACTCCAATGTTGACACTGTTCCACTGGCCATGATCTCAGCCACGCTGGTGTCAAGCCAGAGCAGTTATTCTGGATTCATACTGGTGTCTCTAAAGGGATGATCTCAAGTGCTAATAAACTAATAGAAGACTTCCACTGACATCAAACGGGTTGGAGTTGTGCATTACAACCAGACCTTGGACTCCACGATGTTTTCTTAAGCTTGAGGTGGCTACAGATGCAAGTTGTGAACTCAGGTCACAGTTACACTCAGTTTATGCCAATTTAAGCAAGATTATAAGGTAGTTCCAAAATGCAATTCCTGTGGCAAATTTTACTTTGCTCAACAGAGTAAGATCAGGGCCAAAATTTCAAATAGGAAGCATTAGGCTTTAACCCCAAAGGAACTGTGTGCTCACATCAAGGACTGGCTGAAGGGACGTTCTCTTTGTCAGTCCCCCTCCCTGCTCATTTAGCACTATGGGATTTAGGACATTCTGTTTGTGGTCTTTTTACTTGCTAACAGCAGGACCACAGGCAAGTTTCCTTGGAATTCCTAGAGCTTCCTTAGATAATTTAAACAAAAATCCTGGTGGAGCAACTTAGCAATAACTAGAGCTACCATTTCATTTTCTGGAGTGTGAGTGACTCGAGTCCTGTGGGCTCTCTCCAACCTGCCTGTCAAGTGTGCACAGGGAGAAGTGCTGATTGACACTGGGGGAGGGCTCCTGCCAAATCGCACGGGGAGGTTCTTAGGGCTGATTTACCTGGTCTGACTGGGCTCTGCATGCAGTTCTGCGACACCATGCCTGGATGCACTGAAGTAGAAGCCCTGCTGCTGAGGTCCATGACAGAAGGTGATGCTGAGGTAGCTTGCTGGAGACCTGACTGGTGTGGGCTAGGCTCGTGCTGGTTTGGGCTGGGTGGAATGCCATTTTCTGACAGGAATTCTTCCAGGTCCATGTATTCCAACTGGAAAGTGTCTCCATCGTATGGCAGTGTCTTGTCCCATAATGTTGGACCCAAGAAAGCTGACTGAGGGACTGTGGTACCTGTGCTGTCATCATCTAACTTCTTCTCCTTGTCTTTTTCTTTACCGAATGCTTCAACAACAAAAAAAAAAACATAATAAAGATGTTAAGAGTTCAGTAATTAAATACTAGCTACTACTGTGTCCATTATTTCTGCTGCACTCAGAGGTGTTAGAAAGGATTAGTCCCTTCAGAAAAACTGGTTCCCTCTCCTTGGTAGAGAACTGGGGGGTGATGCCAACTGAGCACCTTTGCTGGATCCAACCATGTTTTATGAGATTTCCCTCTATTTTTAGTTAGCAATCCCACAGCATGCGTGGCTTTGAATGTCAGCTTCAATAACAGACTTAAAAGTGAGTATTTAAGTATTCCAGCAAACTGGAAGCTGTTGATGCATTCTGTTGAAAAGGAGCAGTCTTACCCCCAAATCCCCAGAATTTGTTATCCTGATATAGTTCTAAATTAAGGTCCTAGACTTGCTGGTTTTCAGAGAACAAAAGTAGTCCTGAAATTCAGCACTCCTTAACATTATTAATGCACAGTGGTAAAAGCTGACAGAACATAATTTTGACATGCACAAGACACAACAAAAAATTCAAAGGCAGAAGCAAAGAAAAAGTTAAACCTTTGCTTCCTCATTCCTACAGCGATTTCAATACATATTTCCGAAGGGAAACGCCTGATTTCTCTTCGAGATTTGCAAGAATTCGAACCGATAAAGCTTCCTGTCAAATACCGAGAGCCTTCGCCGCGTTTTATTTTTAACCCCACGCAAGAGCCGCGGTGGAAATCCTGGGAACCCTGCGACGGGAAAACCGGGCGGCTCCGCAAGGGTCGGAGCTTTTCCACCCGCGACTCCCGGGGGAGCCGCAACTTTCTCCCGTTAAACGCGGGGGATGCGGGGCCGGGAGGGGTTTGCGGGGGGGGTCCGGGAAGGGTTTGCGGGGGGATCCCGGGCCCCTCTGTCCG
>VXBA01001419.1:81654-98250 GCA_013399895.1 Serilophus lunatus | reverse complement strand
GGACAGCCCATTCCTGCACCTTCGACACCTCAGCCTTGAAACACATCCAGCCTTCCTGGACAGCTTTGTTACTAAGCACAGACTCTCAGGGTACACTACTAGTTAATTCTTTAAACAATCCAAAGTCGGCCCTCTGGAAGTCCAGCATGGAAGTTTTGTTGAATCCTCTCCTTGTTTCACTATTTGTAGAGAACTCTACTATTTTATGATCACTGGATCCCAGGAGCCTCCAACCATCACATTCTCAACAAGCCCTTCCCTGTTAGTTACTTATATGAACATACAGAGAGATATATGTATATACCTTTGTAACACTGCATTTCCTACAATGAAAGGGTTCTCACAAAGATTTTGGAATATTTATCACAGGTCCCTCTTGATTTACTACGGATTTTTTTTCTACAGAAAAAAAAATCTTGAAATACCTGAAAACAAGTGTAATTATATTTTTATTTTTTTCCTGGTTTTCCTTTTTTTTTTAACCTGTATTGATATCAGCATGAACCCTGTGGCAGAGAAGGGTTATTCCTCAAAAATACAATTTCCTGTGAAACCCTAAGCAATTGGTGTTCACTGAACTGCTTCTGCCCTAAAGCTAAGAGGGAAAAGTTACTTGGGCTTGAAACACTTGTACATTGTTGGCATCCTTTAGAGGAGCACCATGCACAGTAAGAGCCCTGGTGTGACCTCTGTGGTAGCTGTGAAATATTGCTATGTCATAGCTGCATGTCCTGGGTCTGTAAATCGTCACTGGTGTGCAGTGGGTCCTCACCTCAGACACAGAGTACATGTGTTGGGAAATTTCGCGTAATGGTCCTTGACCTGAAGTGCTGTACTCCAATGCGCTATTTTGAAAATGTTTTCCAATAAACAAATAAAGCTCTTCACCTGGAGACATTAGGCTGTAGACATGTCTGCTAAGTAGAGCAGGTGAAAGAAAGTCTGTGACTTCCAAATTAAGTTCCAACCCCTGCAATATTATGGTGTTAACACTGAGTATTCATATCAAACCTTGATGGTTCCTTCCCATAGGACCTGCTTGCTGAGTCTCAGCAGTAAGACTGTAACCTTGACTTTCATTCAGCTTAATGTTAGAAGAAGCACAGGCTCAGAAGCAGGACTTAAAGGATTTTTTAAAATTTTATCGCTGTGCTGGATAATTTCTAGCTTCCATCTACTGCCTACACTTATCTGTGTGGATGCAAAGCTGTAACCATTTTCCCTGCAGGAATTCAAAGTGTCCTGTCCTACCCTACTGTGCTCTCATTACTACTGTAGTGGCCAAGCTATAAATACATGTAAAATGGGAATTTTGAACCTTTTGGTATTACAATAACTTCCCCCTTCTCTAAAAGCCGTGGTAATTGTCCTGCAACATCTGTTCCTGACATCAAGTACCTTTATCTTTGTTTTTGAGACAGACATTCATAACCATCCTCTTCTGTGAAGTACAGACAGTAATCAGAGCTTCCTTCTTTGAGCTACTGCAAATGGTACCTTGCCACTCTGACTAGATGATTCAAATCAGCATCAGGCCACTAGCCCTGCCTCCACATCCTAAAGGTAACAGTGTTGGCTAAAAAAGTAAAAAAAAATATATAGAAAATACATCCTAGAAAAACGGCAGTATCCCTGAATTTTTGCTTATTGTGTCTCTCCATTGTTTAAGAGTCAATCTACCTATTTCTTTCAGTGGACAAAGCTAAGATCCTCATTATTGTGTCCTCAGTTCGGTTGCCCTTGCACTATGAAGCGCAAGAAACACTTTGAAAGAAATCTTTCTATATATTTTGCCCATATGATGAATGTAGGGAGTAGGAAAACCTCAGTGGCATCATTTGATATGCCTAAATTTGTAATCTTCCTTATAGAGGTGGAAAAACTCATTTTTTGCGCAGTTCTGAGCATTTTGTTGGTTAGATAAACACTGAAGCTTGGAATAATGATGACCCTGATTTTGTAGATTTTTATGACGAGTATGTTCATAAGGTAATAAAAAGTCACAAATACGCAACCAGAGATTGTATTGAACTGTTTAACATTTGTACTAAGGAAATAATTAGAGATAACACTTATTTAATAAATAAAATTTATTTAATGGTATAGCCCATGTGCCTGATGATGAAACACTTGTCTTGGTGATTGCTGCTCCTAATTTTATTTATTCAGGCTTACAGATTTTTTTTCTCACGAATAATAACACGGATGAGATCTTTTATACTTTATCTTAGTTGCAAGTTCATCATTGTTTCACTTAATTAATTTTAGATCCATTTCTTAGTAATTTTAATACACTATCAAAAAATTTTGAAGGTAATTTTAAACACCAGTATTTTCCAGGAGAAAGTTTAAAATAAGATTTGTGAAATTTTCAACTCTAACATTTTCAAAGAAAATATAATTTATTTTTTTTTTTTGGAAGAAAATATTTTAAAACACTGAACAATCTGCTTTCACACTCTGCTCAAGTTCTGCTTTATGGGAGTTTTTTTAAGGCAGTCCCATTGGCTAAGGTTTTTTGGTGGACTAGCTCTCATAATTCAATCAGAATTATGAGAAAGAATACAGAAAGGTTATGCCGTCTTCCAGAGTGCATACCCCCAAGAGTAATGTGGAGCCACAGCTCCTGATTTCTGTTTTCCCAAACTGAAAAAAAATCCTGAGAACCTAAAAATATGTTCATCCTATGAAATCTCCTAAATTACTGCATGTTCCTGTACCCACTGCTGTTACAAGCCAATGGAAACTGTAAGCGATTCACATAATCTGGAGAACGCTAACAAGGATGTCCACTTATTAGCAAGTGATTTTAGAAACAGGCACATCTACAGCTTCCTTGTAGCATGATGTCTTCTGGATTTAGTGGGAAAACACTATGTCTGAACTAAAAGCTTCTATATGTTTTGTGTTTTAAGAGCAGGAATTTTAATTGTTTTTTGGTATAGATGATGAATAAATGAAGTTGTGTTCTCTCCAAGCTTTGTTGCTTTCTTATTTCAGTTGAAAGACAACTCACTATCCTATAAGTAGATCATCTACAAATTATAGTATTATCATGTTACAGATTGAGTAGATTGGCAGTATTCCAAATGTTTTCCTACCATGTCTATATGGACCAAAAACCAAGGGTTTATTTTTAATGGAAAAAAGAAAATGGCTACTATAGTTCTAGCACTACCCTTCAGGAGCCTGTCTATTTATGTCCCAGGAGGTTTTTGTATTTTTATCACTACATATGATAATGAATCCAAACTGCAAAAGAGAGGGTTTGAGAATGATGGTGAAAATCCATATTAAGAAATGCATACAATGTAAGTTCAGTCTCTCATAATAGTTTTAAGTAATAAATTTCATCTGGTATTTTTCTCAGCTTTCAGCAAACTTGCAAAGTATTCCTGTTACCAGGGTTCATTATCATAAAACACCTTTCATTATACACAAGTTTAAGAACTTACTATCTTTTCCATTACAAACTCTGTAAAGTTTTAAACTCAGCTATAAAAATTCAGAAATAGACAAGCTAGTTCACAAGGTTACAGGTAGCAAGGATCTTTTCTCTATGTTTTTAGTGAAAATAATTTACGTGCTTTTCATTTTAAAAGCACAAAATTTGGCAAATTTTGCTGCTGCTGAAATCTGTTTTTAATGCTGACAAGGAGCTACAGCTTACAGTAATGTGGAATGAAAATGAAGACCACAATGAGAACAAAAAGGAGAGTCCATTCTTTCAAAATAGGAACTCATATTCTCAACCTATTACTCTAGTTAGTGGGTTTGCTGCTGCTGTTGTTAATTGAGGTTAACAATGTGAAGTTTTATTTAATGCTTTGGGAGCAGGAGCTAGAAGTATTTGTGATAAATATTTGATATTGTAAACTAGTTCCTCTGTATATAAAAGAATTGTACTCATTTTTGTTGTTGCAGTTAATTACAAGTACTTTTAGGCTCATAGCATCATCAAGGTTGGAAAAAACCTACAAAATCATCCAGTCCAACCATTCACCCAACACTACCATTTTAACCCCTAGACCACTAAACCATATCACTCAGCACCAGATCCAGACACCTCTTGAACACCTCCAGGGATGATGACTTCCCCATCTCCCTGGGCAACCTATTCTAATGCCTAAATATTCTAACAACGGAAATTTTTGTTCTGATATCTGATCTGAAATTCCCCTGTCTCAAGGCTGTTTCCTCTTTTCTCCTCACCATAAGCATGGCAAAAGAGACTGGCTCCACCTCGCTCCACAATCCTTTCAGGTAGTTTTAGAGGGGGATGAGTTCACCCCTGACTGTTGTCTTGTCTAGACTAAATGAACCCAGCTTCCTCAGCTATTCCTCATAAGACATGTTTTCTAGACCTCTGACAAGCCTGTTGTCCTTTCCTGAAGAGCATGGCTTATTTCTATTACTCTTTATTCTGTATGAGCTTCATAATATACCCACAAGATATAAAGTGAGAATCTAACTGATGTTTTGCCGTTGATATCAGTAGATGTTCATCAGTTTAGAAGTGTGCAACATGGAAAAAACCCAAAGAAACTCAACACTAGGTGTTTCAGCACCCATAGACAATGGATTTTTTCATTCACGTTGGTGAAGCTGCCCCCTGTTTGCACTAGAAAACTTCTGGACTGGATCTACAGCCTTATCAGTAGGCTGTGCACAACCAATCCTTATCTCCACATCTGACCTCTTCAGGTGTCAATACAAATGTTCCCAAAAAAAGCCTCCAAGTTAGGCTACTGGCCTTTTTAAAATAACCTTGTGATATCGCTTTACCATTTTACCGCAGTAACTCTTAGAAGCCTCCAATATATTTGGCCTCCCCAAAAGGATAAGGGCACACAACAGGCTGTGGGAAACTGTAGTGTGTAATTCACGTAGACTAGGATGGGGGGAGGTTTTGAAGACAGCAACCGTGTCAGATAACTTTAATAAGCACTTAGGAGAGCGGAGCTTTGAAGCCAGCTTTGAAACTTTTGACTATCGATCAGGCAAATCAGTGAAAGGATTAAGGAAAGGGCAATATGAAGCTCTGATGTTGTACCCCCTCAGTGCTAGTGTACTTTAGTAAATAATCGCATGATGCCTTATAACCCATATGTTTTACTATGAGAAGCTGCGATCAGACAATTTTGTTTAGTCTTTTTAAATAGCTGTCGATCAGAAAACTAGACTAATTTGGATTAGTAAATAAGCTTTTCAAAGTCATGTTGAGGATTACTGTCAGAAGGGTTATTCTTTTCTTTCAAGAAGGCAAGCAATCACATCCTGTTCACATATTGAACCTAAATACAGAAGACACCCCGGTATTGTGTCTACAAAAGTAACCATCTCTCTCCAACACAGCCTGTAATGAAAATTTTTAGGACTCAATCTGAGAAGACATTGCGACAAAAAACTCTTAAATCTTCCATATTAATAGTTTGTTACACTTTTTTCCTTTGCTATGTTCATTTACATATCCTGTTAGATATTTTGGAGGAGCGAGGTTTGTGGGTTTTGTTTGGGTTTGGAGTTCGTTTGAATTACAGCTCTGCTTCCACATTTACTGAACAATTGCTCTTCCAGGACACTTAATTAAATATTTTATTTTAAAGTATAAAAAGCTTTTTGTTTCATAATTCCAGCTACAGTAAATACGAATAGATATTAATTTTATTTTTTAAATTAAAGTCAGTCTAACAATTTAGTTAAATGCCACATATATAAACATTTTTTATCAATTGCTCTGACAAAGTTTACTTTTAGATGAGTATTTCTAGATTTTCTACTCCTATGGTGAAAAAAAAATAGAATTGTGATCACTGTGAAATCTTTTAGAAGTTTACACAAATAGAGTATGAATTATTGCCATCATACAAACATTGTTGTAAATTTTCCATGTGACATCTGCTTGATGCTAACTGCCTTATGCATGATTCAGCTCTCTCAGAAATACGTGGAAGCACATCCCTTCCTGACAGAAATGCAACATCTTCAAATTGTCATCAGTTTAGTCTAGACTAAGAGAAATACACACAAAAAGACTAAATTGTAGTTTAACGCTTCTCTGTGAAGGGTGTTCAAAGTAGCATTGATGTAAAAGTTTTTAACACTCGAATAAGCAACATTCAGCTTAATGGAGTGTTTCCACTGAGTTCATTCTTTCATCAACTTGCTGTTACTATGACTAAAACACCAGGTAAATTGAAAGACCAGTCAATATTTTTTTCCAAGACTGCACAAGTGGCATTGGAAAAGAGTAAACATTTCTTTTAATTTTAACATAACTTAAAAAATTTATTTGTCACCTCTCAGACAACTGAAAAACAGGGTAAAAACAGAAGGTGATCATGAAATAGCAATAAGATTGTGCACAATCTGCCAAAACAAAGTTAATGTAATATTGAGATATCTTGCTTTAAGTATTTAAATGTCCATAACTGGAAGAAAAAAAATTGGAATCATCATACCTGGATGTATTCCAAAATGTGTAGAAGTGGCACTTGTGGTTTAGTGGTGAGTATAGTAGTTCTAGTTTAAAGGCTGGATTTGATGATCTTGAAGGTCTTTTCCAACCTAAACAATTACACACAGAATTACACACAGAATTAATAAGGTTGGAAAGGACCGTAGAGATCATCAAGTCCAACCTTTACCTAGGCTAATAACCAATACAACATCAGTCTAACATCTATACCATCTAAACCATACCGCTATGATACCGTCATGTCTTCTTTCCTGGTATTTCACTAGTGCTGGCAAATGAGAAAGAGGCACTCTCACAACAGAGAGGAGACTATTAGCCTTCTTAAAATAGTGTTATACTCTTCCAAATTTCCACGAGATTTAATAAAAATCTTTCTGAAGCATTCTGAATATTATCTGAATGAATGAAAACAGAAAGAAAAGCAACTCTGGATTTTGCCATATCATTACAGAATATTCGTGTTTCCACTCTGCTCTTTAATAATATTTTCAATTCAGGATTTCTTTTAAAACTGATCACGCCAAGTTTCAAATGCTGTTGTTTCTCTATATTTCTTTTTTAACATGAGTAATGTAGAATAAGCTTTACTAGAAATGACTGTGCTCTGCCTGGATTTGTTTTTGTATAACAATTATTATTACATTAGCTATAATATTCCATCCGGCAATGTTGATATGAACATGTCAAAGAAATATTGAGTAATGCATCAATTCTTCAAACAAATTGAAACTGTTGTAAGCCTAAATCTAATTTCACCTGAAATTCATTTAATTCATACTCCTAATATAAAGACACAGCAGAGAATTTAGTTAGGTATTTCTAAGTCCCTAGCTACCTTAAGAGTTGCTCCTTGTGACCTTACATGAAAGCGTTATTGAAGAATGGAGTGCAACTTCCTTACCTGTGTTTGGTTTGGTGCCATGTTCAGAACAAGATTTGTTTCAAGTAAGGATGATGGTTCTTTTGGGAGAGAAAGTGTCTGGTCCTTCTTTTGACGTGATGGATATCAGATACAGCTATTCGAAAGACAAAAATAAACCTTTCATTTGATGCGAGGAAGAGGTCTACTGCCCTTGAGAAAATGCTGTACTCCTTGGGGTTTTTTGCCTTTCTCTTTTTATATATACATATATTAAAAAAAAAAACGTAGTATGTTTCAGACACTTAACCAAGCAAGAATCTTTAGCCGAGCTGCACAATCTCTGTCTTTTGCTGCTACTTGATATGGCATGTATGTTTCTTTCCCGAGTAACTACTTGTGTCCAGCCCCTTCGCTCTCCAACAATGGCACTGCTTAGACTCTTCAGCTTGAAAAAGCTGTCATAATGGCCATGTCAAACAAATTAATACAGGTATGCAATTCTTTAACACTATGTACCAGCCCAGGGTACAAGTGATGCAGGGATTAAAACATGATTCAAATCTCACTGTTGCTAAAGCATCTAAGAGAATACACAGTTTCAGTGGTTCATCTGATATCCAGTGACATTTCAGGTAACAACGAACTGAGTCTATCGGTCTTATTTTGCATAAGGTATGCACGTAAGATAGATTCAGCCTTTTGCGAGGTGATGGAAACATAACAACTTACACTCTAGTAGCTTGTGGAGGAATTTGCTGTGAATTGTTCATGTTTGACTGAGGAGATAATTTTAAACGCAGACCTTTATTAAATGAATTTAGGCTGCAAAGGTCTAAATGTCAACCATTCTGCCCACAACTCAGATGTACCCCACCTTAATCACAAATACAGAATTAGAACTGGAATATATAATTTTGTCTCATGTTTAAGCTGGAATATATAATTTTGTCTCATGTTTAAGAACACCTACATTTCTCAGTTATCTGTATTTTGTGTTAATGTTCTACTTATTTTCGTGACATGAGAGATGGGTGAGTGTCCCACAAAATTAACAACTAAAAATCACAAGGTAAGTGAGGATTCAAATTTTTCATGCAAATTTGCTTATCTCTGTAGAGATAAGATACATTTTACAAAATAACACAATTTAAAAAATTACCGTTAAATGTTGTTTTGATGAAAAAAATCTTTATGCAGTCCAGGCTTTTCGTTTTGTGTAATTCACTTTGACAAAAAAAGCTTTTTCCTTAGCTTATTCTGTTAGCTCAAAATCAATTGTCTACAGTAAGCTGCCAAATTGTCACACTACTTTTATTTTGCTGTAATCCCGGACTATTACAATGTTTAATGTACATAGGAATAAAGACTGAAAGGAATTTCAGGGATCATCTAGCCCAATCTTCCACATTTGAAGACCTTTATGTCATAATAATTTTCATAAACTTTGCAAGCTTCATATAAAATGTGCTTCGTTTTGGCCCCCAAAGCTCTTTACAGACAGCTTTGCAGACCCTCATTTCTCTGATCGTTTAAGCCAAATGTGTTCATGGCTTCTGAACATCCATCTGCTCTTCTCCCAGCATTGTTCTCATCTTGAATAGATTTTCTCCCTCTCTGCAAGTTGCTCATACTAACATATTTATAGAAAACAATTACATGTCCTATCAGTCTTTGTTTTATTGGGCTAAATCCTTATGTCTCTGTCATAATCTCTTCTGATAAAATAGGCTTTCTTGGTTGCAAGTTATTACATAAACTTCTTTGTATTTTTTCTACATTCTAAAAATAACCATAAGATCACAAAGATGTGGGGATTTTTATTTGTGAGCTTTTTCTTACTGGGTTAGTTTTTTGTTTGTTTGTTTGTTTTTTCTGGTTGGTTGGCTGTGTTTGGTTTGATTTTGGGTTGGTTTGGGTTGGTTTGGGGGGAGGGGATAGGGGTTAGGGGTTAGGGCTGTTTCTTCCTAAATGTTTCTACCTTTGTGAGAAAAATTTGTCTGATAAAATATACAACTGCATCAGTTTTTTATCCTTGGCTCAGAATCAAGAAAATATTGTGATCTTTTTGCTTACTCATTTTCAGCTCGTGGCAGCCAGATTATTACAGAAAATCTCTTGATTTGTCCTTTCTGATTCATTAGGTATGAGATACTATGTTTGATCTCACCAAATTTATGTATCACAGCCACCTCACTGTGAGAAGGGGGAAGGGCAGCCTACAGAGAGCACGTGGCAGAGCAAAAGGGAACATGGTGTGCAGCCTCCATGGCTGAGTCCACAGACCACACCCGGCCCAGGAGCCCTGTGTCTGGGTGTCCATCAAGCAAGTCCTGCCTCCTAGTAGTCCACCCACACACGCCCCCCTGGAGCTTCTGATTAGCTACAGCATCCCTCACTTTGGCGTGGAGGGCGCTGTGTGCTCAGTGAATCGCATGTCCTGCTTGGGGAGAGTAGCCCCAGTAGCCAAACAATATAAACAGATGTACAGCGCCTCCATTTTCTTCAGCATTCTGATCTGAGACCTGGAAACATGCGACTCTTACTGGCAACTATCTTTCTCTCCTCTCTTTCTTCTTTCTTCGCTCTTTTAACATCTTTTCTTCCTTTTGTTCTTTTCTTTCTCTTGTGGGTGACGTATTTTACTAAATTGTATTTTACTAAATTGTATGGGGTAGGTGTTTGGTAGTGCTCTAGTGTAATGCTTTCCCTTGGTTTTATGTTGTTCCTGTAAATGCTTCTTGCCAAAACACCTATCTTCTCACTAAATTAAAAGAAATTCTTTTCGAGAAATCAGGGCCCATCTTCTCTGACTGCAAAATTGAAGGTAATAACAAGCTAAAGGCTTTTCAAAAATTTATCGGGCAACCTTAAAAATTTTAAATATAAGTAATATTCCCAGTTAAGTGTGAGGCTTCAAAACTGGAGTGTTACAACCTATCACACAGCTACCTAATTTTTTGACAGCTTAAAATCATGACCTAAAAAATACCTTAATGGTCTTGATTCTTAACATTTCCTCTTTCTTTTGTGTGCTATCTCATTTTCCCTCATTATGGTGTTGCAGGTAACACTGCAGCCATGCACTCCATCCAGGTATCCTTCTATTTTATGCCATAAGCAGGGTTTCCAAAGGGGCAAGCTGTGCTGCTATGTCTAGCAGCTCCAATGTGCTGTATCAAAAGGTGTAAGCAGGGAGGATAGAATTTGACAACTGAACCTTGTCCTCATATCCTAAAATCCCAATCTGATCTCTATCTGCCTCTGACTAGACTACATCTCTCATTCATTCTCGGGCCTTCATTTCTAGAGATGGTATGCAATGACACTTGGATAAAAATAGTATCCCTCCTGTGCCTACTATGTGAATCTGAATAGAAAAAGTATCCTAGGGCTTCTGAATGCCTTTATATTTCCATCTTTCAGCTTAATTAGTGCATTGTTTCAGTTATCTTTTTACCTTCCCTTCCTCACTTCTCACAAAATCTTACCAAATCTGTAAACTCTGAATGCAGACCCCATTACATACTTTAATGAGCTTTCTGGGAATGTGGTTTGTAAATGGTGTTAAGCCTTTTGCTAGGCTCTCAGTGATAAATCACTGACTAGCCATGCAGAAGGGGGCTTCCTGGTCATATTCACATTAAAAACTCCTCCTATTTATGGCTTAATGGCCTACTTTTAATCAGAACACTAACTTAGGATGTCATAGTTTTTAGTTTTGCCTTTCAAATCTGAGAATTTAAAATGGATTCCTTGAAATTAACGTTACCTTAACAAGTTGTACTGACATGACTACACAAGAAAGTTACACCAGATTACCTTAGCTACATTTATTTAATGTGTTTAACTGCACCACTGCTTATATCTATACTTGCTCTTACTCTGCTTTGATTTCTATGAAAGTAACTGGCTCTAGGTTTAAATCTAACCACAACAATACACTGTATTGGTTAAAAAAAGAGAATTTAGTGAAATGACCTCTCTTTAGTTAATTTAGTTAACTTGGTGCAATGTAATCCTCTCGTTACTTTTTGTCTTGTTTGCTATCATCCTCACCAATTTGAAGAGACACACCAGCATTTATCCTAACCATGCACTCCTTTCCTAATTCCTGGTTCTTAATGGGTTTAGGAAACAGAGACTCAGAAGGTGAAAGCCATAAAAGTGTCACAAAGCTACCATACACCAGGAATAGTTCAAGACAAAGTCCAAAAATGGTGACCAAAGTGAAGAACAAAAAGCAGGAGAAGAGCAGAGATTCTCTGTATCTGACAATTCCTTTGAACTCTCACCACAGTAAAACAGACTTTAAAAGAAAGTGCACAGTTCAGGAATTTCTTTATTTTCCAAAACAACTGAACCCTTACCAAAAACTGCTACAGCTAAGAGCCTTTATTTAATCCTGTGCTCATTACTGACTGATAGGGCTGATAGTAAAGTTAAGGCTATTTTGCTGCTTGTTTTGCTCACCAGCTGGTGAGAAGTACAGATGATGGACAGCATTTAGCCAAGTAATCCATAAAATGAGAGCATACGTGATTTAAGAAACATCTGTAAATACAAAGAGATAGTTTGTGGTAAGATAAGGTATGTAAGTGCAAAGCTTGGACACTGCAACTTTTTCTTGGATAAATGGACATTTATCAGTTTTAAGTTATAATGACAACTTCCATTAGTGCAAGTACAGCTAGCAGATCTCCTAGTACATGAGAAATCCATTTTATAGGGTCACTTGATTGTTTCTGTGTCACAAGAGCAATGTCAATGTTGGCATTAACAGAAAGACCACTATGTGACAGAGCCCCTCAAGCTTCAAAAGGATTTGAAGTCTCAAACTAGGGAAGCCTCCACAAACCTTTTATCTCTAAGGTGGAAAAGGCATCCTGCGAATCAATACTCCAACTGCACTGCACTCACCTTCTGAGTTGGCCTGTGAGTCAGAGGTGAGGCTAATAGGGGCAACCTTTACTGTTAGAACAGGCAGATCATGGTGTAAGTCTGTGCTGAAGCTCAGTCCCCTCTGTTCTCATTAGGCTCAAATAGATAAACTTGGCTGGTGACTGCAGAGCAAGGTGGTTTCGCTTAAGATTTTTGTGATCCACATTCAGAACACAAGGAGATAGTCTGCTTAGAAAAATATGGGAGGTTAGCCTGAACAATTTCTGGGAATTGCACTTTTCATGGTTTTATATGGAAGGAGAAATGAAAACATCAAAAGTAGATTAGTTTTATCACTTGACCAAGTAAAAGGAAATTCAGTGAGCCACGGCATCAATTCTAGAAAACCTCATATTTAACAAATCTTAGAGACAAAAAGGCAAGTCATGCAGGAGATCTTTTAATGTTCATGACCTTAAGTAGAAAATTGGATTTGGATGGATCTTGTCTGGCAGATTAGGCTGTCACACCAGTTTGCAAAATTTCTGACTTGCAAGTTGAATATTGTCATAGCTTCATAAGATTTAAAAGAATTGATGCTAGCAAGGAAAAACCCCACAAAATGCTTTTGTCTATACTAGGTGATCTGATAGTTTGGATTTCATATGCTTCTTCTTATGCCCTAGAAATACAATATATAACATTAATAACAGAGTGATCAGTAGTCGATATGAAGTAAAAGAGATGATTTTTATTACAAGACTTTTTTATATAGGCTTGGAGCTCAGTGCACTTAAGCAGCTGAAGTAAGAATTAGAATTGTTTGATAAATGGCTTATTGAGTAACTTTTGGCAGTGAAAAACACATGGCTATGAAAAAAACAATTGTTTTAAGACAGGAAAGTTACATCCAGGAAAGATACAGGAAAAACCATAAAATTCTTTTTATGGGAGGCTGACATAATTGTATTTGAAAGAAAATATTGTAGTCAGATGTCATCACCAAGTCTTCAAGAATTATTAAGGCTGAAACAGATATAGAGGAAGATATCTAAGCACTGAAACTGGAGGATCTATTTTTAGATCCAAGAAGAATACTCCTCTTATATGGCTGCTTAAGATGATGACTAGAAGAGGAATAAATTATTTGGGGTTTTTTTCTAACAAAATTGTGGAATTTATGCACCCATCTATTACAGTCACGATCAGATTTTATTTTAAAGACCTCTAGTAGCAGCTGGGATCTGCAAGGGAAGACTTTATTCTGGTATTTTACCTTCACATAAAATTCATTAAGTGTCATTATAACATTTGCCTTTATTGAACTCTGGTTCTAGTAATGTCATTGATTCTTGGAAAAAACTGCGTTAATGGATTGGATTGACCATAACTGGACTTCAATTTTGCACCATACAAATGGTCTTTACCTTTCAAGATTTATTGATTTTATTTTGTAGTTGATACTTTGCCCTCATGAGACAAATATTTTCTGAAATGCAGGTGGTAGATTTCGGGCTGAGCTTCTATACATCAGGTACTACAAGCTCATAAATCTTAGTAGAATAGTAAGATGAAACTTTAAGAAATGTGACGAAGTAGTACTGCCATCTACATTCTTTCCTCAAGTGCTATGCATTTTTATGGTCTTAAAAAAAAAGATGTTTTATAGGAAACCTGCCATTTTAAAATTTCTTGGAGATATGAGGTGCAGTTGACATGTTTTAGTTCCTAAAATTGGTTAATTATGAGGATGCAATTTCACCCTTGACTAAAATATTTGATGTTCGTTGCCTTCTGTGCAAGCAAGTTAACACCTTGCTGTCATCATTGGTCTGGTTTTAATTGCTTTTTCAGACTTCCTAAAACAGTGGGTTACATCTGGTCCCAATGCATTTTCAAAAAGACATTGCAGTCTTGCAGTCTAAATGACCATATTCCCTTCTTATGCAAAACATAAGCTCAAGCACTGGAAAAGACCACTTGCTGCCATGGTGATAGCAGGCTTTCCTCCCCTCTCCCCCCACAGTTAAACACAATTCTTCTGCTTCTTCAGATCTAGGTGCCTTAAATCATCATCAACAAAGAAAAGCTAGGAACTGTCATTATCATGTTTTGTTAAAGTAATATTTATTGACCATCTGAAAATTGTCTAGAAATAATCTAGAAAAATATTCTAAAAATATTCTAAAACTTGAAGGCAAGAATAAAAAAAACAATGATGGGTGGAAAGGAAGGAAACACTCAATGAAGTCATGAGCTAGTGGTCTATGCATTTGATGATTGAAACATTTAGAGGGAGATCTGATAAACAAAATAAACATTTTAATATAATTATACTGGAAAATCAAATGGTTTTAAACAAAATCTGAGTATTTCTCTCAATGCAAACAATTAACTCCTTCCTAACAGACTTTCTACTAGGTTTTTACCCAAGAGTATAGCAACAAATGGGCAAATTTTTCATGTTTGCTGATTTAGGCTGATTCCAGGGAACGCAATACACAGAAAATGCAAGCTTAGAATATGAATGTGTCTTGGAGTAAGATTGAATCTTCATTTTGAGGAAACATATTGCTAACTTTAAATATGTAGCACTTGACCAGCAAATATTTTATGCACCATTCCTGGCATACATTCATCCATAGCAGTGGGAATACATAAGGAACTGACAAACTACCTAAAGCTGTTAATTCAGATGTTAAGCACATTAGCTGACATTGAACAGAATTATAAATTGTGTCTGTGAGGTTCTTCGTTCAAAGGCTGTGTTGTTCAAATGTTGGATTATAAAACCCACACCTTAAATAAAATAATTTTTCTTCAGATTCAGGATTGCCATATATCTTCAATTTCTATTATTCAGTTGTATGCCCATCTATTCTTGGTTTATCTTCCTATATTTAGATTCAGCCAAGGATGAAGCTTATAATTATTCTATATGAATGGATCTATTTCATTTTTTGGAACTGTTCAGTATATGCATTTTAACAAGTACACATCACGTTCAGTTATCATTCTGACTCCTAGGTATTATAAAAAGATTTTCATTATCACTTGATACTTTCCACATTTTCTGACCAACAAATACTTTATTCTGATGAGTTTTCTGCTCTGTATAACTCAAAGGCAAGATTTCTAATGCCAAAGCAGCCTTCTGAGACAAAGCTTGGCAGCAATATTCTTTAATAAGAAATATTATTATACTTTGACAGAACTCTGCTTGTTATTTTGTACTCTGACTGCAGCATTCTTTATTCTGCAGTTCAGTGTGTCCTGAACCCTCTCTTGGAGCATTGAGTAGGTTATCAATTTCTCTTACAGGACAAGAACTCTTTCTGTTTTCCCATGGCTCACTACTATACAAATTCTTTATCTTTTTCAAGGTTAATTTTGGGTTTACAGTGGTTTGGGGTTTGTATTGATCCAGTTTTGGCTACTAGGTGGTCTGTTATTCTGAAGGCAGGCATATTCCAAGATTATTTCCTCTGTTCTACTAAATTAGTATTTTTATTATATTAATTCATCTACAGTTTTTAAAAAGTACGTCTTGTCATCTGCTTCATATACATATGGAACATTATATTATATACATAATTTTTCCTGCCAAAGATGACTAAGAGCCATTAAAGGCAGTAGTCACGACCTACTCTACCAGCCAACAGCTTCTTAAAAGAGGTTATGAGTTTGGAACCACATTTTCAGAAACAAATATTCACTATAGATAGGTTAATTCAGCCCTAATGCAATTTCAATTAGCCTGTGGCGCTCCCACAACTGATAACAAATAGAAGGTAGGGAGAGTAGGAGCATAAAGCAGCTTCCTTACTAAAGTAATAAATTAATTGCAATGAGTTTGTACAACCAGTGCTTTGGAATCTGTTGTGAGAAATAAGTCTTCCCCATGACTGTCTGTCTTCATTTACAGATTTCGAGGGAAGCATTTCTAGTAAAGTCATGTTGCAGGGAGGCTGCATCTAGAACAGTGTGAAAAAAGAAAAATTAGGAGTTCTGTTAAATGATTGATGAACTCTACTGAAACTAATGCTTGTTTTTAGAAGTAGTCAACACTTCAAAGAGACTAGCAGAATTTTTGTAGGAGCAACTTTACAAGGATGAAATTATTTCGAACAGTGTCTACACACTATTAAAACATATGTAGTGTTTTTCATGATATACCAGTATGTCATTATGCTTTACATCTTCTCTTTTGCAATCATATCTTAGTCTCTGTTTATGCCCTGAAAATACATATACTTAAGTCACACAATGAATATATAAAGAAGAGGAAAGAGCAAACAATTGAAAAGCATGCAGCAACCAATATTTTGTAAATATGATTTGTCTTCTATTGTGAATGTGTTTAACAGAATTCATAAGT